>JAVIWC010003016.1:0-433453 GCA_031894815.1 Creontiades dilutus | reverse complement strand
AGGTACGTACGATCCTCCACGCAGTCTGATTTCAATCGATTTGACCGAACGCACACTTGCCATCTCTCAGGAGAGTAATCTCAATAGGAAACTTTCTTAAAATGAAACGGAATTCCCCATGTCCGTTCGAACGTATATTCGCATTCATAAATATAGTAGAGGTCACTTATCCGTTCATTTCGGGAATATTAATAAGGAAAATATGATATTATGAGTATCTTGTTGATTTTTTACTTGCAATATTAAACCATCCTGATCAACCGAGAAAAAATACGTCCGCCAAGTTGGGTGTGGCACGTAGTTTCCCTCTTTAAATAAAGGTATCCTGGAATGAGGTAAAACATAAGTTTCTTAAAACAATTCCCACGTCAAAAATGCGGCCGAACTTGTTGGGAGGACATCCAACGCCATCAAAAGATTTGTCGCCGAGAATTCCGGGTCTTTCTCGACAATTCTATTTCGGATAGAAAAATAATGAGATTGAGGTTGGAATTGACATGAGATGATTAGACGGTTCTTAAAAATTTGACAGCAATAGGAACTTGAGAAAATGTTGCTTGCAGATTAGTAACATACGCATGCGAAGAGTAACATACCGATTCATGAATAAGGCCGGACGCATACATAATCGAACAGAACAGAACACGACAATACATTTTGACTGACAGTGTCTGATGCGAAGATTTTATAATGTACGGATCTGGAGTACCAGCACACCACATCGAACAATACAAGATAAGACAAAAAACACGATCGAACGGTGTTTTCATGACTGACGCTGTCTGCCGAACTTTGGTCTTGAAGCAAAAGCTGTCAGACAATCTAATCTGTGCATGCGCTGCGGAGGAAATTTGAACAACAGTTGTAAAACAATAGTTTTAAAACTTTGCAGGGTCTGACCTCAGCAATGAAGCCAGGTAAATCTCTTTTTTCTTCAATAGGGTGAACCCAAACCTTTCTGTCACTTTTAGAGTCTAACAATAGTAGAAAATTCCACAAAATGACTACAGTTTCCTCCTCGTCGTTCATTGTAAGAAACTATGGAATTGTATTACCAATTACTTTTAAAACAACACTATACTTGCAAGATTGTAGGTCACTGCGCGAGGTCTGGAATATAACTGCCCAGGATTCTGTTCTGTCTTGTTCGATAGCATTCGGTACGAAGAAACATCATCGAACAAGACAGAACAGAACAAAACAGAAAACGAAAAGTGTTGTTCTGTTTTGTTCGATTATGTGTGCGTCCGGCCTAATGGAGCTCAAAGTGGATCGTATATGACATAACTCGCGAATTGCCTGAAAATGTATTTGTCCCTGTATTTGAATTCACTCTGAGATTTCTGGCACATACTCTCACTAATGTGTGCTTTCCGAATAATTGCCAAATACTACCGTGTACAATGGCTTTCTAAATTTAAGACTGCAATGTCCCAAAATGTTTGCCGTCAAATATCGTTTTGAGACGTTTTGAGTCGTACAAATCGTGAATTTTTATCAATCAATTCACGAATAGGTTTATCATTCCAAAAGAAAGGATGGGTTCTACGGGAAGCAATTTCTTGGGCTCGCAAAATGTATCACATCTCGAAAAAGAGCAGAAATATCTAAATCACTAAAAATTAAAAATAGAAGTAAATTTTAAATGTTTATAGAAAACTGAAAAAGTGGTTAAAATTTCAAAACCTTCTCTGTACAGTGGAATATAATTAGGAATTTTTTTTTGATTAACATCTACTCAAAATGAACAAATTCCAAGGCAGTACATGAATATAGTTTGAAAGATTAATTAAATTTTTTCAAATGGCCTTGCGGCAATACGTTTTTGATCATGATTTATGGTGATGACAAGAGTAATTTTGATATTTGTAAGTTACCGCTAAACATTTCGTTTGAAAAATAATTTTTTGAAAGAAATTATTGCTTACCTACCTACTCTGAGGTATATTGGATTTTGAAAAGTTTAATCTCAAACCAGTTAAAATGGTTGTATTTTAAAACATTGTTCTCTGGCCAGAAAAACCACTGCGTTCTACACTAATGTAAGTCCCATGGTTTGTGGAAGGCTTGAGTTCTTTCGACGTTGATCGGTTCGTTACAAAGTGGAAACGTTATAAAATAAATTTTCCGAATTTTTTTGGAATAGTTCGTGGTTTATCTATTCAACGTGTTACTTTCTTGAAAAATAACAGATCCGTACTACGTGACTAAGTACCTACCTCTTGTCTAACTGATCAGAAAATAGCAACCTCCAGGAATTCTCCTTTCTCTGTCGAATTGTCTCTTTACAAATAAAACACACTGGCTATTTCACACTATTATTGTATTCTTATCTACCAAGTTATATGTAATCTCACACGGGGAAATTCAACCATAAAACCATTTATTTGAGGAAAAAATGACCCCCCCCCCCCCGTGAATCTAAATTAAACCATAAATGTTTCAAGGCTTGAAGTTTCCAAAAACCGAACAAAACACAAATCTGTCCGCCCAGAACTCTTTCGAAAGACTAGCGTTTATGATACCAGAGTTACAAATTACGTCTTAGATCTTGTTAGTGCCTATTTCTCTGCAAGTTTCGATCAATCCAAATGGAAAATGCTGTAAATTATTACAAAAAGGTTTGGTAAAAGTTGAGAATAGGTAACACATCTCTTAGCAAATCGTCGCTATATTGAAAAACCAGATGTCTCCTATCGATGTTGACAACAGGGCCGGAACAAGGGGGGGGGGGGGGCAGAGGGAGCGGTTGCCCCGGGCGGCAGGGTTGAGAGGCGGCAAATTTCTGGTTGCAGAAAATTTGTTTAATACAGTTTGTAAAAGTTTTTAATGAGCGAAACGTCATAAGGAACGTCAATTAAGTAATTTCAAAACTGCATAACGTAATAAACAAACAATAATTTTACAATAGCAATCAATATAAACTGCAGCGGAGTAGAAAACACTGAGAGCCCTAATACTCAACTGACTTGAAACTCAAAGCTGGTGAGTTGGCAGATACGTATAAGGAAGATTTGAACAAAAAGGAGTTGATATTTGAAATCGAAAATTTTAGAGGCTTTCCATTAGGAGTAGATAATAACTTTAAAACGTCTAGTGCTTCCACTACACTAGAACTCATTTTAAAGAACAAGCTAGAAGAAATGTACCCGAATATTACAACAAGACTTGAAATATTCCTCACACTACCAGTATCAATTGCTACCGGAGAAACGAGTTTCAGCAAGCTCAAGTTGGTAAAAAATCACCTAAGAAGTTTTATGTCTCAACAAAGACTCACTGATCTTAGCATTATTACCATCGAACACAAGCAAGCCTCAAACATTAGCTTTGATAAAGTGATCAATGAATTTGCCTTCAAAAAGAGTCGTAAAGTAATCATTAGAGATTAAGTTGTGACGCATCTAAAGTCTAGATACTACCTACAAACTACTAAAGTCTACTACTACCTACAAACCATTGTTATTTATAGTGTGAATACTTTATAAAAACTATGTCAACTTTTCATAATTCATTTGTTTACCAATTCCATTTTTGTTTAATTTGTGAGGGATTTTTTGTTGTGGGTGAAGGGGGGGGGGGGTTTGCCCCCCTCAAAAATTGTCTAGATCCGGCCCTGGATGTTGATCCACGCTTTCGGTGCGTGTTCGAATGTGTACTGCCTAGTTTGCTGGTCTGGAAAAGGTGCTGGTCTCGAAAACAAAAAGTATCCTAAATCAATCCTTCTAGTAAAGTATAGATCAGTTGGACAAATACATCAAAATGTGTTAATACTGTGCACTACGCCACAAATGTATCACTGGTATCGATATATTGATATCATATATATCGATGAAAGTACCCATCGATACATGTTCAAATGAGCCTGATAAGAAGTACGTGTTACCTATTCTTTACTCCAGCCAAAGGTTTATTATTTCTGTATTATATAACCCTCCAACCGGACTCCCATATCCAACTGATATTTAACAAGATAAATTAAACGTAGCCTGTAGTTCATTTTTTGAAACTCAGCGCTTCTGTGAATCGTAATAATTACAATTATTGTAGGCTAGATGCGGTAAAAAGCGTCACATTTAAATTTCACTGCGGTAGATCGTATAGGAAAAAAATTAGCCTCAACATCCTTGATCACTGTGTCCCACCTTGTAATTGACTTCTAGAATGACTGCGTCTTATATTTAAACACGTGAACTCCAAACTTTACTAATCCCATTTACGAAACAAAAGCTGATATCGGAATACTAAACTTAATACTTACAATGGTTCAATATTCTGAAGATCAGGACGTCGTAGAAATCCACCAACAGAACGAGTGCAATTCAACTATATCTAATAAAACACCTCTCTACGCTTCAATTATTCGCAAATGCATAAAGAAGTTATGAAAAACTCCATCGGAGACGGCGTCATGACGAATATATTCGTATAGTATCCATCTTGCAACAGGTCTGTCCTAGGCTGGTCTGAATGATGTAATTTTTTCCATGGATCTAACAAATAGACAAATGAGTTCCATGCGTCACAGTGAGTATCCACCCATGATTTCACCTGATTTCATCGCTTTCTACCATTTCTCGCCAAAGTGTCTACGGTGTTCCCGGCAGCTACACAATCGGAGGCGGTAAGTGTTTTATATTCGTTACCACACTTATCTTCGAGCAACATCATTCATTAGAATACCAGAATTGTTCTCCAAAAACAATGCGCAAAAACGCTGCAAATTCTTTCACTGGGGTTTATTATTCAATGATTCATGATTTGAATTTCTACTAAGCTTTGGAGTGTGCGTGTTTCACAGGTAATAGAGCGATTATTGAATTTCAGGAGGCACACAAATATGATCAACTGATCAATCCAAATAGGTATTTTGGTTGAAAACGGATTTGAGTGCTCTATGCATATCTCCTGAAATGCAATAATCGCTCTATCACCTGTGAAACACGCACACTCCAAAGCTTAGTAGAAATTCAAACCATGAATCATTGAATAATGAACCCCAGTGAAAGAATTTGCAGCGTTTTTTTCAAGAGCGATTACAATGGAAAAATATTCTATTTGAAAATTTTAAATTTCGTAAGACGGAATGCTTCAACCAGTGTATCGGCTATAAACCCTTTTAGGAGGGCCATACATCGGGAATGGTTTGACCTACGGACCTGGGGAGGGGCTCATTCGATTCCTCATGGAAAGTTCTTCAAAAACAGTCCAAATTTAGGCCGCCTTGACTTTTTTTTGTGAGGTTTTTAGGGATTTTACGAAACTTTGGCAACCCTTAAAGGACACTTTAAATTAAGTGAGAGCGCTGGCTAAAGAATTTGTCGGAACAATATTGATTTTTCCTGAAAATTTCAGATTTTTTGCTCCAGCCGTTTGGGAGAAATCGTGTGTACGGCGTACGACGGGCGGACGAAAAAATTGTTATTGCAGATTTGGATTCTACACCCTTTGAAACGTAAACCATGAAATTTTCAGGGGGGGGGGGGGTGGAAATTTTTTATTTTCAAGAGCAATTACAATAGTTCATTATTGAATAATAGACCAAAACCTAAACTGCTGCGTTTTATTGAGTGGGGTTTTCGGACCTGTGTTGAAATCTGTACCAGCAAGGCTATATTATGTTGTCTTGCAAAGTGGTTGAGTTACCCGAAAGTGATTAAAAACCCTACATTCGTAGTAATGGTTCCTACTTTACGATGTTAGTGGGGAAGACAACCTTAAACTGTAATTTTAGCGTTAATACTAGCTGACCCGGCAAACGTTGTTTTGCCCTATAAACTATTTGTAGTTTCTAGATAAATCCTAGTGTAGACAAAAAGTAACTTACTCATTATAAGTGTGTAAGTATGTGGTGTATGCGTGAAATAGGCATGGAGCGCTATGAACGATCAGGGAATATAAAAATGACAAACGCCAAACAATATAATTTTCAAGTTATTATAGTTTATTTCTTAAAATTACATATCACATATCAATTACGACAGTAACACTAACAAACAACATCCATATTTTAATGCTACAGCGTGAACAATATTTTTTGTTAGCCCATTTTTAGCGAGCACAAAAAAACTGGATGGTTTATTACCCCTACCCACTCGAGAGCATGCTTCGTACAGCTAAGGGAATTTTAATCGAAATACAGTTGAAAACACTATAATTGATCAGTTATCGAGCGGGATGATAATGATTAAATTTCTAAAATGGCTATAAAAACATAGGGGTTGGTGATAAAACCGTAAAAATTTAGGGTTCCATGAATTTTTAATCCCACATTAAAAAACCAACAAATTTCGTCCGAAAATTTAAAAAAACGTTAAGGGTTAACAACCTTTATCAATTAAGGGTATGAAAAACAGATGTTAACCGATTCCCAGACCTACTGAATACGAATATAAAAGTTAGTAAATATCGGTAAAGCCTTCCTTCCTTGGCTGTTGATAGGTCTTCGATTTATTCAAATGTCCAAGGACCTTTTATGGTAAAAATTCAAATTTTGGTGGGATATCAACGAGAAAAATTAATAAATTCCAGCAAAACCACCCTTTATGCTAGGTATTAGTCACTTCTTTGAATGTTTCTGTGAGGTCCCCTCATAATTTTCAAATGATTTATTACCACTACCTACAATTTATTCCAAAGTCCAAAAAGAGGCTTTTTTGATGGGGATTCCTAGTTTTGTTTTCAATCAATAAAATGGTTACATATTTCTCCACCAAAACAACTTCTTCTTGTTTTGGCATCTTTGTGCAATGTTTCTGTTCTGAATGCAAAATATGAATATATTAGCCACAACTGTTTTTTTAATTTGTTTTGTTGCACCAAGTTATAAACTTATAAGCAACATTATTCTAATATATAGTTGGCGTACATCAAGAAATCTAAGATACATCACTTGGTCCTTATTGTCCTGATATTTGCACTTTATGATGCTCACACTAAGTGAATTAAATCGTGTGGCTTGGTTCTCTTCAGTCTTCTGAGCAGATCCTCTGTGTTGAGAAGCTGGACGACATCCTCATTCACATGTTCAAATTAACCTCAATGAAAAAACTCGTTGATAGATGGTGAATTAAAATGAATTATAGTTGAGACAATATCAACTATTTTAATGCTGGAAAATGCAAAAAAAAAAACTCAAAAAACCGTACCAATTTCCACCCCGGTTTACGGTATGGACAAACATCCTTTTTTGTGTTATCTGGAGGATAACGCTATCCCTCAAATTAGTCACAATTATCCATTGGATAAATACAATTGATAAATTGGGCCCTTAGTTGCATTAATTTCACTTAAATTGTTTTTCGTGGTTTTATTTATTGTAACTGATTGTTATACATCATCTAGCAATATCTTATCTCATAAGTGGACACGGTATACAGGGTAGGACTTCAGCAAACCTACCCCTTCAGAATAGGGCTGTAAAACTGGGACACTAGCTTGCACTATAACTTGCACAGCACAATCAGGTCCAGTGGCTTGTTTCGCTGCAGGCGCCGCAGTTCTCCTTCGTTGCCCAAAACGTCGAGCATCTCCGGGTTCTCGTGCTGGTGGAGGCGGTTTTCGTCCTTCTCAGCATATTTCATGATGATTTCGTTGGCTGTTTCCATCCTCAGGTCTCGATAAAGATCATTTCACATAAACGAGGGGGCACCAATCATACTTCTCAGGATTTTGTTCTGAGACGTTTGTATTTTCTTTACGTTAGACTTTTTGGTACAGCCCCAGAGTTGGATCCCGTAGGTCCAAGTACGTCGTCAAATGTGCTTGTAGATGAGCAGTTTATTGTGAAGTAGCAGACGGGAATCCGCTCTCAACAGCCAACACATTTTCCTGAATTTAAGTTTTAGTTCTCCCTTTTTCTTCTCGATGTGTCGATTCCACAGTAATTTTGAAGACCTTTGTTTGAGTTTATCACAAGTTCTGGGGCAGAGACTTTTCGATTAGTGAAGTTAATATGAACTGACTTGGATTCCTTTAAAATTAAACTTTTAACAACAACTCGTTTGCTGAGAAGTTCACTTAAAAGTGCGTAGCACCCTTCGAGAGTAGAGTCTAATTAAATATTTATAGTTGTGTTTGTAATTAATACAAGACATCCCATTCAACGCGCACGAGATGACCAAGTAATCGAAAATAATTCGAACAAGGAGTAGAATGATAACGAGCGTCTGGCGAGGAGCATCCCAAGTGATCGTCTCCTGACAAGTGCTGGCGTGACGTATGAGGACTCCCGCCAATTACTCAATTGAGTCAATATTTATTTTGCCTTTCACACGTCCCATTCGTCCTAATACCGTCCGACGCCGACGCGAGTGAGAGGACAAGGAGACACTTTGTCGTAAGTTTAATGCTAAACGCAGTTAATACGCTGGAATGCAGGTTCGTCTAACTCAAAAGTTTAAACTCATGGGTCATATGGCTGCTTCTTAAAAGTTTTGTGGACTAGCGGGTCACTCTCAAACTATTTGGCAATTCCCCTCCAATCAGGCTACACATTTTCCTAAATAAAAACGCTGCAAATTCTTTCACTGGGGTTTATTATTCAATTTTATTCATTTGGCTTGCGTTCATGATTTGAATTTCTACTAAGCTTTGGAGTGTGCGTGTTTCACAGGTGATAGAGCGATTATTGAATTTCGGGAGATATGCATAGAGCACTTAAATCGGTTCTCAACCAAAATACCTATTTGGATTGATCAGTTGATCATATTTGTGTACCTCCTGAAATTCAATAATCACTTTATCACCTGTGAAACTCGCACCCTCCAAAGCTTAGTATAAATTCAAATCATGAACGCAAGCCAATTGAATAATGAACCCCAGTGAAAGAATTTTCAGCGTTTTTTATGGTTATCAGAATACTTCAATCCGTGTACCGGCTATAAATTCTTTTAGGAGTTCACTCCAGTATCCACGTTCACTACATCACTAGGTTACCATAATCAAAACAATCAAATTCTTTCACTGGGGTTTATTATTCCATTGGCTTGCGTTCATGATTTGAATTTCTACAAAGCTTTGGAGTGTGCGTTTTTCACAGGTGATAGAGTGATTATTGAATTTCAGGAGGCACATAAATATGATCAACTGATCAATCCAAATAGGTATTTTGGTTGAGAACCGATTTAAGTGCTGTATGCATATCTCCTGAAATTCAATAATCGCTCTATCACCTGTGAACCACGCACACTCCAAAGCATAGTAGAAATTCAAATCATGAACGCAAGCTAATTGAATAATAAACCCCAGTGAAAGAATTTGCAGCGTTTTTTTATTTGCTAGTTGCACAAATTATTTTCACTCGAAGATCAGTAAATTTGTTGGGGGACGGTGACACTCTTGTCAAAGAGGCTGGTTTTCATCTTTATTTCATGAATAAAATCATTTCTCTAATTATTTTGTTTCTAATTTTCACTAAACAGATTCACAGCATTCTTTGCTTACTTTCTAGTGGCTTGATTGTTGAAAAATTTGCAAAAATTTTTATGAAATAGGGAGGGGACAGTGAGAAGCCAGATAATTTGAGAATGACCCTAGCAGGAATTTGTCAAGGTTCTAAAGATTGAAAATTTGAAGTACGTTCAATTACCCATCTCCAGAATATGATGATATCATTATTATGCAGCTCTGCGTCCAAGTTATTGTGCAGGCTGTGTAGTCTCATCAGAACAAGGTAAATAGTGATATCAGATTACTAGGAAGAGTTTCCCACGAAGCGGTTCGAGACCGGTTATTATTGTTTATTCAGAAGATTCCAGGGTCGATAAATGGATTTATTGAGCAGGACGCCTCGAGAAAACTATTTATGGGGTGCGGGTGCGAGCGGAAATGTACCTTTCAACGTGATTCGACACACAATTTAGTTACAAGAGATAGCAATCCGGCGAATGGATGGATGAAGAACATGTTTATCTGTAAAACGCCAATTATAGAAATTCGATCACACATGAAACGCTTCGGTTCGGAAGCTCAGTTCAATATTCCCAATGCCTCAACCGCAATAAATATTGCAATTATTTGTACAATAGGTGGTAGGTGATTTAATCGAATACGTGGGGTGTATACAGGGTGTCCCACGAGTTATGCACAACCCGAGTCCTGCGTGTTCTACAACTCATTTTCGACCAAAAGTGCCACTTAGCAATTTTGTTTAAGAGGCTTCGTTTCCGAGTAATTCGCGATTTAAGATTCTGTTCGTGTTTTCGATCTTACGTCATTAAAACTGCCATAACTCCCCCAAATTCGGAGATACCTAAAATTTGATGACACCGTTGGAAAGAACGTTAAATTTTCTATCGATTTGACGTCAGAAAACATTTTTTTATTGCATTGAAGATTAAAAATGGCAGTTTTGTCAAAATCTTGAAATCGTCTGTTTTTCATCTCGCCTAGCAACCCCATTAATGCTTGACGCAGAACTGTGCGGGCCTGGTAAAACGTGCGCCAAAATGTCAGCTTTCCAATGCTGTAATCGTTTTGGTTATTAAAAATATTTTTAGTTATGAAAATGGTGTTTAACTGCAGAAAAACGTGTGTTTTCTGTTAAAATTGAGGTTTTTCAAAAGTCTCGACGAAAAAAGTTTGGAGGGATGTACGTAACTTTTCTCGCTGAATCGAATGGTGACAACGCCAGACCACTCAAGTGACGATTTGAGTTAGTTTTGTCGGATGCATAAACCCGCTGTTAGTGGACAGCGTCTACGACATTTCTAAGCTGTCCGGCCAAAGTCGAGATAATCGAAGAGCTGTTGTTAACGGCTGTTGTTTGTGTTCATTCACGATTGATTGATAAGAGTTGTTGTCTGTGACCGTGCGTGCCGGATCACCCTCTCGTGTTCCTGTTCTCACATTAAAAATATCAGAATATCTCATAAATATTCAAGAAATTTGAATAAATTGTTATTAAAACCAGTTGGGTGGATTACAAAGCTTAATATACATGAATACCTTCAAAAATGAACAATCACTCGAAGTAGCACCTTCTCGTCAGCAAGGACGATGCACAATGAACACAGATGTGCCCCTTTCTGAATCCTAGGTTGGAAATTCAAATTCAAAAGCTCTCCTCGTCATTTCGACACCACCATGGCTTCATATAAGGACAGAGTCTTGACGTAGTCCACTTCCAGATCAAGGTGGCGGTTTAGTAAATGGAGCTGAGCGTTATTGGCACTTCCCTTAATTGAATTCACGAAACCCAATTTCTGGCCCTCCAGGACTGCCTTTGCCTGAGCATGAACGCTTGACGGATCAAAAGGATCGAAGCGAGGCACCTCTGAGAATCTTTCGAACATACTCCCCAGACCTCAACCCAGCCAGTACATTCCACCACTTCGAGTACAGCGATCTAGGTAAATCGATTATCTGGCGTCCTGGGTACGGTCAATAGATAGTCTGCACTTAGTTTTAGAGTAGATAAGAAAACTGTTTCTGCTTCATTTCATTGTACACAATGTAATTCGTCGAGTTTCGTAGGAGTTGGAGATGCTATTGGTTTATTATTCAATAATAAACCATTGTAATCGGTCTTGAAAAATATATCTAACCCCCCTGAAAATTTCATGGTTTCCGTTTCAAAGGGTGTAGAATCCGAATCTGCAATACAAATTTTTCCGTCCGTCCGCCGTACGCACGATATCTCCGAAACGGCTGGAGCAAAAAATCTGAAATTATTTGAAGAACATCCATCTTGGTCCGACGACGCCCCAATGAGCCCTTCCCCACGTCCGTAGGTCAAACCATTCCCGATGTACGGTACGCCATATGGAGCAAAAAATCTGAAATTTTCAGGAAAAATCCATCTTGGTCCGACGACGCCCCAATTCTTGAGCCAGCTCTCTCACTCAATTTAAAGTGCCCTTTAAGGGCTGTCAAATTTTTGTAAAATCCCTAGAAACCTCAAAACAAGTCCAAGCGGCATGAATGTAAACTTATTTCAAGAACATACCGTCAGGAATCGAATGAGCCCCTCCCCAGGTCCGTAGGTCAAACCATTCCCGATGTATGGCCCGATTTATGGTGCCAACATTTGCGTTTTTTGGTTTATTATTGTTTGTTTGTAACCTAGTGATGTCCGGCCGATAGCGTCGAGTTGTAGTGAATGTGGATACTGGAGTGATAGCCGATGTGAATACTTGTAGTGTAGTTAGTAGCCGATACACGGGTTGAAGCATTCTGATAATATATATATTATCATTTACCTATATATAGGTAAATATTATTCAATATTATACTGGGGTTTATTATTCAATATTATTACTGGGGTAAATAAGTATTCTTTCACTGGGGTTTATTATTCAATTGGCTTGCGTCCACGATTTGAATCTTACTAAGCTTCGGAGTGTGCGTGTTTTACAGGTGATAGAGCGATCATTGAATTTCAGGAGATATGCATAGACCACGTAAATCGGTTCTCATCCAAAACACCTATTTGGATTGATCAGTTTATATTTGTGTGCCTCCTCTACATCTGTCTACCTTTGGCTACATCGTTTAAATTTGGATTTGGGGAAGTTTTAACGCAATACGAGTGCTAAAGGACTTGATAAATTATAGATGTTTTTATTGTGGGGGGGGGGGGGGTATTGAGGTTCAATAAAAAAACGCTGCAAATTCTTTCACTGGGGTTTATTATTCAATTGGCTTGCGTTCATGATTTGAATTTCTACTATTTTATTTTTTGTGTCTTGTCATTTGTGATTTTTTCAGTATTTCGTAATTTTGGAACTACTAGCAAATGTTTTTTCTAGTTTCCATCTAGTTAGATTGAAAAAATTACATTTTTACAACAAAAAGTTTGAAAGAATTATAGTCCAAGTGGCCTTTTTGATACATCGCGCTTTTGTGAGTTACCTGTTCGTGTAACATTCATACATAAGTTTAAATACCTATGTGTAAGCAATTCTATACCTTCTTATCTAGTTCAATTGAAATAAATAATCTAGTTTTTCAACAAAGAAAAGAGTTGAACAAAAGTAATCATTTTCCAAGAGGCCTTTTGAAGCCAATTGCGTGTTTTCGGAAGCAAGAGTTCATTTTTAGCCATTAACGACTATTAACGGCTGTTATTTTAAACAATAAAGAATTTTTTATGAAAAATGTGATTTTAAAATTGAATTCTGGTTCTTTTGTATTTACTGCAATGGAAAGTAGAGAAACCAGCAAGATAATCATTGAAAAATCAAGGGCGGTCGACAGACAGCTGCGCGAGCGCCGGTGTGACTCAGGTTGGCGCGAACGCGTGAAGGTTGATGGTTGTATCACATGTGAAGGCTGAACGGCTAAGGAAAATTCTTGGACTGAAGAAAAATCGAACACGCGGCACGATCGTTTTGCCGCAACAAAGCGTGATGCCGCGTTGTTACGTCTGACACATCTGTAGAGTTGTATTGTTTGATCGCACTGATAGATCGCGATGGGCGCCCGCTCGCCCCCGTCGATCGCGTTCGTTGTTCACTTAAGACACGGCGTCGAGGTATGGTATCCATGATGCGTCTGCGGCTTGCGATTTCTTCATGTACCTACCGAAACAGGCGCCAGCTGCGCCGCGCTGCAGGAGAGTTATCTCTCAAGAGGCGCGGCGCTGCAGGCGGCGTACCTATGTGCCAGCGTCAGTTTCGATCAATCATCAATCATCATCATCATCATCGATCTATATACAGACGAAAATATCAGAGCAGGTATATCAGGGGGTGGTAACGTTGGGCGGGTGGAATTCTCCGCCACCCCCCCTCTCGACCGCGCCTGTGAAGGGGACCCCACCAATGAGGACCGTCTCCGAGGGCAACCGCTGGGTGGAATTCACCCCCCCCCCTCTCGACCGCGCCAGTGAAGGGGACCCCACCGAAGAGGAGCGTCTCCCAGGGCAACCTGCTCCCCTCCTCGGGGACTTGGAATATACGATTTTTGGTTTATTATTCAATAATCACTGGGGTTTATTATTCAATTGGCTTGCGTTCATAATTTGAATTTCTACTAAGCTTTTGAGTGTGCGCGTTTCACAGGTGATAGAGCGATTATTGAATTTCAGGAGATATGCATGGAGCACGTAAATGTGTTCTCAACCAAAATACCTATTTGGATTGATCAGTTGATCATATTTGTGTGCCTCCTGAAATTCAATAATCGCTCTATCCTGTGAAACGCGCACACTCCAAAGGTTAGTAGAAATTCAAATCATGAACGCGAGCCAATTGAATAATAAACCCCAGTGAAAGAATTTGCAGCGTTTTTTAGAATGAGACCTCATCAACTGATGGAAAAGTTCACATTCGAACGTTGTAAAGTGTAAAGATGTAAAGTTCAAGGTCTTTGATTCAGTGACATTGGCTACCGTCTGCTACGGAGCACATTTTGGGGGATTTTCTGCATGTGATAAAGTCGAAAGGTGGTTACTTTTTCTTAAAACACTGCAAATTCTTTCACTAGGGTTTATTATTCAATTGGCTTGCGTTCATGATTTGAATTTCTACTGCGCTTTCACAGGTGATAGAGCGATTATTGAATTTCAGGAGATATGCATAGAGCACGTAAATCGGTTTTCAACCAGAATACCTATTTGGATTGATCAGTTGATCATATTTGTGTGCCTCCTGAAATTCAATAATCGCTCTATCCTGTGAAACGCGCACACTCCAAAGGTTAGTAGAAATTCAAATCATGAACGCAAGCCAATTGAATAATAAACCCCAGTGAAAGAATTTGCAGCGTTTTTTAGAATGAGACCTCATCAACTGATGGAAAAGTTCACATTCGAACGTTGGGTCTTATATGTATCGTACTAAACAGCTTGCCTACCTTTGCCGATCGATGGCCGACCCTCGGTGAACTTTTAATATTCATGTTCAAAGTTACATCAGTCAATTTAACATTCATATTTTATAAAAACTAGGTTCTTTGCGATGTGCAATGCTCCCAAATGATGTTGTTGTCAAAAAAAAAAAAAGATTCGAGGTGGAAAATCGCTGCATATTATAACACTAAGGTTCATGATTTCTGTATTCATCTATTATGATCTCATCATCATCTATCTATGAATATTAGACGTAGTCAGCAGTAAATTAACTAAATACGGCGGCATCAGTCACCTCATATCTGGTGATATCCACTCATGATGTCATATCTCTATATGCTCCATTTACATTTCAGAGAGTTTGATGGAACGAAATTATTCAGAAGGACCATCAGCTAATCATTGATCTCGATCTGTTGTAATTGATTTATAGGTGTCCAAAGACGATTGCATGGCTTCATGTTCAAAATAACTCTATGAAGACCAAGCTTTACAAGTCCCTGTGTACGAAACAGAAGCTGATATCAAAACGCGTTTATGAGTATAGCTCACAAAGCTCTGCATGCAAGACGGTAGGTCATTCCGTATCCTTCAACACACTACGTTGGAAGGCCCTTGATTTACCTAAAAAAAAATTTTGATATCATTCGAATTTTAGCTTTCAAGGTTGATTGGGAGATAAGATACCCCTCAGGTTTCACTGAGCTGTTCAGGATAGATGAACAGATGGATAATTAATTCAGTAAATAAATAAAAATGATACAAATGCATTCACTCAACTCCAGGCAACTTTCTCAGCGTTAATCTTGGCCCGTGTTGTTGGGGAAGGTCTTGTCGATACTAGTATTGGCAAAAATGGAATTTAAATTGCAATTACAAATTTCAATTATTGTAATTGTGGGCACAATCACTTCAATTACTCATGCTAAAAACACCGTTTGTAGCTGTTTATTCCTAAAATGAGGTTTTGTGAGCATATCGAGAAGAAATTTCAAAGGGTGTCAAATAGGTACGAATCTGCAATGTACCTTATTTAAATTGATCGAAAAAATCACCAATCCTGCGCGACCCCCTCGTTCTATGGGAAATAGAAAGGAAGAGGAAATAGAAATAGACACCATTCTTTAAATTTAAAAAAATTGTTTCTATTTCTATTTCTATTTTTAAAGTTTAAAACCTAAAATACTTCTTTCACAATATTTTTATTACAAAAAACTAGGATTTTTCAGTTGTACGGTCTAACTAACTCGTTAAAAAAAATTTACGTCACAGCTAAAAGTTGAAGAGCATACAATTCTGATTTCACTGATCAATACAAAGTTATAAATGTATCCCCCTTTATGCATTTTTGAGCTTTATGATGATTTTAAAATTCAGTTGGGAACATGTGATGAGTTGAAGATCTTTCAATTTCACGTTGATAGAATAAAGTTTATAGAACAACAAAATCTTGGAGTTACACTGGAAAATAAGGAAACAGCGACAGTTGAAAATGATCTTTACGGTCAAAAATGCATAAAAAAGAGCATTTCCCTGTTTTAAGATATTGGAAACTTGAAAAATCCCTTATTTTATGGTAAATTCAGGTGTTCTTAGTGACCTGTGAAATGGAAACTTATGCTCTACAAATTTTATGTGCGACAAACAATTTTTCGACTTATTATTCTGACCGTGAAACTGAAAAATAATTTAAATGATGGTTGTTCAAAGGAAACATTGCAAGGCAGTATTTTTAGGTAGAGGAACAAGGGGTGCATTCAGATTCAGCGCAAAAAATCCTCCACAAATTATAAATATCAATATCAATTAACCCCCCCCCCCCCCTCAAAGTTATTGAGTAGCAAAACTAGAACGTTTGAAGAGATGCAAAAAACACTTATGCCCTTGGCAACTTACGTTAGCGTGCTGCTATTACTCCAAAAGGTTTTAGTTAAATTTTCTGACAGTTTATGTCTTTTGAGCTATGCAAAAGAAACGAAGTTAGTAGGATTTAAAATAGTTTAAAAGCACTTAAATCTCTCTATAATGTCCATTTTTGGAGACTAATTGAGCCGCAAACTATTAACTGCTCACAACTGGCTGTTGTGGCCCCTAAAAAGTCGAACGGGAGATAACGAGTTGTTGTTCAAATACGAATAGGTGTGACTTGTACTGAGAACGTTTCCATTATCAAAGAAGGCTTTAGTGGGTAAATTTTTGTGTTTTGGGGATTACGACTTCATCTCTATATATATAAAATGCATTCGTTGTCTGTCGGTTCCCTTACAACGCAACATCTAGACCACCAAATAACGTGAAAATTTTATAAACATGCACAAAATTACATTTTGAATGTGTCTGGACACTATATCCGTCACTCTCAAGGGTTAATTTAATGCTTTCAATTAAATACAGGAAAGAGAAAGACATAGCTGTGGCTGTTGCTTCCTCTGGCATAGCAGCAACTCTGCTTGCAGGTGGTAGAACAGCACATTCGGCCTTCAAGCTGTCGCTGGACTTGGCTAGATCAGTAAGTTCCACTTGCAATATTTCCAAGGGAACAGGACAGGGACATGTTCTCAAAACCTGCAAGCTAATTGTCTGGGATGAGGCTACCATGAGTCACAGAAATGCTTTTCATGCTCTTGCCAAGACTTTGCAAGGTTTGAGAAGCAGCTCTGCAATAATGGCTGTAGCAATTGTTGTGCTTGCCGGAGATTTTCGACAAACACTTCCCATTGTCACACATGGCACACCAGCCTGTTTGAAAAATTCTTATCTGTGGAACCATGTCGACATTTTCAGTTTAACTACAAACGTGCAGTCACACATTTAGGGTGACTAGGTGCAAATGAAAATAAACAGTTTTTTACGCTTTTACAAAAACCTCATTTTAAACCCGGGCAAATCCGGGTATTTGCACCTAGTAATTATTAAAGACTCTATTACAAAATCGGGATGTTTAAGATGATGTTCTCTTCAACTAATTCGACTATTCGGCCCACTGTGCGCCGTTTACAATTTATAACGCTTAATTCCGCTCATCTGTTTGGGTTCCGATACTAACGAAAGCTTGATAGTACAAAGTCGGAACTTCCTCAATGAATAATGTACTCGGAGATGAATATTGTAATACGGTGTTCAAGGATTCTGTTTACGTTGACAGGGTCATGAGGTGATGATAAACTAGGAGGGTTCACTTCGTTGGTATGAACCTTTGACCTATCCCAATCGAGTTGTATGAGTTACGCTTCCTCGTTACACTGCCGATATCCCTTCTGGAATACACATACAATTTCTAACTAAATTATAGATGTATAGGTAGATTTATAGACACATTTGAATGTACAGAACAGGAAAAAACTCGTAAAACGGTAAATATAATGGAGCTCACACACTTGAAATCAAAAGTTCAATAGTAGATGAGAGAAAAAACCAAGTGCCCACGGAATGATAAGTTCCTAATGAACTTGTGTAAATCAGTGGTGTAAACACACTATTCCCACTATTCAGAAACATAATAAAAATTTAGAAATTCCATTCCTCTACCAGACGATCCCTATATCTTAGAGCCCTCCAATTCCCAATAGCCAACCAGTCCTTCCCGTTCAAATATTCTATCACTACCTCATTCGTCAAGTAATGTGAGCCGAGTAAATCTTTACGAATTCCCTTCAATATATGGCAATGGACTAGAAAATGGACTACAGTCTTATCTTCTCCTGAGTTACAGAGTGGGCATGTAAATATACGATTTTTGCTTCCGAGTCTACCAAGGTAGCGGAAGCATTGTATTCACTTTCGGAATGTGAAAATTTGTTTGTCTCAAAAATCTAAAATTCCACTCGCATTTTGCGTTTTAGACCTTTCTGAACAATTTTGGTTCCGTGTCTGTCTGTGTGTCTGTCAGCAAATCCTTGTTACGGGCAAAGCTACACGAAGTTATAGTCCGATTTCGATGAAATTTTCAGGGATTTTGCGGGTTGGGGTGTAGATGGTCTCCTATAGGTTTTATGACCCCCGAATCACTAGTAGCCTCTGCGCATGCGCAAACGTGAAATCCTTGCTACGCGCATAACTCCGGGAGTTCTAGACCAATTTCCATGAAATTTTCAGGGATTGTTCGGCTTGATGTGTAGATGGTCCCCTATGAGTTTCATGACCCCCGGATCACTAATGGCTTGCGCAAACCTTGCTAACATAACTCCAGGAGTCTTGATGATGAAATTTTCAGGGATTGTTCGGTTTGATGTAAAGATGGTCCTCGTGAGTAATAAAGAGTCAATAAAGTTGGTGGGGGTACAGGGTGGGGGGGGGGTGGAGTTTAGTCTTCTGCATAACAATAAATTTACCCGTATTCAATATTTACTTCGCCTAATTGAACGAAGTTCTTTAGTCAATAATAATTTTCAACAGTCATGTTATGGATACGAGGAAGCTATGTGCCACACCCACTTGGCAGACGTTTTTACCCATGGTTTATAATTCAAATCCATCATTTCACACAGCGCTCTACAAATATTTCTTTTAGCAGAATGACTGAGACTGCTACCTGCAAGTAATTTGGTGGACCCAACTGCTTATAAATTCTGTGAAACCGCGCTGCACAGGCCTTTGCTTTACAGGTTTCAACAAAATAATTTTTTTCCAAACCTTTCCATTTGTTGAATTATAACTGTAGGTTCCTCTGCATAAATGTCCAACACTACTCCATGCCTTCCAGCTAGCTCGTTCCGTGCTGCCGCCCATGAAACGTTTTTTCTGACGACTTCACGAGCAATTACGTACTGCTGTGTCTGTAAATCAGATCAATCAATCAATCAACTGTTTCCTTTGATGGTGTGATTATCATTAGTAGTTTCTTTCCTCCTAGCCTACCTGTGATCTAACGTTCCGCTATCCATATCCAGAATATAGTTAAATAGTATATGTTATATATTATATATAGTTAAATACATGTTGACCAGGGGCCTTTTCATTCGAATTTTCTTTCCTCTATTGTAACGGACCTCGCTCATTTATTCAGGAAGGCTGAATTACCCACCTAAATACTTACCAGTAAATTAAGTTACCTGAAGGTTTTACTCGTTAACCTGTTAACTATGTCTGATAGTAACTATATTTTTTTAGCGTGGGTATCCTTATATAATTTATAAAAATGTCATTTTATAAGACTAGGACTAAACGTTTAGTAAATTCGTTTGTCCTCCGGTGCTCAGATGGTGATTTTGTTCAAGAAATACTGCTTCATCACACCGGTAAGAAGAGGATAGTTGAGGGTTGGAATAAGTATTAAGATTACCTGCATAAAAATATCTCCCTTTCTCCCCTTCACTAAGAAATCTTGATGTTCTATTTAGTCACTCCTTCAAACTGACTGTTGTGTTAGTTTTCAACCCTTACTTGTTTCTAACTAGTATCCTGGAATTTGTGCTAAGATACTGTAACCCGAATCCTTGGTTCCTAAAGAATTTTGTTCCTGAAAACCAAACGTTTTCTTCTTCTTTTCTCCAAATTCTACTAGTTAGGGTGGATAAAATTGAATGGAATATTACTATTGCAGGACGTAGTAGGCATAACTAGGATTCTAGGACAAACTGACGAAGTAATTGCAATAAATCGTATGATGAGCAGTCATACACACATTTAATGAAGAGCATTTACGAACACGTATGATTGAAACAGTTTGTTGATTATAGTAGAACTACCAGATATATTCAATCAACAAGTAGGTAGGTACTAACATCAGAGACAAATTATGAGCGAGAAACTGATGGGTTGAAACTCATCTAAGTTGGGAGGATTTGGGAGAACTAGAAAGCCAATGCCTATAGCAGCGAGAGTAGTATGAACACGTAAACTTCCTATGGTCAACTAAAGGGTTGTAAACGACCTACCTGATGAGAGACTCCAACTGGAATTGTCACTGACAGACCAGTTGTTTATGATTTAGCTGTTTTGGTAGGATGTGTGATCGTATAATTAGAGAGGGGGGCACTGGACCCGATGTCTCTGGGCCCGCGCCTCTTAAGAGGGCCTATCTTCTTGAGCATTTTTTTTTTTTTTTTTTTGTAAAAAAAGGGCGAAGGAGAGGAGGACTTAATTTTTCTCTCTCTCAAAATGGCTTACAATTTATTACGGTATTACGGTACATAATTACAGTAGTCATGGTTGTTGGTTGTGGTGTGACCACTTTCATTCAAGACATCGAATTGGAGCGTATAATATGTTTATTTTTCTTTTTTGGAAACGTTTCGTCTCGCTATGGGGACTTCTTCAGGTGTGACTGAAAACAACAGGGTTAGGGGAAGAGTTGAGTGACAGCAGCAACGATAATGACTAGTAGTTTCCCATTTATTGTCTCATGAATTACTTATGTTACAAAAAACTCTCTTCCTTAGTACAGTAATTTCAATGGATGATTAACTTATAACAAATTGCGGTAAAACGTAGTAATTGTTACATAACTAAAGGTTTGAAAAGATTCATCGAATTGGTCAACAGAACAAATGATGACAACACACTAGAAAAATAGAAAATTATGAGTGAATTTGAATTAACTAAAATATAACTTTTTTAGGAGAACGGTAATAACATATGAATGAGACTAGTGATGTTGATTGGATACAGTACTTACTAGATATATTGAATCAACAAGTTGGTACTAACATCAAAGACAAATCATGATAGCTATGTTAAAACCGATGGAGTGAACTCCACTAACGTTTTGTCTGGGGGACCTGGAGAACTATAAAGCCGAATGCCTTAGCAGCGAGAGGAGTGTAAACATTAACTTCATGCTCAACTTGATGTCTTGTAAATTACGACTAGTTGATGGAAGATTATAACTGGGATTGTCAGTGACAGACCAGCTGCTACTGATGTTAGCTGTACAATGATCATGGACCTAACTCAGACAAATCCGGGCCCGGGAGTATACAAAATTCATCTGGGACCCCTAAAAGAGACTTGCAAAAAAAAAAAAAAAACGCTGCAAATTCTTTCACTGGGGTTTATTATTCAATTATCTTGCGTTCATGATTTGAATTTCTACTAAGCTTTGGAAACCGCATGTGCGTGTTTCACAGGTGATAGAGCGATTATTGAATTTCAGGAGGCACACAAATATGATCAACTGAACAATCCAAATAGGTATTTTGGTTGAGAACAGATTTACGTACTCCATTCATATCTCTTGAAATTCAATAATCGCTCTATCACCTGTGAAAGTTTTCGCACACTCCAAAGCTTAGTAGAAATTCAAATCATGAACGCAAAATTGAATAATAAAATCCAGTGAAAGAATTCGCAGCGTTATCCTGAAAATTTCAGATTTTCTGATTTTTCCTGAAAATTATCAGAATGCTTCAACCCGTGTATAGGCTACAAAGCCTTTTAGGAGTTCACTCCTGTATCCACATCACTACATCACTACGTCACTAGGTTACTGATATCAATACAAAAACAATAATAAACCAAAATAACGCGAATGTTGGCACCATAAATCGGGCCATAGATCGGAAATGGTTTGGCCTACGGACCTGGGGAGGGGCTCATTCGATTCCTCGTGGTAGTGTTCTTCAAAAAGAGTACAAATTTAGGGTGGCTCGACTTTTTTGAGGTTTTTAGGGATTTTACAAAATTTTGACAACCCTTAAAGGGCACTTTAAATTAAGGGAGAGCGGCTCAAGAATTGGACGGAAACATTTTTTGCTCAAAAAGCTTTTGTAAACACCTTCGATGAAATCTACACGGAAAACCAGATTCGGATGTTAACTTTGAATGATCGTAAATGAACTTTTCAGGGGGGGGCAATTTTTTTCAAGAGCGATTACAATGGTTTATTATTGAATAATTAACCAAAATCCACGAACTACTGTAACCATATACCGCAATCAATTATAAGGAGAGAGGAAAATTAAGGGAGGAATATCGATTGTAAAGAATTGAGAATGATCGCATTTTGACTGTCCCCCCCTCTTAAAAAAATAAAATAAATAAACAAATAATAATAATAATTTCTCAAAAAAAAAAAAAAAAAAAAAGCCGGCCCCCCTTACAAAGGCCAGGCCCTGGGACAGCCGGTCCAGTGCCTCCCCCCTCTCTACGGGGCTGGGGATGATGTGTAATAATGGTGGATGGAAACCGTTACTCCATAATCCATTACGGAGTAATAGTGGCACAATATCATTGCGAAGGTTTTAATTACTGCTGTGTGATTGCGAAAGGAATGTTTATTCGTAAGTATGAACTTCTTCCGGAATCCGTGTTCGAACGAAGTGGGATCTCTCATCCGTTATTCGGTCAAAACTAGTAGTTTAATCGCGAAAATGCTTCACTAGAAGAGGACTTCTCTTCAATCTTGTGGGGCTCCGGAGCTCAGATGGTGATTTTGAATTTAAGAACTACTGCTTCATAAGGTAAGATTACTGTGAGGTTAGTTGAATGTTCGAATAAGCGTTAACATTAGTTGCATAAACTATGTCCCTCATTCACGAAGTGTTTTGAGCCTGTGGGTTTAGGTGGAACAAATTCAAAAACACTCCGAGAAGTCTGCAATTTCTACATTTTAGTCCTTATACCTCAAAAGTGAGCTTTATAACTTTTGGGACCCGCATCTCTTCAACCATGGGTGCTATGGGGAAAATCGGTACGCAAATAGTGGATTCAGAGGGTTTTGGGACGTACGCCCTTACGGGCTCACACCCATAAGCGTTATGGTTGGACAAGTAGCGAGATTCATTTGAATAATCTCAGTTGTTAACTAAAGTTTACAAATTTTACAATTCTTGAAACATCAACATATACTTACATACTCCATTGAAAATGATGTTTAATTATTATTAATATTTGGCTTTCATTCGTGTATTGTATGGTAAACTCTTATAGTAACCATAGCTTCATCCCCCTGGTTTTTATCCTGGGTACGGCCTTGATTATATGCAAGTAACCCCTTCAAGCGCCACAAGTGAGACGATGTCAGGGTGAGGGATTGTCAAATCGTGGTTTTCCTATTTTATTATTCAATATTAAAACCATTGTAATCGCTCTTGAAAAAAAAAGTGCCCTTTAAGGGTTGGCAAAGTTTTGTAAAATCCCTAAAAACCTCAAAAAAAGTCGAAGCGGCCTAAATTTGGACTCTTTTTGAAGAACTTTCCATGAGGAATCGAATGAGTCCTTCCCCAGGTTCGTAGCTCATACGATTCCCGATATACGGCCCAATTTATGGTGCCAACGTTTACGTTTATTTGGTTTATTATTGTTTATGTTTTCATCGCAGTAACCTAGTGATGTAGTGATGTAGTAATGTGGATACTGGAGTGAACTCCTTAAAGGCTTTGTAGCCGATACATGGGTTGAAGCATTCTGATACGCATGAAACGCTGCAAATTCTTTCACTGGGGTTTATTATTCAATTGGCTTGCGTTCATGATTTGAATTTCTACTAAGCTTTGGAGTGTCCCTGTTTCACAGGTGATAGAGCGATTATTGAATTTCAGGAGGCACGCAAATATGATCAACTGAACAATCCAAGTAGGTATTTTGGTTGAGAACAAATTTACGTGCTCTATGCATATCTCCTGAAATTCAATAGTCGCTCTATCACCTGTGAAACACGCACACTCCAAAGCTTTGTAGAAATTCAAATCATGAATGCAAGCCAAATGATTGAATAATAAACCCCAGTGAAAGAATTTTCAGCGTTTTTTCGACTTAAATGCTTCACTAGGAGAGGACTTCTCTGTAATCTTGTGAGGCTCCGGAGCTCAAATGGTGATTTTGAAATCAAGAACTACTGTTTTCATAACAACGGTAAGATTACTAAGAGGTGTGATGGATATGGTTAGTCAGCCCTTCCCGATTTTAGAACCCGTCGCCTTGGGAGATGAATCAGACGTTTTCAAGCGTCTGGGTCATCTTGTGAGCGTGGCGGAGCATTAAATCCGCATTTAGGTCATTGGAAGGGGCAACTATACCATTCCATCACCTCACAGAGGTCAGTTGAATGTTCGAATAAGTATTATTAGCTGCATAAAATATCTCCCTTTCTCAACTTCACTAAGAAATCTTTATATTCCAGTTAGTGACTGCTTCAAACTGACTGCTGTATTTGTTTTCAAACTTTACTCGTTTCGTATTAGAATCCTGGAGCCTGTGCTAAGAAACTATAACTCGAATCCTTGGCTTCCTTAAGAATTGTCGTCCTGAAAGCCAAATGTTTTCTTTTTCCCAAACTCTTCTAGTTCGGGTAGGTAGAATTGAGTGGAATACTATTATTGCAGGACACATAATCATAACTAGGATTCTAAGACCAATTGACGAGGTAATAACAATAAATCGTATGGTGCAATCATACAAACATTTAACGAAGAGCATTTACTAACACGTATGAATGAAACAGTTCTTTCTTAATAATTTATAATCGGCGATTTGTAATGGAGTATCTTTGGGACTGCTTAGTTCAGTGCTAAGGTACTCTGAGCATAATTTTATCCCACTTCCATTTGATATGATGCAAATTTAGAGGGAAATGTGCTATTAGGGTGCACTTATTCTAGCCCTCGTTGTATAATAAACATCGGGCTATCATGCTTAATAAAATGTAATGTATATAAGCTTCCACTTCGTTCTAGAAATGAAATCTGGTTTGAAGATCAAAGAATATGTTCCGTTTACACACAAGTTCTGCAAAAAACGGGTATATGAGAATCGTATCTCGCTTCTCTCTAAAACGTTGAATTCAGCCTACTATTTGACTTGTCCTACGGCGCTGGTACAGTTTGCCGTTCGTGTCCTCTTTTTATTTAGATTGGAATATTTTAGCGGCTCTGATACAAACGCCGACTTGACTGTCTCACTTCTCGGAATTCCTAAGTTTGTCTGCATCCTGTCGTGAATATTGGGCCAGCTGCGGTATCGATTAGGGAAGAACTGACTGACTTTGTAACGGATGAGAAACTGGAAGCCAGCTCTAAAGATGGTAGAAGGCTCACCGATTTTGCGCTGAAAGCATTGCATTGCTCACTTCAATTTGGAGAATCCTCTAAAATTTGTAGATAGCCTTCCTTCTCTTACTTCATCAAGTAACTGCTTCGGAATAGGATAGATAGATAGATAGCGTGCATATATTTAAGAACGGGAAAAACAACAAAATTTTAAATTACACGTACGCCTTGGCTCGATGGCCGTCAGGCGGGGGACGGCCGTAACCTTACATTCTATATACGAGTATGTTACACAAGTGGCTTCAAGTTAAATTCGATCCCAGTTAATTAATCACTGTGTATTATTATAGTTGTCAATATTATTAAATTGAATATTCATTTAAAGAACATTACTTATTGTTATAGTATCAGAAGAGTTGTATTATAGTATTAGTATTTTCATCGCAATAGTATTTAAATTTTTAACATTATATCCCCACACAATCATAATCCCCTTAATCATCACAATCCCCTTATATATTATTCCATTCAAAATTCCGTTATAATAATTTCCTTGAGCATTTCAGACATACCTATTCATCGACCACAACTCACAACGACACCATTGTTAGTTTGCACTGAACACCTACTGCATTAAGTTTACCCGTTTTTGAATTAGTTGTTTTTGGTGGACGTGGAGAGAGGTTTGATAAGCTTTTCGTTTCTGTTGATTTGTGGGAAGGAGCGTCTAGTCATTTATTCTTGCTTAATGGGCTTTTCGGTGCATGGTTTGCTCTCAAAATATTCACTGCTGCGGATAAGTTCTTGAACCGACTGGCAATCTCAGCGACGTCACAACCCTCTGGTCCTTTCTCCGCATCCCACAAGTAAGATAGACCATCGACGTGCCCTTCCGTTCTAAGTGCTTTGCTTTTGGATTGGAATATTTTAGGGCTTGATACATACGGACTTGATTCTCTCACTACTAGGAATTCTTAAGATTGTATTGCATCCTTTGTGAATATTGAACAGTTTATTTATCTTATTCCTTGAAGAACTGACTAAATTTGTAACGGATGAGAAACTGAAAGATCTAAGTTGGTAGTAAGGCTCATGATTTCTGCTGAAATATTGCACATCACCTCAGTTCCAGAATTCTCAAACATTTTTTGATAGTCCTTCTCTTACCTCATCGAGTAACTTTTTCGGAATAGGTTCTATCTTTAGTGCGAAGAGGATCTTCCGTGTTTCGACTATTTTCGCTAGAAGACATTCTTGGCGATGTTTCTGATTTTTGTGATTCCTGAGCAATGTATTTTTCCTTCACCAATCGTGTGTTCTTAGAGGAAGTTTGTAAGCTTTTATGTACCGGGCATCCTTTACAGTTGGCAGTGTGCTGCCCTTTGCAATTCACACATATACGAGGAGTGTTCATGGGCTTATTACACATGTCGAATAGATGATTGGAATCTCGTTTAACGCATTTCGGTTCATTTTTACAATAATACTTTACCCAATAATAATATAAATCCGTAAAAAGGTAAATCTTCTGGTTGTTGGCATCAGGTAACAAGTCGGGAAAAAATAGGAGGAGGGGAGCTTTTGTCACAGCGTGGAGCATAGGGATCATTTGCACCGGCTTGAAATTATTCTCCTTCAATTCCGATATCATTGATTCGATATGACAGGAGGGGTGGAGACCTCTGAGTACTACTCGAAAATTGCGCTCTGATTTCAATTTTAATGTGTGATACTGGGCATCAGAAGTCTGGAGATAAGCGATTATCTTGCGGCAGTGTTCAATTTCATCGAAGTTAAGTTTCAACTTGTTCTCGATAGTTACATGTTTGAATTTATCCATGCACAATCTTTTTAATTTTTGACATGAGGGAGTTGACGTTTTCCAAGTTGTTGATGAAAATAGGTGGAGGTTTATTTTGATGGATTAGGGTTTCAGCACTCTCATTATGAGCGTCCGTGTATTCGAGAGGTGCGAGTCGGTTGGGAGCGAATCAATTTGAAGGATCATCAAAAATCTGTTGATAGTCTTCCCCTTCTCTTACCTCATCGATGTAACAGAAAAAAAGATGCAAATTATTGAACAGAGGTTTATTATTCATGTATTGAAATGAGCGTTCTACTCTGATCACTCAGTTGATAATTTTAAAATCGAGTTTTCAACAATTTTTTTTTTCATATTTGCGGACAAATGACACTCAATCGAAAATTTGAAAAATCTATATATCGAAAACTTTTTAAATAACACTATTGTTTTTTCGTACGTTATTCATAGATGTGCCTTCAGCAAATCGAATGAGCCCACCTGGACCGCTGTACGTTCATCCGCTCGCTCTCACAAAGGGTAAATTTTGACAGAAAAAAATCACGAAAACGCAAATGTGAGTGTCCTGCAGCCAAACCTACCGCAAAAATGAACCCACCAAAGCTGATATATTTTGAGGAATAACTTCATTTCAACCTGACGTGTCACTCTCAACAATTTCGAATACCCTACCGCATCACAACATACCTCTCTTAAGGCAAAAGTTAGGAAATTGTACATATTGCCTGTTTGACAGATCAAAAATGAAGCTATAATTGGACTCATTCAGATTAAAAAAAATTTTTTTTTTTGGTTTATTATTTAATAATAAACCATTGTAATCGCTCTTGAAAAAAAAATTCTAACCCCCCTGAAAATTTCATGGCTTACGTTTCAAAGGGTGTAGAATCAAATCTGCAATAAACAATTTTCCGTCTGTCCGCTGTACGCCGTACGCATGATTTCTCCCAAACGGCCGGAGCAAAAAATCTGAAATTTTCAGGAAAAATCCATGTTGGTCCCCCATTCTTTAGCAACGCCCCAATTCTTTAGCCAACTCTCTCACTTAATTTATAGTGCCCCTAAAGGGTTGTCAAAGTTTTGTAAAATCCCTAAAAACTTCAAAAAGTCAAGGTGGACTTTTTTTTTTTGAAGAACTTTCCAGGAGGAATCGAATGAGCCCTTCCCCAGGTCCGTAGCTCAAACCATTCCTGATGTATAGTCCGATTTATGGTGCCAACATTTGCGTTTTTTTGGTGATACGGTGCGTGGTTTCACAGGTGATAGAGTGACTATTGAATTTCAGGAGATATTCATAGACCACGTAAATCGGTTCTCAACCAAAATATCTATTTGGATTGATCAGTTGATCATATTTCTGTGCCTCCTGAAATTCAATAATCGCTCTATCACCTGTGAAACACGCACACTCAAAAGCTTAGTAGAAATTCAAATCATGAACGCAAGCCAATTGAATAATAAACCTCAGTGAAAGAATTTGCAGATTTTTTTATTGAAGCATTGACTGTGTTTCAATTCACCGCGCTAAATTGCTGTTGTTTTATTCGTTGGTTTGTTTCGAAACTCTACCTCTATCTTGAAAAGTAAAACAATAAATTTTGGGGGAAGCTAACTTTTTTTGTCGATTACGAAGCTCCATAACTGAAATAGTAAACCCAGATGAGATTGAATTCTTATTTCAGATACGATCATCTCGGTGTAAGTGTAACTGGTTTATGTTAAACAAGGAGTAAAACAGCGCTTCTTATTCATTGTTCATGCGGATTGAAGTACCCATTCTCGTTAGGCAATAGGGAGAAAAGTCACATTCTAGGATACTGTCCATTATTCCCCAAATGACACTTCTTAAACTAAACCGAGGCACCGGGGCTAAATTTTACGCGGGTCCTTAAAAGCGGGTCGTTCAGTCGCTCGGATTAAGAATGTACTGCGGCAAAATACCCGTGTCCCTGTTTTGCATCTTAACTCAAACGGGGGAAAAAGAGGCATTCTGGGCGTTGGATTGGTAAGAGAAGTAGAAAAGTAAAAGCTCATATCCCGTAGTATTACGAGCAATATCCAGGGACGGGGGTCGGAGATGCCTTCAGCCTCCCTCTAACGTCTGAGACCCATTCAGGGAAGTACAAGTCGTTCTCTTTATTGAGGCTTTGAGGTTGAAAAGGTAAGGGAGGTTATAGTGGGGGTTATAATGGGAGGGGAAACCTTACTCCGGAGGGGGTCTCTATATTACCGGAGTGGAAACCTTGGTGGGTCGGGGGAATGGGAAAACAAGTGGAAAACCCTTTTATTTATGAACTGAGGGACGTAGGGGTGAGGAGGGGGTTCTATGTCTGCCCAATCATCCCTATACATCTTGGAATGCAGGGAACGTGGGATCGCAGTGTGTAGACTTTTGAAGGGCGGAATTGTACGCAATCATTCGATTCGGAGTGATATGGAGGTTCCACTACGAACGAGTATTGGTCCTCATAAGTATCGATAATGTACCATATCGCCTTAGTGTACAAAATTTGAACGATTTAGGGTAAAACCGCCTGTTGTTGACACTATTCCTAATGTTGACACTTCAACTTCAAAACCCAAAAATAATTCAGTAAGGCATTGTACACACTCGAAAGTGGTTGGATCTGTGGCATTCCACAGATAACAATGTAAGTATTGAAGTTGACCCACTCGATCGGTTATAATAACGTTGTTGGTCCAAATTGTCTGGGTTATTAGAAATTGTCAAACGTAGACAGGTTGTCAACAATTGGGCATTAACCCATTCCATGGAACCTGACTTAATCACATTTTTTAATTGAAATTGAAGCTTTTGATGAGTACCATATTCTTCCTTATGTTATTCACAGAGCAGAAGATGCGGAGATTTTATTTTTACACGCAAAAGTTGACTTGAAAAGGCTAAATTTGTCGACTTACCTCACTAGCACGAGACATTTGATATCGGCCGGTAACTTGACTGAAGCAGCTGTCATCAGTTTTTAATCACCCCTAGTGAGCATGGAAATAAATTTGGCGCCCCCCTCCCCCCATAGACCCGATATCTCATGACTCATACCATCCTAATATACCAATGAACCAAAATATAAATTTAATTAATTTGATTAATTCACAATGTATAAACTCTTTTACTAAAAGGAGGAAGGTTTGGTAAGTAAGTGCTCAATGTAAAATACCATATAATTTTTATTAAATTTAACAAACTAATAGATGATAAATGAATTTTTGTACGAAATGGAAGCCCTAACCAAATTTAAAATGAAAATTGTCGGGCTTTTTTTGCTGCAAATGTTTTAATGATACCATCAAAAGATAGTGCTGAAGCTATTTTGTGCTCTATTGATATGATGGCCAAGTTGCTTAGTCGTTGTTGTCCTGTCAAGTTCCTGATGTAGTTTTTTATTATCCTCAGTTTTCTAAAACTTCTTTCATTCGATGCTACACACACGGGTATTGTAAGAAAAATTCTCAAAGCTGTGGTTATATTGGGATAGGCGTCATGGAGGCCGTTTCGGCAAATATAAACCAAAAGTTCGAAAGGAGTTGACTCGCCTCGTCAACTGCCCTGCATACGGCCGCTCAAGGCTAGTTCTCGCCTCGCTAAGTATACGTTTTCTATATCGTTTGTCCTTTCTTGTAGGCCTATTGCATTCCTTATTTATATTATTTTTCCTTTTAGTAAATATTTTCAAATTTACTCCAAACGGTCATAATATTTAAAAGAACTTGGTAAGCTGTCACTTTTTTGTCTATTTGGCGCCCCTCTAACTTTGGCACCCCCCCCCCTCCCCCTAGTTAGGTACGTCCCTGCTAGTGAGGTAGGTAAGTCGATAAATTCAGACTTTTCAAGTTAATTTTTGCGTGTAAAAAAAAAATCTCAACTCTGCTCTGTGAATGACATAAGGAAGAACAAGTACGCATCAAAAGCTTCAATTTCACTAGAAAAATGTGATTAAGTCAGGTGTCAACATTAGGTTCCATGAAATAGGTTAACCTATGTCTTGTTGTTAAACGTTTGGGACAACTGTTGATTGAGTTGCTAAGGTGATATTTGGATTGAAATAATATTCTATTCTATAATAATATTGTAGAATGTCGAGATTCTTGAATTTTTTTTTCATTAAGCGAAGTGGAACCTTAATTGACACTGCCTGTTCCCAATGATGACACTCGGTTCATAAAGTTGACATACCTGTAACTTGAAGTCATTTGGCGCTATATTATCTCATGATCATTTTTTAAATTTTTTTCACGTAGGCAGGTGAGGAATTATTTAAGGTCCTCAGGTGGAAATCTGATCTCTTAAGATATTCAGAAGGGACCGCTCTTCGGGTTATGTAGTATTTAAACCCAGTAAAACTTCACCTACCTTTTCCCACGTTGGAACTCGGCCTGGAACTGTTTAACACCTTACATCAGACCAAGTCTTTGCGATTTATTTAGTCCTCTCGGTCCATAGATAGCTTCCTCTGTCTCTCCCGTTCTTGGGTGATCTTCCTCTGCAGGATGACTTCGACAAAGACAACTACAGAGGTCCAATGCTCCTCTCTTTCAAGCATTTTGGAAACTATATTCTCCGGTGTCATGTCCTGAGATGTCATTTCCAGGTCTGTCATCAGGTATCAGCCATCTTCTTTGTGTTTCACGCTGCTTACACACGAAGAATGTGTAAAACACCCACACGACCCCCTCCATCACAGTCCGTACACGTTGGATATGAATTTTTATTTAGGACCAGTACAAGTGATGTTTCCCCCAAGGGTTTTTAGTAAAACAACTGAAGACTGACTTCTAAACTGAAGGAAACTGAAACTGAATGAATTAATTAAGGATTTATTGGCAGAAAAATTATAATAAATAAAATGGTACTCATTACAAAAAATACAAAATAACTTATCTTCAAGTAATTAATTGTACAGCAGTATCTAGTAAGAAATGGCATAACAAAAATGTGAAAACTTCCTGCCCAGGTTTGCTCCATCCTCCTTAACCCTCACACCACAAGGTGGGGTGTCCGGGCACCCCACAGCCACCAATTTTTGAACGAATGGGGGGTTTACGGCAATGGAGGGGGCCCAGGTCACCTGTAGCCTCCTCTTCAGTTGTCCTCTAACCGCTGATGGGCCCTCGTCTCTCGGAGAGATCAGTAACCTATTCATTTCACTGCATTCTCCAAAAAAAAAAAAAATAAAAAATAAAAAAATAAAAAAAATCTAGCTGGGGAGCGCCAGCACCCCACCTCGTTGATAACGAAACATAATATACATTTTTAATGGAATTATGTTGTTTCTTCTGTTAATTTGGTATAATAATTTATATTTTTTGTTGATCTCATTCCTTCCTAAAACCAAAAAGTACCAGCGGTTCAAGTTTTGTTACCGAAAGAAGGATAAAAATACGACCAGCTGCTGTTCTGAGTGCAATGAACCAGTTTGTGTGTTTTGATAGTCAAAGTTGGCCATAGTTTTCTTTTGTCAAATTTGAATTAGTTCTCCTTTGTCAAATTTCGAAGTTACCTTTAGCACTATTGGAATTTGTGATTTTTTCTAATCAGTCCACAATGTTTCATTTTTGTGATACTTAGCGAAGTATAAAGCATAAAGATAAACGGTATAAGCAAGTAATGAACCTATTTTAAAAGGTATATATTTCGCTAAAAGTTTCGTTCACTACAATATTACCTTATTTCTGGGAAAAAAATCCAGAGAAATGTTGAAATTGATTGAAATTTTGGTGCGAAAAGTACATACGAGCATTGACTGAGTGTCACCCATTGAAGAAGAATAGAATACAAGCGATAATTAGGCTTTAATAAATTGGAATCTGCTGTTAAATGCCTGGGGTGTCGGAGTACCCCACCTTGTGGTACATGGGATTCTGATTTACCTTGCAGTGTGAGGGTTGATTCCTTGTATGACTATCCGATGTACAACATACTAATACTCTTGTATTAATGTTGTATCAATTAAAAAAATCCGGCTGGCACCAATGATTAGGGCCAAAATCCAATCAAGTGTTGTATACCTGTCCTGTCGTTAGACAGTTCACCTCTGATCTCGATATCACGTGAATCCAAAACGCTCCCAACCCAGGGGCGTGAGGCAATGGGAAGCCACGAGCGAAATCGTCAGACCTAGTTCCGATCCTCTCTGGAGGACGGCTGGCGACGTCCGCGACACCTCCGGGTAGTCGGACGAAAATCCAAGGTGAAATTCCTTGTTTACTTTACCTTACTTTACTTTTTACTTTACAATTAAAAAAATCCAATACTCGATTCAACTTTCTTCCCGAAAGTTTTCGCTAACACACTTTCATCTCCAACTATCAACTGTAAATATCGACTTTGTCCCATTAAGCCTTCAGATTCAGCAAGAATATAGAAGAAAAAGAATATAGACGAAGGTTTTCAAGGAAGGAAAAATTGATTTGAAACGGAAAGCCCTACAGATGACAGAGAGGATCTCTTGACCCCGGGTTCATCTCTGGTATCAAATCCTCCGCCGACTATTGTTTAACGAACTATCAAACCGAGAAAGATTGTTGACACTTTTTCTTCCGAAGCGTGCCGGAGTAGTTAGGTCGTGTTTGTCAGCTAAATGTATCGGACGGTCCAAGAGCCCTGTCGGAGATGACTCGCCGCAATCCATTTTCCTTTCGCCACCCCCCCTTGCTGTCTCTTTCTCCGTCTCACTCGCCTTCATCGCCGTTTCCTATCTCTCTCGTTCTATCCCGTTTCTCTCCTGTAAACAACATTAATGGGACGCCTTTTTTTTCCGGTCGAACGGAACGGTTTGACTGAGGGAACGAAGTTTTCTCGAGCTGAGGCGACAGCTTTCCGACTCGGTACTGGGAAAGGAGGAAATGGGAAGATTTGCATGGAGGGCGTGTTAAACATAATTCTCGGCTGTTTTTTTTTTGCCGGTTCTTTCAAACCGGATTTTTTTCCCCCCTATAAAAGGCGATCGCTGTGAAATATTAGCTTAGGGTCGGCTTCGGGTGGGCAACTCCGAAAAGTCCTTCACTACGTCGGTTGTGCAGTTCTCTTGCGCGTAAGCAAATTTCTGTGGAAAATGAAACGGTTGCAACGGTCTCAAAGTTTTCAGACATAGAAATTCGTTTTGTGGCACCCTGAGACACAAATTGAGTTCGGCACCCCTGATTTAGGTTAAATTTGCCTAGTCGGCATTTTCTTTATGTCGAACCTTTAGAACCTCACATTGATTCTGTACTTAGTAGTAATGCTTAACCTGTTTACAATTTCACGCCAGCTCTCGATGCTGTTTCCTTCAAGGAAAAATCTTCTTCGAAAGGGAGAATCATGAAGATCGTACTGCGTACATCGGCTTCATCTTACATCGTTCTGAGTACTTGAAGTAATAGTTGAATCACCGTTGCTAATAAATCATCTACCGTGTCTACGATTAGTTCTTCTGTTACAGGAATGATCAGAAAGAACCAATTGTCATTTGAGGTGACCAATTTCATTGTTCTACAACACAAAGTACACTCTATATTCAATATTTCAATTTAAATCGAAACATTTTCACGGTGAACATAAATCGGACGCTTTACTGACAACGGGGACAAAAACTAGGGATGGGACATCGAAATATAGATGTTTGACTTCGATATTACGATGTTTTGCCATCGATGCCACACATTCGATAATATCGATATATCGATGTTTTGGCTCCGATAACATCGGTTTGGTTTACTCTTCACTCACTGAAAAAATTCCATCTGGTGTGCTTGCTACCAAACGTGAAAAAAAGAAATATAAAAAATTCTTTCAACTGCTGTAGAAAGTCGGGAAAGTCGCGAATTAGTAATGAATTTAAAAACGGTCTTGAAAAGTCGGGAATCAGCAGAGGAATTCATATAAAAGTCTGAAATTTGTTACAAAAACAATATAGGTTGGAATTTACTAAGATTCAATGAGTGCCTTGCATTCTATTTCGTCAAGGTCAAATTACACGGGAAGTGAAGAATCCTTTTCAAAGGAAACGAAAGTAGGGTTGAGGTTATTATTAGCAAATGTAAATATTGTAAATAAACTGCAAATATAATTAAATGTGATTTTTCAAGTGATTCAAGACATTTTACTTCCATAAACTGTAAATATAATTAAATGTGATTTTTATAAGTGATTCAAGACATTTTACTTCCATTCAGTAAGGTATGTCCACTTGGTATTTTTAATTCTAATGATATTTTTTCATATTCTCGCATGTTCACCTGAAATAAAAGTTCTTTTGATTTTAATGTAAGATGAATATATTACCGCGTAAAAGTCTGGAAATTTGTGTAAAAAGTCGTGAAAAGTCTGGAAAAACTCTTGAATTTATTTTTGAATAATTGCTAGACACCCTGAATTTTTGAAGAAAAAAAGAGAACTATTGAATCAAAACCGAAAATATTTTCAAAAATTCTCGGGTTATTGTTTTTTCAAAATCCGTCATCAAAGATTCTAAATATTTTTCCAACCCAACATGTCCCTATTAAAAAGACAGTTAAAGTTCATAGTTTGTGACAAAACCCAACATATCCATCTCCTTATTACTATTCAAGATGATGGCACCAAAACTGAACATATCCATCCGGCATTGCTAGCTGAATGAATGTTTTTTTTTTTTTTTTTTTTTTTTTTTTCAAAAGTTGACATATCCATGAACATCGAATTCCCGCGCGTATTTTCATAGTGATTCTCTTAAATGACGATATTAAATACCAATCCATATATCTCTGAAAGGTTAGATTTTTCTGCACTCAATAGTTGTGAATAACTCCTTCACCTGTTGAATAGCTTCCGAAGGTTCTGAACTTCACTCACTAGTTCATAACGATTGCTTTAGTTTTTTTGTCGGTTTGTTTGAATTTCCAGTTCTACTGAACTCGAGCAGTGTTTGGTGATAGTCGTAATGGAGCGTACTGTGTAAGAAAACTGTGGTTCGAGAACAAACGTTGGTACAAAGATCTGCTGCAAGAGCCTGGAGACCAGAACAAGACAATGAAACCGAAGAGTTGAGGTTAGGACGAGGAATTAGCCTTGTTTAGGCTTTCAAATCATTTTTCTGTACTGTGCTTTTATATTAATTTTTTGATTACCTACTTCCAAAATCTTTTCTTTGCTTTTGAAAACTTTTTTTTTTTTTGAATTTCCATCTTTTCTTTGCTTTTTAAAACTGAATTTTTTTGTGTTTGAATTCGAATTTTTGCGGACCTTTTTGATTGCTTATTTTCTAAAAGTTTCAGTTTCAAGTTTTTTTTTCTTTTTTTCATGTAAATTGTTAAAGAGAGGTTGGTTGAACGTTAATTACGACATTTCTGAATTTATTTTATTGCATTTTTATGTTTTTCTTTTATTTGGTTAATAAGTGTGCAAATTCTTTTATTATTAAACATTTTTCTGGTTTCAAAATCCGACAAAACACAACATATTTTTTTTTTATAAAATGCAACATATCCATTTTCTATATGGCTGTAATGCAGTCCACTTGGTATTTTTAATTCTAAATATTTTTTCATATTCAGTCGCAACACAGTTCACTAATAAATTGTTCTTTGATTTTAATGTAAGATGAATATATTACTCGGTAAAAGTCTGGAAATTTGTGTAAAAAGTCGTGAAAAGTCTGGAAAAACTCTTGAATTTATTTTTGAATAATTGCTAGACACCCTGAATTTTCGAAGAAAAAAAGAGAACTATTGTTCTAGGTCGAAAATATTTTCAAAAAATGTTTGCACCAAAATCCGTCTCAAAGCATTCTAAATCCACTGTCAAAAGGCACCAAAACTCATTCCAGACGATAACTCTCGATAAAATTGAGAGAGAAAGCTCAAATTTGCACAAAAAATCTATCTAAGCTTTCAAAAGGCCAAGTTTGAAGATGGGCATAATCGCCTCACTCGAAGGGGAGATTTGGGGCATTTCAAATGGGGGAAAATTACCCGAAAACCCCCAAGTAGGTGACTCTCTTTTATATAGGTTTTGTGAACTATCACACGATGGTGAAATCGGATTGGAGATATTTCAATCCGTTGTAACTAGAGCAGTTTGAAGATTATAAAACAAGGTAGATGGGCAAAATTGAAAAAAAAAAAAAAAAAAATTATGAGATTCTTCAGCTTTCAAAAATTTCCAAATTAAAATGAGGTATCACAAGTCAGAAAATAAAATTGTTCTTGCGTAATTTTTCCTCATGCAGAACTAGTTTGAAAATTTGCTCATTTCATCATGCTACATGACTGGATCTTTTTTACCATCTTCTTCAGCGTTGAAATACCTTTAAAATGAGATATCATTTGTCACAAAATAAAACTGTTGATTTTGCATCAATATTCCTCATAAAAACCGTATGATAAGGATGCTGTTAACTGATAAGGACACCGATATCGATGTTTTTTCTCGATGTCCCATCCCTACAGAGAACTGAGATAATGAACTTGGCCTAAGAGCAGGAATGTTTCCTTCTGTTCTTATCAGGTCCTGGAAAAACGACAGGGAGAAGGAATACTTTTAAACGATTCAACGAAAAGATTGTATGATCCACAATCCTCATCGTTCCATGGTCCACAAACCTTCTCGTTGGGTTTCAAGTATTCCTTCTCTCAGGCCGAGTTCTCACTGCCTCCGTCTCCGTCGTCGGTAAAGCGTTCGATTTTCGTTCGTTGATAGATCATTCTTTTTCTAATTCAAATATTGATTGTTAGAGTGTACTTTCTGTTGTAGAATAATGAAATTGGTCACTGCTACTGACCATAAGTTCTTTCTGATCATTTCCGTAACAGGAGAACTAATCGTAGACCCGGTAGATGCTTTGCTAGCGACGGCGATTCATCTATCATTTTAGATACTCGGAACACTGTAAGAAGAAGCCGATACGAAGTACGATCTTCGAAATTGGTAAAATCATTAGTACTAAGTAGGGTAAGGCATTGTCAACTTGTTCTAGGGAACTATTTAGTCCCCTTGAGGAAGTTAAATGAATCACACAGCTATAAAACACGGCAACTAACACATTGCGTCCGGACCTATTCGACCGGTGAGTAAACAATCGCCGGTAAAAATGGGAAATTTAGGCGAGATGTTCTCTTCTCACGGCTAGTATCCATTTTTTTCTTTAATTTTCATGTGAAGGAAATCTTTCAACAATGAGAATGCAAGTGAGGACGTTATCAGAAGTTACCGAGTGTTAGGCCAAACTAGGAATTAATCACACCAAACTATAACTGTATGTAGGTAATAATTTCTCATTAATATAATTACTAGATAGAAATTTACGTGTTGAGAGTTATGGGAGAAACATGTCTTGTCACATTCCTTTGTGCTACATCCGAATGCGGCGCAGCAAGGCATGTTTCAATTATACACACTGATAATATTATAGGAAGGAACGAAACTATAATCACTTATAATAGTAAGAAACGAAACCTGCCCATTCAGAATCAGCGATTTTTAGCAATTGCGTACACTTCACAAGTAAATACAACTGGAAGTACGGAATACTGCAAACACTTGTTAGGGATCTCGCTCGGGGCTTGGGGGTTTTGGAGTGGGGATGCAACTTCTAGTTTACTCTATTTTCTGTGGTTAAACCCAAGGCCGATTCAAGTAATCCACGGATTATTGTACAAATCGTCGATTATGAATAATCATGACATAACTAAAACACAATTTCGGGGTTTTTACCAATTTTAACGTGGAATTTCGCGCCGAATCGATTGTACTATTAGTTTTTCAGTTTCGATGCCAGAAACGCCAATTTGACGATTATGGCACAAATAATTTTTGTTTCCATGATGACATAATTCAGCAGTTCCTATTAATTTCAGGTAATGACGAGTGGGGAGCAGAGAACTGGTAAGTTTATAATTCTTTTTATATTAATTTCGTTGATCTGTCACTTCCTACTTCAAAAGAAAGTACTTCAAGAAAACGTTTATGAAATTTTCGGCAATTTTCGTCAGAAAACAACCTCACACAGTTGTTAAAAAACGCTGCAAATTCTTTCACTGGGGTTTATTATTCAATAGGCTTGCGCTCATGATTTGAATTTCTACTAAGCTTTAGAGTGTTCGTGTTTCACAAGTGATAGAGCTATTATTGAATTTCAGGAGATATGCATAGAGCACGTAAATCTGTTCTCAACCAAAATACCTATTTGATCAGTTGATCATATTTGTGTGCCTCCTGGAATTCAATAATCGCTCTATCACTTGTGAAACACGCACACTCCAAAGCTTAGTAAAAATTCAAATCATGAACGCAAGCCAATTGAATAGTAAACCCCAGTGAAAGAATTTGCAGCGTTTCATGCATGTCAGAATGCTTCAACCCGTGTATCGGCTACAAAGTCTTTTAGGAGTTCATTCCAGTATCCACATTACTACATCACTACATCACTAGGTTACTGATATCAAAACGAAAACAATAATAAACCAAAATAACGCAAATGTTGGCACCATAAATCGGACCATACATCGGGAATGGTTTGACCGACGGACCTGGGGAAGGGCTCATTCGATTCCTCGTGGAAAGTTCTTCAAAAAGAGTCCACATTTAGGCCGCCTTGACTTTTTTTTAGGTTTTTAGGGATTTTACAAAACTTATGCATCTCTTAAAGGGCACTTTAAAATAAGTGAGAGAGCTGGCTCAAGAATTGGGGCGTCGTCGGACCAACATGGATTTTTCCTGAAAATGTCTGCTTTTTTGCTTCAGCCGTTTGGGAGAAATCGTGTGTACGGCGTACGGCGGACGGACGGAAAAAATTTTATGGCAGATTCGGATTCTACACCCTTTGAAACGTAAACCATGAAATTTTCAGGGGGGTTAGAATTTTTTTTTTCAAGAGAGATTACAATGGCTTTTAGCACATTACACTTGTGGTATGATGAAAAATGCCTAGCAAACGCGTGTCCACTGAAATGGCTTAGTTGTGCTTTGATAATTATCAACTGATTATAATCAGTGAAATGATAAGGTTGCGACTCGTGTAAATTACCTTCCTAAACTGATTTTAAGCAATATATTTTTTCAAGAAATCTATGTTACCGTGGAAAACTTTTTATACGTAACTCGGGACAACCCGAACATGAGATCAAAAATATCCGAATACAAATCCGTTCAGATGATTATATTATTAAATACATTATAAATATTATTAAAATTGTATTACTACTGTTAATATTATTAAAATTAACAGTAAATTATGTGATTTCCTTTCTAAGTCTTTTGCTCAACAAGCAACTTTTTCATACCTTACACTTAACTCTTTTTACCCAGTTTTCGTAATTTTGTCTGTATCTAAAAGTGAATGATGAAAGAGTTTAGATACTGTTCAATTAAACTCATTATTGTTACTTGCTGACATTAACCCAGAAATGAGGAAATTCTAATCATGACATAACTAAGGAAAAGTTCCTTTAATATTAAAGTATCATAGCACAATCATGCCATATTCTCTTACAAACGTCGTTCCGGCAAACTGCTGTAATACTGTTATGTAGTTAGCGAAAAAGGTGCCAAAACAATCAGAGCTTCCTCGTTACAATCAACGTGACACCATTATAAAATAGAAAATAAATAAATCTTCAGATGAAAGCTGTGAAAATTAGAGCTAAATTCATTGAAAAATGTGGAAATTACGGCTGTTTCAAGAATTTTACGTTTGCGCATGCGCAGAGCGTACCGCTGATTATATTGAGATGAAATTCCTGTGGAGCCTCAAAAGGCCTTATCCGCATGGTCCCTCAAAATATGAGATGAATTCATTGAAAGTTGTAGAAGTTATAGCTGTAACAAGGAAATGCGGACAGACAGACCGACAGGCACGGTACTAAATTGTTTAAGTAGGCTATGAAACGCAGGATGCGAGTGGAACTTGAGGTTCGGACAACAAAAACGTTTTGGCTCCCAAAAGTGAACACAAGGTTTCCGCTGCTTCTCAGACTCGGAAGCAAAAGAAAGTCAAAATTTGCGTCATTTTATGGAAATTATGATGTTTTTTCGCTTTCCTGGGAAACCAAGGGAAATTTAGTCATGCCATGATGGTTCTTAAACGACGATATTAAGTTTCTGGTTGAGGATTCGCGACTTAAATGTGGCAGGTGGCTGTGGGTCTGGGTAGCAAAGGGCCGAAGGGCTAAGCGGTATTTTATGTTCTGAAATTCCCGAAGGTGGCGAGAAAGGGAGGAAGCCGGCTACCGGAGTAACGAGCTGACCAGACTCCACTTTCTCCCTTTGGCCATCTACATCCCTTCACCCCCTGACTTCGCGGTTCTCCTTCAAACTTTGCCCATCCACAACATACCCTTCCTCTCTGAGCCTATTCGCTATAAACCTCTCGCAAGCCCCACTTTGTCTATCTACGATAAGCCTCTACCATCCTCGCGTAGGCCTACGCCCCCTCCCTACGGCCCGTACCGCTTCGAAAATTCCCACGAGGGTGGACTCGGACCAGCTTTCTGCATACTGATCTCTGTGATGTGGTTAGTTGGAACACTCCGCAGAAACACATGAAAACCACAGGGGACAACTCACTGCCAACTTTGGAAAATTTACAAACAATTGTGTTATTACAGCTCTGCAATAACTTACCATGTAAATTTTGAAAAATCTCTTTAATTCGTCCATTTAGGCTTATTGAGACTGTTTATATGTATTTTGGATAATTATCATGCACAGGTGTTCAAAATACCGTTGTTCCCGAATGGGAACATCGGGCATGAAGGGGTGTGTCTCCCTGGTGTTCCCTTTGGGAACAACAGGATCACAGGATAGAAATTACATTTATTGACTCAAGAAATATTTTTAAGAGGGATGCATCAAAAATATCACTTTGCCAATCGAAGAACTACCAAAAATTACATTTGGTGACGTTTGAAACAATGTTCGCTGGACCCGGACCAGCTTTCTGCAAACTGATCTCCATGATGTGGTTATCCGTGAAAACCTATGGGACAACTTTGCCAATCGAAAACTCCAAAAATTATTATTTTTTTATTTGGAAACTCCAGCCATCAGTACAAAATTAAGTTATTATTATTTTCCATTACTTGCCATATTATATATTGTTACATTTTAATGTATCTTATCATTTCACAGTTACTCTTAAATTATACGTATATATTAATGCTATGTATTCATAAAGGGCTCTATGTATTTATATTTTTTCACTGCTAATATATAGGTAAAATTTATCGGGTCCACCAACATAGGGTGTGAGTTGTTGCCATAATATCGGGCACTCCATTATAAAATATCGGGCACTTCAGATGTTCAATTGATCATATGGCATCTCCACATCGACTGCACTTGGGTTCTTCTTGTAAATTTAATCGATGAAGGTAAGCGTCACATGTTCCGTTTGTATGACCCAATGGTTTTGTTACTTGGAATCCATGGAACCAATGTTGACGAGGTATCCTCGGTTCCAGCGAATTATAAAATTTTCCTTTGTCGCTGGGAGTATATATACGTATGTATACTCGTTGCCATTATGTTCGGGTGCGGCTCCTTACGACTTTCCCATTGCCATGAATTCCATTGTGACCCCTGACCCATATGAAGATAAAGCGTTTGCCTACTGTTTGCCCTCTGAAAAGTAGTGTCATCAACCGGCCTATTAGTTTCTCCCCTATGTGAAAATTATCAATCTTTTTGAAAATGCTCATCGAGTCCGTGATGATTAACCATGTTGAGCAGTTTTTTGAAGCCTGGGACATGACGTGTTAATAATTAATTGGGTTATTACAGCTGCAATGATTTACCTTGTCACGGTTCGAAGATGAAAAAAAGTGAATAGTTTAACTCATTTAGTAGTGACGTTTGATTCTCCAATGGAGTGAATCCACCACACTCAAAGCCCAAAAAAATGTGCCCATGTCCTGTACTGAATAAAAAATCTGTCAGAAGAACTAAAGATCAATATTTATGTGTTGTTTGAGTCAATTCAAAAATATGCAAATTCTAATATGTGGAAATATCTTCAAGTACCTAATCCATAAAATTTTCAAGATTCACAGAAATTACATCAGTAAGCCTAGGTGCCGTCCCACCGGTAAATTATTCCGTGATTTGAATTTGTTAATTGCAGCCCCAAGCCCTAGATACCTAGTTAAGAACGTTGAGTGTCCTGAAATTGAACTATTCTGAATTTTATATGGAAATTTCTGAATCTGATTTTGGAAATTCTGAAATTGCTTTAAAGAATCCTGAATTTGAGTTGTATGTAGTCAAATTCAACCATTTCCAAGTCAAATCCAACATTTGACAGGAAACTGGTTTATCAAGGGGCACCACCTGCAGGCTCCACTCGTCGTTCTGCTAAACCCCGGTGCCTGTAGAACAAGTCGAACAGCTAATTTTTCTTAATTCTGGAGGGAAAATAAGTTTTTGCATTTAAATTCCATTTTCTCACAGAACTTACACAATAAACGTTTGTTCTGAGTGAACCGTTGAAAAGCTTAGATGCTAAGGCAGTTTTTTCCTGTGTGTGAGGATTCAAGAGCACCACATTAAAGTGGTCTACAAGCGGATTCAAAACAGCGGAATTTTGAAGTTATCAAAAAATTGAGATGTATTCTGAAACTGAAATGAGAAATTATGGAATTGAAGTAGAATGGCAATTTTAAGTTTTATTTGGAAATTACTGAATATGATTGAGAAAATTTTGAAATTGGTTCTGAGGATTAGGAAATAGGTTTGGAGAATTTCGAAATTGAGTTGGAAAAGCTATATACAAGAGGGCCTTCGCCTGCCAACCTCTGCCATTGCGGCCTGGTAGCCCGTTGGCGCCTGTTTGCTAAGCTCCTGGTCTCGTTTAGGTAAATCTGGTGCCCGATTACCAAGCTTCTGGCCCTGTTCTGTTACGCTCTCGGCGAAATTCCCCTATTTCAGAAGCGCCATAATCCTCGCCTCTTGGTGCCGCAGCGCTCTCCTCACACCTGTGCGTTTTGTGGTAGGTGTCATTCCACGCATTCACACAGCCCTCTCTCTGGTTAAAAAAAACACGTTTTCTGACTAATTTATTTATACGGTCCTTTCTTTCCGAATTAGAAAAAAAAGGTTTTTAAGCTTTTCCAGGAGATCCTAGGCCTTGAATTCAACTACCAATATGTAATAGGGTCTGTTCAGTGGGCTTTTTGATCCTCATTCTCAGTATCGTCCCGGGTATCTAGTATTACTACATAGAATAATGTACGATACGAACCTAACTTCCTCCGTGCTTGAAATAGTTGGAGTGCGTTCTTCATCACATATAGCACGATTCGTCGCTCGCACCGCTCAAGCATCAGAGTTCCCGAGTGCTCTCCCAAGTGCCGACGTCAGAGTTCGGATTTCCACCTGAAGGGCCGACCTTCCTACACAGCTCTTATCCCCATATCGACCCCTCTCGCCAGGTTCCCGTACACCACTTTAACGCCCCCCTCAGCTGATGGTCCTCTTCAGTTTCTCCGTTCATCCGCGAAGTGATAGGGGGATATCGCCTGGTATCCTACCGCCCCCTCGTAATACCCCTCATATTGCCCCCTCCTCTCTTGTATCGCCCCTCTTCCCATTAACCCCTTATCAATCGAGGATACTTGAATGCGTAATGAGTTGCTGAGCCAATTTTTGAAAAAAAAAAAAAGTCATGGAGCACCTCCAACATGCGCGAATTTTCCTAAATAATTGTATAATCGTGTTGAACTTTGATCAATTTGGGGAACAACAATGTTCATTATACATTTTATAGCCTATATACAAAACGATTTTTGGGTTCGTACGATTATTTTAAAGTGTTCCATACCAATGATTAGCTTATTTTAATTACAGTGAAGGGCTATTGAGTACACATTTTTTGGAAATTATAAACTTTTTTGGAGTGAAATTCTGTTTTAAAAATCCAAATTTGTCGATTCCTAGGTTTTATTTTGCACATTTTTAGTTATTTGTTTTAGTTCATTCTTTAAAAATTTCCACTCTTTATTGCGCTCAACAAGTGTTGTCCAACATACTCACCCTTTCTTTTGGAATGCTTGATTACAAGCGTAATGTTGATCTAAATTATATCGAGAGTGATCGTATTGAATAACATGTACATATTATATACACAAAAATTGAAAAAATGCGTTAAAATGTAGGAATTATTTCAGAATATCTACAGGGTGTCCCGCACTTAGTGTAAAAGAAAAAATTGGGTGAAACTACATGGAAAATGCCGCGATTTTTTTTCTCAACCCGTTGCTGCGATATGCCATTAAAACGCCTTTTTCTCGGCAATTTCCCAACATTTTTGCACATTTGACCACATTTTCTGAATCTGCGTTAAATTTCCTATAAGATGAAGTTACTTTGATTTCCAAAACGCATCTTCCAAAGACCGAAATTTTCAATTTTTTTCGCAAAGTTGAAATTTTTCAAAAACTTGGAACGCTTGGCGTGACCACATATTTTTTTCGTTGTCCATTTGATACACTTCAAAATTCCAACGGCGTCTCAACCATTTATTTCTGATTGGAATTGACGGAGAAATTAAAGTTCGAATGCTGTATTTCGTTTAACATTGAAGTTGGTAGGTGACGTACGATATGGGCCACAGAAACTGATTTTTCTCGATTTCAATTAATGTTTTCCGGCATTCAACCACAGGTTCGAATTGGGCGTTAAAAATTTCCTGTAAGAAGAGGTTCCTAGGTTTTATTTTGCAAATGTTTTTTCCATTCGTAAAAAATTAAAAATTGAGAATTTGATAAATTCGTTTTTTGGAAAAAAATGTCCATTCTTTGGAAGATGCGTTTTTTTTTCTTATAGGAATGTTGATTATAAGCGTAATGTTGATCTAAATTATTTCGAGAGTGATCGTATTGAATAACATGTACATATTATATACACAAAAATTGAAAAAAATGCGTTAAAATGTAGGAATTATTTCAGAATATCTTAACAGATCTCGATGGAGAACATTTTTGAACATTTTATTGACAACGAATGGAGGTAGAAATAAATAAATTATGACATTGAAGATTCCCCATCCGTTTTTTGCCAATTTTTAACAAATCGCCGCGGCTATGCAGCACCTCCGTAATGAGCGAATTTTATGATATGATTACCTTACATTTATTATGATCATACATTTTATGGCATATAAACACAGAAATTCGTCGATTCTTACTATTTTTTTCAAAGTTTTCCTATTGATGATTATCTTATTTTATGACATTGAAGGACTTTGAGTACAAATTTGTGCAAATTATGAACCTTTTTTGATTAGTATTCTGCTAAAAAATTCAAACTTGTGGATGGGGGTTTTCAAAACGTTTTTAATGATTTGCTTTAGTACAATTTTTTGAAATTTGTAGTGATCAAAAAGTGATGTCACGAAAACTCATCCTTTCTTGGTTTTGAACTTCTAAAACATAAAATCAGCAGTTTCAACATAACTTTTTTTTTAAGGAGGTCGACTTTTGGTAAAAAAAGTAGTTTTCCCATTTAAAACCAATTTTTTCTGCATTCGAATCTAATTGTTTAGTCCATTAGAAAGTTGACATTCTGGCGGAAGTTTTAGATTCCTGCACGGTTTTGCTACAAAAACTAAGATCACAAAGGGTTTGTAAAAGTGGTAATTATGGAATTTTGATGAAATTACGTTTTTCGACTCCATTTTTATACCTCATTGTGGCAGCTACACGCTGTATATGTGTGTGGAAAAATGGAGAGTAGGTAGGTGTTTCATTCAATTGAAGCATCAACTTCAGATATTTTAGCATAAACTATATCTAATAGGCGATCGTCGGCGTCGCAATAGATCTTAGCGGTCTCAGTGACCAGGGGCTCCTCCCATCCCTTATCGGAAAAAAAATCTAATAGGCGATACACCGTAATCCACATACGTTAAAGGGCTATCTAACTCAGAATTAACAAACCTGTGCATAACAATTTCCTGGGTTTTTCTAATATCTCCGATACTAAAACACAAATGCGTCTCAGCCACGAGGCACAACTCGTGTAGTTCAACCGTGGCTTGCTGTTTCCACGAACTTGTTGCATCAAACTCCTATAATGGAATTCCAGGTAAAACCCACGGGAGGTGCGATAACTCAGTATTCAAACTCGACTTACTCGTGTCTACAATGAGCGACTAGCATTGCATTGAATTGGTTAACCTGTGGTCGGATCCTAACATTTGGCAAACCTAATTTTTAATTTATTTAATATTTGTGATGAACTGCAGGTATTCCCTAAGCAGGTCATTTGGGACAAGTTCACTTGAAAGAGAAGTTCTTTGAGACAAGGTCGCTCACTCACTACCCACCTCTAATTACACTCTTTGGTTCCAACCTAGTGCATAGTACCCATAGATGCTGTTGTGCCTGAAGGGTGGGTTTTCGAGGTTTTAAGTGACATTGGCTAGTGGGATGTTATTTCCGAATAATTTTGGAGCCCGTATCGTTCAAGATGGGCCCCAGACCAGTCCGGGCTCATCTAACTTAGAAAATATAATTTTTAGGTAAAAAATGTTGAAAATAGTGTAAATATAAATTTTTAAATCCCATTTTTTTTTTTCATTCTGTCGTTTTGACGAGTACTCAAGAAAAGTTGAGGATGGGCAGGATCCAAATAGTAAACCTTTGTGAAATAATTTGCAGCGTTTTTTCTTTCATGATGTTGTACCGTCTTCGCCCTGCATCACAACCCGGATCTGAAGGGGAAGGAGGTTCAAATATATCAACCCTGGGATGATGCATGGGGAGAAAGATGAACCTCATATATATGCAACTTCCGACAGCACGTACATAAATATGTGGAGGTACATAATAAACCACCTACTTCCATCCACACGCGTCGATATATCGTGGGGCGTTCACCCGACATATTTTAGGAAGAATCAGTGATCAGTTTCTCTTCTGACGCTAATCTGTTTACCAAGGGTTGTGTTGCCATTAGAGTTTTGCTATCTAGAAAACCGTATAGGCTGATATCATGGAGAAAACGGGAACCCTCGAAATTGGGCTGGTTTACGATCCAAGACTTAGAACCCGAAAAACTACCTCTCTACCTCATCCCCATAACTAATGCACCAAAGTTCATGAAATTTGATCAAAATTTGCATATGGGTCCAGGTTTATAGCTGAATCTATCACATTATGTTGATGTACCACAAGAAGCGAACATTTGATGGTCGAAATGTCCAAAATATTGAAATCTCGATCACAAATAAAAGTTTTTTCGTTTGATATAGAGTCTCCAAAATCAAAAATTCCACTCGCATTTGCGTTTTAGACCTTTCTGAACAATTTTGGTTTGTTTGGTTTGGTTTGGTCTGTCTGTGTGTCTGTCTGTCTGTCTTTCTGTATGTCTGTCTGTCTGCAAATCCTTGTTACGGGCAAAACTACACGAAGTTATAGTCCGATTTTGATGAAATTTTCAGGGATTGTGCGGGTTGGGGTGTAAATGGTTCTTCGAGATCAATGACTATCCGCAAACGTGAAATTTTACACGCATAACTCCGGTTTCGATGAAATTCTCAGGGATGGTCCTCGTGAGTAATAAAGAGAAAATAAAGTTTTAGCTCGAGCTTGGATCGAACCATATTGAATGAGTTGACTTTAGTCAATAATAATTTTCAATGATCTACGAGTATACAGTCATGTTATGGATATGAGGAAGCTATGTGCCACACCCACTTGGCAGACGTTTTTTCGTTTGATATAGAGAGGATTTCACATCAAAGAACTAGCTAAAAAAAACTGTGAAGTTCTTCGAGATTGACTATTTTTGGGTATGTTTTACTCCTAGATGAGAGAAAATTGCCTGCAAAGTTTCAGAAAGCTTTTGTAATTTCGATTTATGAAAGGTTGAATCCTTAAATATTATCCGTTAGAATTGATAGATCAAGATTTTGTAATGATACCGGATCGATGTAGGATTTTTAAACCAAAATCCGCAACAGTTTTTAAATGAGAATAAAATGTTCGATAAATGAATTGGTTTCACCCGATAGTCAAGCTGCCAGAGGGTTAGACTGCTATGCTCTCGTTGCACTCTCATCAAACTATGCATCGCGAACTTCGGAGACCAAGCCACCCAGCTATCGGAATGTTGTTGTACCTGCCTAATTTCTACCTACTTCGGTATTCTTTGCTGTCAGATATGAAGGATCAAATGAATTATAAAAATGAAAATATATTCTTATTGATATAAAGAAGAAGAAATGTGTTTAAAAAATAAGTAAAATTATTAGCTCTGACATCTCAAAAACGACTACGTTTAGGATGTCGTAGTCTGAGAGCTGAAACAAAATTTGGGAGGGATTCTAAATACGGGAGCTAAAATGATTTGGATAATTCTGAAATTTGTTTTCAGTGCTGAATGTGTTGAGATATTCAGAATTTGACATGACAAATGTATACGTCCATACTTGGTGACGGCTGATGGGCAATACCTATTCTAATAGAGATATATTGGCCAAAATTAAATGCTTCAATGTGATTAAATGAAAACTTTCACTTATTGGACAAAATTTGTTGGTGACCTTTTCAAGGAGAGACAAAAGTGCCCTCTGTGGATAACAATTGTTCAGATGTATCTGAAATGGTTTTGGATCATGAAGAGTTTTTCGGTGTTTAGGTCATTACCTCTTGAAAACCACACTTAACTCGTATTCAAGGCCCGTAGGTAACGGGACCATACTCGCCACTCTTGATACCTCATTGTCCGTTAATCCCGTTCCTATGTGAAAATATTTAAAGCCTTTAATGGACTCCAAATTCCCCAAGCTATTTCTGTGCCGTTGGTTTTTTCCAAGCCACCCTTTTTTTATGGCAAACGGTCAGTCACCCATAGTCTTCCCCCTAGCACCCTGGGGTTTCCCGGTAGTTGTAACTCCGTCCCTGATTGGTTTCCACTATCCCCCTCTCTCTGCTCCCCGCTATTCCCCACTCTAAATTTTCTTCACTTCCCCTCCAAACAAAATTTTCTCGTTTTTGCTGAACAGAGTCTGGAGTCAGTTCTGTCCTTCGTTTTTAGCCGGCTCTTACACCCTTGTTAACTTGGCTTCACAAATAGGCAAGATCAAGTGGTTTCGTACTCTTTAGTCTTCTGGTGATGTCACTTGCGTCAAGGAGATGGACAGCTTAATCTTTCTCATTCATTCATTCACAACATTCCGATAGAGATGCGAGAGATGTAACGTGTTACTGAAAACACCGGTTATTACAACTAATGACTGTTCCATCGTGACAACTGAATATTGGTAGTTATTGGAAAATAACCGTCATGTTCACCCTTATTGTAGACGTTCGGGAAGAAATCGGAGTCGATTTAAAACAGGTGAATTGAAATGTTTACGGTCACGCTATCACAAGACGTTCTTGGCCCGTACCAATTAAAACATTTTTTAAATATTTTCAATATTTAATATAGAATCCAAAAGTAGGAATATAACCACTTGCCACTGAAAAATGATTACTGATTGCTTCGCTCTCGAGTTCTGATTAGTATCGATTGATTGGGGTTACAGGCGCAAGCCACGAGTTTCCCTTAATTCCCTCGGAGCTCCCTCTACGCGGTCCCTCGACTCCCAATAGAACCAAGGGATGGAGCAACTTTCAGACTATTAATGATTGAGGACAGGGTTGAAATTCCCTGTCATTAGTCTGAAACCGAATCCTTTTCACGACCGTTATTACGAGAGATTGAATGGAACAGATTGGTATGACCGACCCTTCCGTGAAAGCTTCCTTACGCAGACCCTCGGATAATAAATTATACTCTAGGGCTGAAGGGGATTCCCTTTTTGAACTAGGATCAAAACTTCCCGAGCAATAATAATCGAATAATAAATATTCTCTCCACCGTGAAGGGGTTTTCAAGATGCTGTCATGCAGTCCTGCGAAATAAGGCGTAACGGTAGGTTTAATTATTACGAACTCCTCGTAGATTTATATCATCCGTTGGAACAATGACTCGCAATTATGGAGAGGCTCGCAATAATCAGGCCAGAGGTTATAATTGTTAGTGAAGGGGACATAGTTAAAGGCGTTTAGTCTTTGGGGCAATGAGAGGAAAAGGGGGTGAGGGGGTTAGGACGCTCAAAAAGGAAAAGGCCAGTGGGCACAACCACGCTCATGCTAACACGTAACATGGGAAGTGATAGAATTTATAATTGCCCCTTCATGGAGCTGAATGCGGATAAAGCCCGCAACTCACAGACGATGTCCCAGACGCTGGAAGGCGTACGGTGTAGTTCCCGAGGCGGCGGATTCAAGAATTTGAGAAGGCAAACTAACCATGTCCATCATAAAATATTACTGTCAAGTTTGTACTTATTATTGCCCACTAATACTCACCTGTGAACGTGATATACACTATCCAGGAATCAATACCGAAACAGCTAACAGCAAAACAAAATCCCCTTTAGCTCAAACAGATAAAAAACGTCTGCTGAATTTTGTAAGGCACGTAGCTTCCTCGCGTTAACATGAACGTATAGATCTATTGAGATGTTTTAGGTAATCTCGAAAAATGTAGAACATAATCTTGCTACAATGATTCAGGGGGTTGACACGCTGCAGGACATTCGTCAATGTCTTTAAAAGGTTAATCTACATGTATTGCGGGTCTTTCGCCTTGATTCTAAAGCGTTATAATGACGATAATCTCGTCAATGCGAAGCGAACAAGCATTTTCTGCAGGTCAGAAAATTGGTAAAAATATTGATTTGTGCGTTTGGCAGTTCTAATAAATGCGAACAGTTGTTTTTATTGATGGAGGTCAATAAATCCAAAACCTCTTACAATGCCGACTGACGATAATTTGCAAAATTCTTCACGTCTTTGTTCCTCTTGAATTAATCCAAACATCGGTGAATTAGTTTCCCAAAGTCAAGCTCGAGCGTCTCATTTCGGTGTATCTATTTCACTTTCATAGTTAGTAACGTAGTAAAATTCCAAATTTAATAATTTAATTATGGTGCTATAAACTATAAATATTTTCTTCATTCTGTTGTTGTTTAAATAAATTGTGTTATGGTAACATTTTAGTACTATTTCATGTCTGATATCTACCTCGTAAAATGATGAATACTACTTTTAAACAGGGGGCTGCCAACGTATTTACTCACTAAAGTTCGCCCCACAACATGTCGTATCTTGCCCATATCCGCATTAAATCAACACTTTATGGAAACGGTTTGAGGCGACGTTTACTGATAACACTGTAACCCACACGTTTGCTGATAAGGTTGAACCTTGTTCGTTTTCAATAAACGTTGAAATCAGTGGTTCCATAAAACAATGATTAACGTTAACCGTGGTTAGGGATTCTTGATAAAAAAGACCCAGAGATTGAAAAAAACTAAGAAACTTGATCCAAAAACCTCAAACCCTGCTGATGGTTAAGGCTGAAATTTGTTTAACTCTGTATTGTGTAACGTAAAAAATGACGAAGAAAAATGAAAATCCGTTTCAATGTCTGACAGAAAACTAATGAGGGCTTTTGAAGAATGTTAGCCTACTTAAAAAAAAAGCGTGGCGTCGACTGATGGCTCATTTGAGGCAGTTGGAGCGACGGCGCTAGCGGCACTTTGGGTTCATTAGCGAGGCCATTGTCAGTCGGGGCTGCCGTAACCACTTGAACAGGTTGAGACAGGAACGTGAAGAAGTGGGGAGTGGCGTTGGAGAGGGGAGGGCTGCTGGGGAGGGGGTAGGAGTATCAGAAAAGAGGTGGTTTAACGGAGGCTCAACGTTTCCACCCACTTGCGAATTGTTGTGGATATCTCTATTTTTCTTAAAGTTCTGTCACCACAGCTAAGTGAGTGGCTTCAGTTAATGCAATGGTTTATTAAGAATATGGAAATGCCATTGATCCATGAGAAAATAAGATGAACACTATGGCATGGTTTTGATCAACTGTTGGAAGAAGGACTGCTTTAAAACATACTGCCAAGAATGCATTCAGGCAAATGCCTTCAGAAGGTTTTACTCAATTACACTTACAAACATTATAATAATCACTTATAAACATTTTTTTAAACTATAATAGAAAAAATCCTAGATCTAAAAAAAAAAGTTGCACAAGTGAGCTCTATTATTAAAATTGGGATTGAAAAAAAAGGAAAAAAAAAGTGGAAATGTAACAATTTATCACCCTTCCGTTCGCTCTTTTCATAATTAAAACTGAAACTTCCAAAATACGTTGAAAACTGTGGCTGATTTGATGCTGTTGTAACACACTTCTGTCAGAACTTTGGGATCATTAGCGAGGACATTGTCAGCCTGGGCTGCCGTGACCACTTGAACAGGTTGAGACAGGAACGTGAAGGAGTGGCGAGGGGTATTGGAGAGGGGAGGGTTGTTGGGGAGGGGGTAGTCGTAGCAGAAAAGAGGTGGTTTAGCCACTTGCAAGTTGTTGCAAATTTTTTCCTTTTTTCCCTGAGATTCTTCACCTTGGGTTCCTGAGTGGTTTCAACTAACACACTCTGTTGGTGTCTGGTTCTTTGAAGAAAAAGAAGAAATACGTTTGTTAAGAATATCGATATATAACATTGATCTACGGGAAATTAAGAAAACCTGAATTTTGAGGAAACAAACGAAAATCATGCGTGTTTTTACATCACTAAACCATCAGAGTAACATCTAGATCGTATAATAAAAAAATCATAAATTTAGGAGAACAAATTTTTTTAGTCAGAACCAAAACCTCGATTGTCGTGTAGAATGAGAATCACCCTTATAAAGGTTTATTATCGAAAATAATAAACCAAAAAGGATCGTAAGAATTTGAGAATTGTTGCTCGAGGACCGATTGAAAATATTAGCTGCTAGGTTTCATTCCTGATCCTAACAGCAAATGCGAATTTCCCGAGGTTTACTGCACTGTTAGACTAAATCTAGCATCCAATAAAAATAGGTTCACGTAAAATTTGAGTGTTGACCGAATTTGTTGAAATTTCTGAACAGAAATCTTTCAGTTAGAAATAACTCATTCAAGATGTTCAATGCACATTGCTCATGTACTTATAGATTTAAATTGCTTTATCCTGTTCAAAGATCTTCTGGTTTGGAATTAAATTGTTCTAAGAAGTTGTTGACTTCCGGAAATCCGATGTGCCGAAGAATTTTGAGCTCTAACTTGAACCAACTTGGCTCTTAGTCGTAGGTATTATTTACTCAAGAAGAGTCTTGTTTAGGTAGGTACCCGAATAATACTATTAGGACGGTAGTAAAGTAGGAGTAATCCAGTCGATACCGCGATGGGATGGGGCCCGAAAACCAAAAGGATTAGTGGGTTGAATCCTGTTCAACACTGAAGTGAACAGGCGCTTCAAACGCGAAAGCGACCTCCTGCCTTCCAGTTTAATCCGAACCCATTAAACTCCGCGGTTACTCAACTCCCGGGGAAACATCTTCATCGGGGAAGTTTTGTCTTCACGGAGGAAAGATAAATAGCTTTGGAGATAAGATAAATCCGGCTGGGGAGAGGGCGACAGGGAGGGGGCGGATGATCAGGTGAGGGGAACTTGAGATGAGGAGAGGTTGTCATGCGAGGACAAGGTGCTACAGTCATCAACTTTTCCGTATCGGCGCTTTCAAGGGAGCTCTGCGTTATGGATAAGGAGATGGATTTTAAGTGAAGTGAATCAGACATTCAGTGGCCAATGCGACAACCGTATATGCTTGAGAGGTTTGATGCTTTCCTATATTGAAGGGTTAGTCAGTTTCTAGACCTTAAAATAGTGTTGGAATTATCTATGATAATTAACACTTATTTCTACCCCAAAAACCTAATTTACTACTTCAATAATTTAAACTTGAAAATAGAAATTAATGGTGAATTGGGTATTTTTAATGAATAACAAATCGGATTGGAGTTTATATAGATTTATTCAATCTGATATAGGTCCGATATGAAATCAAGAGAGAATTTGGGTTTTAGTTAGGAAACCGCAAATATAGGAAAAGGGACTTACCAGTTATGAGACGGCTAGGGATCAACTGATGTCTCACAACGCGCCTCTTGGAGGAGCGTCCGCGGAGGCGGGGCCGATGAAGTATCGGTCCGCGTTCGCGTAGCAGTTCCAGGAACTGCTACAACCTGTGATTTCAAGACAGCTTTCTTTTTGGCTAACAATACTCCGAACTATATGATTCCCGTCGAATTTGGTCTTGAACGCAGTATGGTTACTAAAAGAGTACTAACGATTTCATCTATGGTTAATATCAGAAAATATCGGTTCACAAATCCACTATTTGGTGAGATGTGGCGACACACAGTGATTCAGATGTTAGATATAGCTGGACAAAACTCCGGGTGCCTCATATAAATTTGGAAAGGGTCTATAGAATATTCTATTCCCATTTTGATACTTTTAGATGCCGAAAATGTAAATAAAAATCAGTTTGAGGAGAGACAAATTGTGCAATAGCGACTAAAATTGTGAAAAGTGTCGAGGCAACGGTATTCTGTCCACTTGTTAAAAGTTTTTAGTTGAACCCGTATTCGAGGCCTTATTTTTAAGGATCAAGTCCAGTTCATCAATATAGAAATCGAAACCACAATGGAATGAATTGTGTAAAGTATCAAATTGTCCAGTCTGCCAACACCAAAAATTTTAAAATTGACTCATTATGAATGTGCATATGGACAATAAACTACACACGTGAGCCTGCAGTGCTTTTATGGATAAATCGTTGAGAACACTAAAAAAGGCCTTACTCTGATTCGCACAAAGAAGACAATAACCGCATGAAACTACATCCTTTGACAAGTCAAGGGACAACAAATTTTCCATCAGAGGAGCTCAAACCTTTTATAGGAGCAGTGGAAGAAGGACACAGTGAAAAAAAAACTCGATTTTAAAAGGTTTTGGGCTCGTGCACGAGCTGAAAATAATCAGTATCAAAGTGTATTTGTCTTGAAATGTTCAACTACTTTTTTTAATCCATCCAAACTCGTTAGTCGTCGGACGTTGTCTGTGAAAGTTGTCAGAGCGACATGTATCTACCGCTGGAAGCTCAAGGATTTTATGTCGTTTTCGCTCGAACATTCTTGTTTTGGAGCATATTTGCGTTATTTCAACCTCTAAGGTAATTGTTCCTGATATCCATATCATTTGACTATTTCATCACGGTGTAATCCGTTTTTTTAACGAAGTGTGATAGCAAAAATTTCAGGAGATAAAATCTTTCTCGACAAAATGCAAGGATTGATCAGTTGATGTATTTGCCAATTTTGAAACACGCACACTCTAAAGCTTAGTAGAAAATTCAAGCGTTTTTTTATTCATCCTCGTTCTGTCAAAGTTGTCAGAGCGACAGGTAAAGTTTTTATGTCGTTTTCGCTCGAACATTCTTGTTTTGGAACGTGTGTGTGCGTTATGTGCAACCTCTGAGGTCCTAATATCATTCATTTGGACTTGAAATCACAGTGCAATGCCGCATCAAATCGGATGTATCTAGCCGAGAGTATGCAAAACCCGCACGACCGTGCGGTCTTGAATGTCGGGTATGCTTTCCGCGCCGTCCTTTTCATCTTCGTTTCGCTTCTATTCACAGATACACCAACTCGGCAATATAATTCAGTCTCATGAATTCAAATATTAATATTCATATGAAGATACTCTTACTTTATTACCTGAGGTTTCCTTTCCAGAGGTTCTTTTCCAACTCTAAATCAACAAACAAAACTTTTTGGCTGAATATTGTGCCTCACTTTAAATTCGCTATGTCGGCTTATTAATGCTTTTTTTTTTTTTTAATTTACGAATGTTGAAACGTCACCCAAATAATTTTGACGGAGTAGTTGAATTTTTCTCATGAATCGGTTATGAATGTTCATTATTAAAACGCTGAAAATTTGAACACATTGCATTATTATTTTTTGAATAACGAGTAGGTAATCAGTCGTGTCATTGTGTGGTTTGGGGAGTCATTGTGAATTTCCTAGGAGGGGAGAATGAATATTGTTAAACCACATGTTTGTGTAGTCAAGTAATCAAAGTTACTAATTCCAATAATTTCATTAGGTATTCGCTTGTTGAAGGCTCAATTGAATAAAGCTCAGTTTTGAGTTCATCATTTCAACTCTTAGGTGTAGAAATTGAGTGATTTGCTGCGGTTGAATTGTAACGTATCTGAAACCTATTCCAGCCGGATTCCCATTCATAGTGAATGAAATTCATTTTCATTTCAACGCCTATGAAATGATATCCACTTGCCTATGTTAGCGAGAACCTCGAGAAACTATGTTGGCCAGATTTTAACCAAATGCGTTTATGTGTGTGAGGCGATCGGACTGGAAAGAGGTTAGAGCCAACTAGACCCCATTTAGAGTCCAGGTGGGAAAAATGATTTTTGGTTTATTATTCAATAATAAACCATTGTAATCGCTGGAAAAAAAAATTCTAACCCCCCTGAAAATTTCATGGTTTACGTTTCAAAGGGTGTAGAATCCGAATCTGCAATAAAAAATTTTCCGTCCGTCCGCCGTACGCACGATATCTCCGAAACGGCTGGAGCAAAAGATCTGAAATTTTCATGGAAAAATCCATCTTGGTCCGAAGACGCCCCAATTCTTGAGCCAGCTCTCTCACTCAATTTAAAGTGCCCTTTAAGGGCTGTCAAAGTTTTGTAAAATCCCTAAAAACCTCAAAACAAGTCGAATTGGCCTAAATATTTACCTATTTGAAGAACATACCATGAGGAATCGAATGACACCCTCCCCACGTCCGTAGGTCAAACCATTCTCGATGTATGGGCCGATTTATGGTGCCAACATTTGCGTTTTTTGGGTTATTATTGTTTGTTTGTAACCTAGTGATGCCGATAGCGTCGAGTTGTAGTGAATGTGGATACTGGAGTGATAGCCGATGTCGAATACTTGTAGTTTATAGCCGATACACGGGTTGAAGCATTCTGATATGCATGAAACGATGATAATATATAGGTAAATATTATTCAATATTATTAACCGTTAAAGAAAAACGGTTGCTTTCCGATAAACAGTGTTTGATATTACAGAAGCTTGTTAATGTTTTCTTTATCTGCACCGCCTTAAAACTGATGAAAAATCCTATTCTTTCATAACATGTGCTGGAATAATTATCAGTGATTTCCCAAACAGGATATTAAGTTTTTATCTAGATGGGATTTCACTCTACACTGGAGCTGCTACCTCGGAGCAAATAAATGAATTGATATCGGTGATCGGCAATGCGCTCTTCTCATCATTTACTCCACGTATCGTCGTATATCTGATACTTGTTCAACCAAACATTCCCTTCGATTAAATCTACATACCGAATCGATGAGATTCAAACGTAGTTGTAACGGTGTAATTGAAAGGTTTTCAATAGATATCGTTCCCCAGATTCCATGAGCGTCGGGTCCATTCCTCCTAATTGAATTGTGGACGAAGTTCAATTAGCGTTAAAATCTTAACCGATTTCCGAGGGTTAATAGAGTAATGGATACCGATCCGGTTTAATTGAGGTGCTTCCCCTCTCAGGATGATTTGCTGTGGTTTTTCCGCCTCTCGGAGGTAGTCGTTACCGCCCGACGCCGTTTTATTTCTGTTACAATCGAATACGCAGAATGGATTCCTATAACGATGGGCTCATGGATGACCCATTTAGTCCTCCACTTGGCGATGTATAATTCTACGGGTAATTCCGTTGGAACGGTTCCCAGGAATCCGAAAGATGTACGCTTATACGTCCGATGCCATTAGAACAGACCTTTGGAAATCCGTTCATATGTTTGATAGTATGGGTGGAACCAATTTTGATTAAGGGAAGAATTCATAGACGGGAATTGAGTGTGAGTGGGTCCCTAAGTGTAGCATTGAGGGGAACCATGCACTCAAAGCGATTCATAGTCGTGATTTGAGGGCGACCCTGAGGGCGCACTGAGTGGGCACCCTACTCGCATACTCAACGGAATTCATAAACCAAAAATGGCGTTGAGCTGAGGGTGATATCAGCTCAACGGTGCAATATACTGAGTGATGGCGGGAGGTCACTTAAGTGCATCAGCTGCTATCTTATTTTGTTAATAATCCGTTCAGTTTTTTCCCTAATATCATGTATCCTGAGTGGAATGTGTTGTTTGAGATGGACGAGTTGAACGAGTGGGACGACTTTGTTGTTGAAGATTGGCGACAAAGATGAATACCGAAAAGATACATAAGCGATTGTCTAAACCCATTTGGATATTACGAAAGTGACCAGTTCCGCCGACGATTTCGTTTTAGGATAGAGACTGTCAGGGACGTTCTACTTCCCATAATACATCCTGAAGGAGTCCGAACTAATTCGAGAGGACTACCGTTGTCAACACTGTTGAAGGTGTTAGTCGCTCTACGATTTCATGCGACTTCGTCATATCAAGTGCGTGTTCTTTATAGTGCAGATATGTGTTTGTTGGTTTGTGGAACAAGTTGGTGATACCTTCTGTGGGAGCCACGTGTATGTTTGTCATTTCAAGCAATAAAGGTACCAGAACGGCGGCACACCAAGCCGGGATTTTCTCCGGCCGTTAGCGCTGACCCCCAACGGACGATTCCTTCGGGCAACCCGGAAGGAGGATGCGAGCCAGGGCGGTATACGGCCAGCCCTTCGGCAGAAGTCAGTTGGTGGAAGCCCTTCTGGGAGTATTGACAGAACACTTTGCTTCCTTACTCGTAACCGAACTTCTCCTACTAGCTAGGCTTTTCACTTAGGATGCAGTAAGGGCCACCTCCGAAGTGTTGAGGATTCTCTCCTCATACCGTGTACCGTATGGGCAAGGAGATCTCTCCTTGGTAACGACGGACTAAACTTCCTCAAGGTTTAGTCGGGAGGGCAGTACGCTGTACTGGTAACACAGACCAAATCACTTCTAGTCCTCCTCCGATCGGAAGGGCAGATATTCTCCGGTAACACCGATCGAAGGTACCCTAACACATATGCGCCAGCAATAACCTGATAAAAAGGAAAAGTTCAATAGTTTAAGATCTGTGTTTCTAAAACCAGTCCTCAACACCTTATATTCAGGATAGCGCAATAAATGACTACCTACGTCAAGGCAACAGGTAGGTAAAGCAAGAACATGATTACTTGATGCTCTGCCGAAATGTAGGTAGGTAGGTACGTATTAAGGAAACTGTAACCTTTCAGAACCGTTAACAACCAGTATGGAACGGAAAGGGGAAAATTTCCCCCTTCTTTTCCCACAAAACAGGGGAACTTTTCCTAAAACATGCTATCACTGCTGCCAACATACGGAGAAAATGGGTTGAGCGTTCCCTGAGTGGACTGTCACACTCACGTAATCCGAGTGCGCATCTATCAGCCGAGCGAACAACCTCACTCAACTATGAATTCGTACAGGTGAGTGGAGGGTCACCCTCCACTCAGTTGAGTGCGAGTGCACATTCACACTATGAATTCCGCCCTAAAAGTCTTAACCGATGTTGATAGATATCAAAAACAGATATGAAAGTTAATCTACCTTTCTCTATTACCGAATGTGATTATGTAATCATTTAGTCATTAAGGAAGGCCAATATCATGGAAAATGTTGTTCAACATTCTTCTGGAACTTGCTGATCGCAATGGAACAATTAATATCAAAATCAGCAGCTTAGCCTTCTATAGAGAACAAACAGGATGACATTGACTTTGAGATTCATATATATAATAATACAAGATGTTTTACTTTGAATATTTTCATCGTTTTGTCTTATGTCATTGCATCCACGTCCCGTAGGAGAATCATATCTCTCACTTTCTTGAGCTAAGAAAACAAATTAAATTTCGTCGTTATCAAGTGTTCTCAAGTTAAATTGTTTCAATTTTATTCTCGCCAAAATAGGATACGAGGTGCTAGACAATTGAAAACAATTTCAGTTTTTGTGCTTATCTGTACGTTGTTATCTTTGTGCACCTTTCCGTGTGTCTAAAACACATTGTAGCGACGTTAATGGCAGAATAACTATAATAGCACTGGAATCAATAACTCGTTTAGCTAGTGTTAGTTTGAAAAAATTCAATAACAGGCCAGGGAATGAGAGTGGGGATTGGGTATGTTTTAAGGGAGGATAAAGGGTGAACACTCACGTTGAATCTCCAAGGAACACAAAAACAGGATGACCAACAAAATTTTTATCAAATGTTGAAAAATTTTTAATTCTCGCCAAATACTGGATATGACGTGTTTGACAATCAAAACAATTTTAGGTTTTATGTCCATCTATATGTCGGTTTTGTGCATCTTTCCGTGTGTCAAAAAATCATTCTAACGAGGTTATTTGCTAAGTAATTATAATAGCAATGGAATCAATAACTCCTCTGGCTAATGTTAGTTTTAACAAACCCCATCGTAGATCAGAGAATGAAAGTGAGGATTTGGTTATGTTTTAAGGGAGGATAAAGGGTGAACAGTCGCCTAGAATCCCCAAGGAATAAAAAAAACTGGATGACCAAGAAAGACCTGGGAGAGAACAGTACATTTGGAATTAGGAGGAGGAACTGAGAAGTCATGGAATGAATTAGTGATGTTGAGCCGGGTTCGAAGAGAGTGGTGAAGTTCGTGAAAGCCCAATACTCTCGCTAGGAGCGAGTGGAACCGAAAAGAAGAAGTACTAGTTCAACTCAGTAGAAAGAGTTCGCATTCTCTAGTACTTGGCTTACAGTTTGTAGTGCCTCGTAACGTATTTTATTGGTTTATTAATTTCAATTTTCTAGAAAACGAAAGTGAACTTCACTCAAAGTTTGCTGATTTACGTTTTAAGATGTGTAGAATCCGAAAATATAATTGAAACAATCAGTCGGGAGCTTTTTTTCAGGACTACTGAACGAAATTAATGAAACTTGGGTTCAATCCAAGTCAATATTAGCATTTTGTTGTTTATATTACGGTGTTAATTAATTGAAATTCTACATCATTCGTTCTGGAGTAATATGAACAATAGAGAATACAGATTCCTCTGAAAAGAAGGGAATTTCTGAAGAATATTTTTCGATGACGCGTCTGTTTCAAATGGAAAGGAAGGAAGGAAGCGGGGAGCAGAAAACATTTTCCAATAAAACCCCGTCCGTGTGGGAGGTGGCGCCTTCGGGCTCAGCGGTCGGATTGGATTTCATCAGAACGCCCGTGTCAAGTTATCGGGATGACGGAACCGTAGAGCTGAGTTAATATTGTTTATTACTTTCCCGAAACTCCGTTGGATCAAAGACAACGTATTGGTAAGCCACGTAAATATGCATTGCAAAGGCGATCCAATGTCTGCTTTCATGAGATAAAGCTCATAAATAATAGACCTCAAATTATAAACAATTAACCTAATTATTAACCGAACAAAACAATGGTCGAAAATCGGCTGGAAATTCTAAGAGTTATTAGAAGCGGTAGAATGGATCGGCTATTAACCCCTCCGTTTTCCTTCTCGACATCAAATTCATAATTTCTGAAGTCAATATCACTAGTCAGGTTTGTTAGTCAACATTTGGGATCGATATTTATATATCATTTTCCAGTTGAATTGAACCTTTTTCCGAAACAATTAAACCTTTTCCCAAAACAATTAAACTGTAGGAGTCAAGGACTTTCAGTTTGTTAAACAGCGCTTTTCGCCATTTTGGTTGTCGCAAGTGTGTTTTGGGTGTAAAAAGAAGAAGATGAGGAACGTTCGAGATGAAAAGTTGTTCTAGTGATACGATTGACTTGCTTGGATATCCTGATTAAAATTATGATACCGGATTACAATTACATTTGAAGTTGAAGTTTTCAATATTACTAATTCCCAGGAAAACCAAGAACCTAGGAACTGGTGACTCCGACGTGATATTGCTCAAAGGAATCGCTTCCATCTAATTGGTGAAACGATCGATAATAGTCAAACAGTAAACATAACCATCGGATGGAGATAGGGGGCCTATCAGGTCCATGTGAATTACACTGAATCGTTCATCAGGTTTGGTAAATGTACCAACTGGAGACATGGTGTGCTGGTATACTTTATTCTTCTGGCAGCCCAGACCGACGATCCCATACAAAGAGTCGAGCTGTGCAGCTGTGGGCCTCACCGGACGCAGACGAGGTTACTGTTATTCGCCCGCGCACCCCCGTTTCTCAACTCCTCTTTCCATGAACATGGAGGGGTAAATTTATCAGCATAGCACCATCAGCCGTAGCGAAAATGGTTGAAACAGTATTTTTCTTTAGGGTTATCATAGCACGGCTACTACCTGCATCTCACATGCTCGTGGGAACGTCCGTGAGCCGTGAGAGCTTCAACTTTCTGCATCAATTCAGCTACCTGGCCCGTCAGGGTAGAAATTGCATCGACATGAGCGGATTGAGCTGGGAGTGCTTGAAGTACCTGATCTAACGAAGTATTTTGAACTGTATACAACTACCTACAAAATCTTTTTCCAAAATAATACTGAGTACAGATGCTATGTGATATTTACTTTGCCCGGGCGGTATCTACGGGTACCGAGCGATGTTGTTGGGTGCTATCTACATTTAAAATGATGTAAAATGGAAATCTTACCTTGAAATTTTCTTCTGATTTGAAGATCGTTGAGTGTGGAAAACTGTGGTTTATCTCATTAGGGAAGATGTTTCAAGATCATTGAAGAATGCATCAAATGTGTAGCATGATCGCCACCATTCTTCTCCATCACCGTCGTTCCAGTAGATTTCTGGCTCCCTGTCGTCTAATTTTATACTTCTGTTTCACTTGATTCCACAGCGACTCTATAGTTTGAGTAGTTTTCCCTTCTTTTTCTTTCATGGGCTCTCCACCTGAGCCTGGCATCGAACGTCATACCAAGGTATTTAGCTTCGTTACCAAACAGAATAACCTTGCCCTTCGGATAAACCGAAACATAGTCAATTTTTTTTTTTTTTTTTTTTACTGAAGTCGACGCGTACCGATTTATTTTCATTAATTCGGATTCTCCCTTTCCCTATTATGTTTAATTGAAGCATTTTAATTAGAAGTAACTCGAGAATTCCACGCAATTAGTCGGTATTCTAAAAACGGCTCAAATAACCTTCTCTCTCGATTTAATATCTTCTATTCAACCCGATGGGTCATAATTGGAATGCTCAAATAATTAAGCCGCTGTTTCGATGGAACAGCAATTAAACTTCCTTTTGCAGAAATATTCAGTTACGGCAAACAGTACTGTAACACCTACAGTCCCTTCGTACTGATTCCGAAAATGTGAAGTTTTACTCTCGCTAAGTTATTTCATTTCGAGTCAGTCATAAGCGCTGTATTGAAATCGGGAGGAGAAACAAAAAATAGGAATTCAGATTAGGTTGAAAATACCTTCAAACTTCCCAAACAGGGCTTTTGAATCTGTTTAAAACGAACTGGTTTAGTTACGAATAATGAAATAGGAGGGCAAAGTGAATTGGTAGGAGGTGCCTTTAATATTCCCTTCACGAGACTTTTCGGCGTCTAAATAGAAAAAAAAAAGCGGGAAGGAATATCCCTCAACGGAGGGGGGTAAGGCAAATGAAACGAGCGGAGCGGAGCAACGAGGAGAAAACGGGAATAAAAATTCTCCCCTCCGTTTTTTAACGCTGGTTGGAAGAGTGCCACGATGCCTTAAATCAGCAGCTGAGAGGTGGATTTATGGCCTTTCAGACTCAGAAAGTTTCTCCACGCCGAGGGAATTATTCTTCAGCGCACGCCACTGGTGTATACATACGTAAGGAGGCGGAATACACGCATACAGTAGCAACAGCGCGGACCTACTACTGCACGTCTGAAGACTGCTAAGGAAAAAAAGTGTTCTGAGAGTCTGGTGTTGAAATTTATACGGCAAATTAGGAGAGTCGTGGTGGAGTCGAACCTGTGGAGGTGTGGAAGTTCCCGGTCGTGCGGCATGGGTTGAAGAACCCTATGGCTGTACATCCCTTTTGGAAGGAATTTTTGGAGAAATATGTACCCAGAAAACTGGAAGCACTGCGAAGAACAAAATTTTGCCGAAGAGGTGAAGAGTTTTACCTTTTTTCATGAGTGAGGGTGAACAAAATACACATATATATGTAGAAGAGTTATAAGGTATTTCACCTTCTCCTAGTTAATATGAGCAGAATGGTGTGGGCACCAAAGTATTCATCACTCTTTCACCTAACTGGTTATAATGAGAAAACTTTAAAAGGATAATAACAATTTTTATAATAAAACGAACTCAAATTAAAAAGGAAAATGACGCCTAGCTTCCACTGTGTGACTTTTCCTTCGTAATAATGGGTACTAGTATTCAAGCGTTAACAAGTATATGGGCAGCGTTACTTGATTGAATAAGGAATTCAGAAAATAGGCATAAAAGTCCAGGGGGTGTAAGACTGTGGTGGAGGAGTCCGACTTCTGGTCATTCGCACTGCCACCAGGTTTCATGTGTGTGTCTCCGTAACACAGGGTCCAAAAAACTTAGCACACCTGTTCTACAACTAGTTTCCAACAAAAAGTGTCTCTTTTTGTAACAACAAAAAGAGTTTTTTTTGTAGGCTTCGTTTTCGAGTTATTTCAATTTCAAGATTTGTTTCGTGTTTTCGACCTTACGTCACTAAAACGGCCATAACTCCGGCGTTTTTGAAGTATTTGCAAATCTAAGGATGCCGTTGGAAAGAGCATTGAGTTTCCCATCGTTTCAGTCTTTAACAGTAACTTTTTAAAGATAACTAAAGGGTAAAAAATGAGCCTGAAAAGTAAATTTTGTCAAATTTTGAAAAAACAATTTTTTAAATGAATCATTAGTCCCCCTTAATTTTAATGATACGTTTGAGCCTGTAAGCCTGAAAAATGCCCAAAAGCCTCAGCTTTCCAATGGTATAATTATTTTTTATGTTTAATGAGGAACTTTTTTGAGAAAATTGAGATTTTATGCAAAAAAAAAAAAAAACGTGTGTTTTCTAACACATTTGGGTTTTATTTAATTCGCAAGAATTTTTCAAAATATCCTATAACAACGTAAATTTCAATCTTAACTCCGATATTAATTTTAATGTGGATTTCAATATTAAAAAATTGAAATCTAAAAAAATGGGCGAAGGAAGATTCGCCGAAATCCAAAAATTACCTGCGGTGAGGAAGGGTAGATGTTTTATTTCTGTCATAACATTTCAGTTATTATATTTGTCCAACAGAGGGTTTTATTCGTTTTAAGGGTAGTGTTGTTGTATAGTAAATTGTACCAATTTAGATACATAGATATCAGGTTTCTTACATATTGAGGGGTTAGGGAAGTTATTCAAGGAGTTGAATTTGAGACGAAATCACGCTAATAACAGCAAAATTCTGTTATACATCTTTTTTTGTGAAAAAATATTTGATAGGTTCCGAAAAGAATATTTCCTTTTAATATAGCAAATATACTAATTACATATTTAGAATATAGAAGTTCGTCTGATTAATTTATTCAATGAAAGATTTTTCGGATTTCGACTTCTTTCTCTTGTAAAAATTGTAGGAATATAAAAAGTTTACAAATATTTCCTTTTTAGCAAGTGTATAATACCATTAACTCATCCTTTTTGTCAAGAATTCCTTGTCTCTCAGAGAAATTGGCGAGATAGGGGAACTATCTATCATCTTACTCGCATAATTTTGGAAGTTCCGTTGAATTCGGTTTTGTGGGTTACATCTGTTTTCACATGATTCATTCAAATGCACATTTGTATTTGACAACTCCGAACGCAACTGGCGCGAGTGCCAAACCCCCTTTACTCTTTGAGGGGCTATGGGGGGGGTGAATGCAAATTACGTTTTCATAAGCACTTGGCTTCTCATTTCTGCCGTTACGTGCGACGCTAAGAACGGGAATTCAAACCTTCACAGTTTCAACTAGGAATGCAATTCTGCAGCTCAATCCGGGAAACACCTGTTAATACAAACTGAATCCTCGAACTCAAAGCAAAGCGAATTGCAGAACATTTCCCAACGCACAAACTTCCCGTTCCCAACTCGGCTCTAGCTCTGCAGATTGTGTAAGTACCAATACCTGCCGCCTCGGTCTCTCAGCTCGTGGTCTTTATGAACTTCGTCGTCTCTTACAAACTTTTCAAAGCTTGAGACTTATACGTATGCTTGAAGCCTCTCCGCTCCGCGAGTTTCCCTCTCTGAGAGAATTCGCGTTATGAGTTTCCCTTTTAAAGTTACGACTCTTTTCTCACATTTTCTTCTTCAACTAAGTGTTTACATTTGTGTCGCGATTCTTCAAAGCCCTCTTCAATTTTTCTCACAATCAGAATTTCAGATTGGTAAGAAGTAATGGAATCTCTTCACTTTATTATTGTGAGATGGATACGGGTTTTATTGCGTAAAGCCGGTAGATTTCAGCTTCTGTGTTCATTCAAACTTAATAAACTTTGAAATGTATCCAAGATTGTTGTGCTTCGAAACTACAGGGTGTAACAGACTTGATGGTCAAAAATCCAGCGATCGATTTTAGAGATCATTTTCTTGAACGTGAAATATTAAAATGATATATGCCTGCTTGCCATTTCTTTCCGAGTTATTTCACTTTCAAGTTTTTTTTCCATGTTTCCAGAATTTCGTCACTAAATGGCTATAAACTCACTTAAAATAAAATGTGAGGACACAGTTGGAAAGAGAGTCAAATTTCCTGTCTCCTTAGAGTAAAATAGGGACACGTCAACATCAAGTAGAAGGCAAAAAAAGTCGGAAAATAAAATGTTGAGAATTTTGGAAAAACGCTGCAAATTCTTTCACTGGGGTTTATTATTCAATTGGCTTGCGTTCATGATTTGAATTTCTACTAAGCTTTGGAGTCTGCGTGTTTCACAGGATAGGGCGATTATTGAATTTCAGGAGGCACACAAATATGATCAACTGATCAATCCAAATAGGTATTTTGGTCGAGAACAGATTTACCTGCTCTATGCACATCTCCTGAAATTCAATAATCACTGTATCCTGTGAAACACGCAGACTCCAAAGCTTAGTAGAAATTCAAATCATGAACGCAAGCCGATTGAATAATAAACCCCAGTGAAAGAATTTGCAGCGTTTTTTTATTGAACCTCAATACCCCCCCACAATAAAAACATCTATAATTTATCAAGTCCTTTGGCACTCGTTTTGCGTTAAAACCTCCCCAAATCCAAATTTAAACGATGTAGCCAAAGGTAGACAGATGTAGAGGGGGCACACAAATATCATCAACTGATCAATCCAAATAGGTGTTTTGGATGAGAACCGATTTACGTGGTCTATGCATATCTCCTGAAATTCAATAATCGCTCTATCACCTGTAAAACACGCACATTCCGAAGCTTAGTAAGATTCAAATCATGAACGCAAGCCAATTGAATAATAAACCCCAGTGAAAGAATACTTATTTACCCCAGTAATAATATTGAATAATAAACCCCAGTAATAATATTGAATAATATTTACCTATATATTATCAGAATGCTTCAACCCGTGTATCGGCTACTAACTACACTACAAGTATTCACATCGGCTATCACTCCAGTATCCACATTCACTATAACTCGACGCTATCGGCCGGACATCACTATGTTACAAACAAACAATAATAAACGAAAAAACGCAAATGTTGGCACCATAAATCGGACCATACATCGGGAATGGTTTGACCTACGGACGTGGGGAAGGGCTCATTCGATTCCTAATGGTATGTTCTTCAAATAGGAAAATATTTAGGCCGATTCGACTAGTTTTGAGGTTTTCAGGGATTTTACAAAACTTTTACAGCCCTTAAAGGGCACTTTAAATTGAGTGAGGGAGCTGGCTCAAGAATTGGGGCGTCGTCGGACCAAGATGGATTTTTCCTGAAAATTTCAGATTTTTTGCTCCAGCCGTTTCGGAGATATCGTTCGTACGGCGTACGGCAGACGGACGGAAAATTTTTTAATTCAGATTCGGATTCTACACCCTTTGAAACGGAAACCATGAAATTTTCAGGGGGGGGGGGGGTTAGAATTTTTTTTCCAGAGCGATTACAATGGTTTATTATTGAATAATAAACCAAAACTATATTTTCCTATCGTTTCATTCGTAATGAACACGTTTTGTAATTAACACTCCCCATGAGAAAAACTTTCCCATAACCTCAGGTTTCTAAAGTAAATAAGCAAAAACCATTTTTGCATGGAATTCTAATAATAATAATCACGTTTGAATGTGGAAAAACAGTGGATTGATACCGTGAAATCGAAGTTTTTTTTACTCATAACCCAATTATTAAAAAAGAAAGAAGAGTTCGGGGTTGAATTGCATGTGTTTTTTCTAGCTGAATAGAATGGTGGCAATTTGGGCCTCCTGACTCAACTAATGATGGATTTTCAGGGCCTTTCACCTAGTCAGAAGAGCCGAACCAATAGATAGCTTCAGTATCTTACTAATTTAAATTTTCAGCTTAAGATTTTCAGTCTGAAAACCCCTTATTTTTAGAGGAAAGAGGCCCTCGAGGGGCACCATTCGAATAAGCGAGAAAATACACACACAAATCGACGGCGAACAAATTTTTTACATGCACATTTCCCTTATGAACGTGAAAAGATCTTTTCCTTTGGAAGATTCTACATAGAGGAACTGTAAATTAAGAAAATGAGGGTTGATTTATCTCTGAAAATTTTTGAAAAATGGCTAATTGACATTGGACACTTAGAACAGTTGGCAAGCGCGACTCCGGATATACGCCAGCGGCTGACTTATTGATGTTTAATGACTTTTGTAGTAATTAAATGATTCTATTATCACGTTCGGGCAATATAGCCGGGAAGGAACTCGTCAATTGATAAAAGAAGAGAAATTAATACTAGATGAAGATATTGAAATTTCTATGAATGAACGTGAAGCGGTCCGAAAAGGCTCATTGGATTCATTGAAGGGATGACTATCAATAGCTACAATAAAAAAAGTAGATCTATTTCAAAAATTTTAATATTCTGAATTTTTAGTATTTTAGCGCTTAGGTTTCTGCCTTCAGGTTTGACAGGGACTGAACTCAGTCCCTGATAAATCAATTCTAGCTCTGAACGTCATGCGCCAGACGAGCGGGCTTTTTTTTCAATTTGATTTTCCGAATGTACGTGTCTTGACATGCAAATCAAATAGTTTGAGAACTGTGAAAATTTTTTTCTTGACCGTTCACAAAGGTTCATTATTGATAATAAACCAAGATGGGTCGTCTGAGATTGATAATCCGTATCCGTTAGAGCTTGGGAACGTATATCATATTAGTTGAGCAGCCATGCCGACTGGAGGAGCCACATGGCACCGCGATGTTGGCCTACGCACGGGCTCACAATGCAGGCCGACCCCCACGCGGCCAACCATAAGCTTACGAGTAGATATTTGCGACCACAGCCAACGTCACGATGAATTGTATTATGCATTGATGATATTCCAGATAGCGGAAATATATGAAATTCGTGGAAGGCGAAGGATAAACGTATATAAGTAACGAGTTTGATTTGATATTTATGAAATCCGTGAGGTTCAGCGTGTATGTCTAGTTTTAGGACGTCCCTCTGAAGCATGGATTTCCTTGTAGAGGGAAGCCTATTAGAATTGATCTCGAAATAAATCCGTTTCAATCCATTCTACATCAGTAAAAAAAACTATTTATATGTCTGTTTATGCGACTGTGTTTATGCCGAGCGACTTGGGGATGAAGTCAGATACCGTTGCCTTTAAGCTTGACGGGCGCCGAATACCATTAAGGTTATGGCTGTGATTGTGTCATGGCGTGGAGTGGGGTGAAGGAAAAGTGCCACGGAGTTACTCGAGGTGGGCATCTAGTCAGGAGTACTTCGAGGTATCACCACCCGCGTCATCCGGGACACTCCCTTAAACTGGTGGTCATTCTTTAAGGGCACTTCCTTTCATCCCTCCCTCGCTCCTCCATCTTCCCCCATTTCTGGAACCCCAAGGCACTGTAAACCTGGGTGTATTCCCTATTATTTTATTTTATTTAGTTTTTGTTTTTATTTATAGTTTTGGAAAAATATATGTAAAATTAAATACATTGTTGAGATTCTAGAGAATCCTTGATGCAAAACCTTGTCAAAAGCTTACTCTATATTAAGAGAGACACTGGCGCAGTATCCTTTTGTTCCAAACTCACGATACAACGCAACAACTCTGTGAAGTTGATGAGCTGTCGAATATTGTGGCCTAAATCCAACGGATCAGACTGAATGATGTAAAAGAGAAGATGAACAATAAGACTTAGAAATATCTGAAGATTATCGAAATATTAGCGGATAGACAAAAACATTAATAACCGTCCAAGGAGGGGGGGTTTATTAAAACTTCTGACCAAGCCCCTTAGCACAATGGCACTTTGGCCTTCGGCTGCTCAGGCAGATGGGAGGTTCTGTTAAGTGACACCGATTATCAACCCAATATAAAAGGAATTATGCAATAAAGTTGAAGCTCAAACTGAGCTCTCGACTCCTAGGAGAGGTGAAACTAGAAATAGAGGATAGAAATTAACCGAAAAATACTAATGATAAAAATAAAATACTCTTGTGTTTGAAGCAAAACGCAACTTATATCTATTGCCATACGTAACTGTCTTCCTTTCAACGGATGTCCCTACCTAGTGGTGATATCTTAAATGCTTTTATAAACGCTGAAAGAGGACACTTGAAGAAAAAATTTGGAAATTGGAAGTGTTGTCTTAGTCAGGAAGAATTCAAGAAGTACGGATTCCTTGGAGAACATGGATTCCTTGGTTGGCTTAGAGGTGAAACTCAATTCCAGATAAATAGTACAAGTCCACTGGTGGGTTCAAAATCTGCTTGGTTGAAAAAAGGATGTACAGTTCAATCCGCGTCCAATGGGTGTATGTCCAAAACAGGGGCAATCCTGAAATTTGCGGTATATTGCGGTTTGGGTGAAAAAATCAGGAAGACAAGGCTGCTACTGCACGAAACCTAGAAGTCGACTGCTGATATCAGGTTAAAACAGAGAATTTTAAAAAAGGAGAAAGAAAGAGTAGATGAAGCGGTGAAGGTGAAGGAATGGTCGGTGGGAGTGAGGAGAGAGGGGATGGCAGGAAAGAATTGTGTGGTATTGTGTGGCAGGCCTCCGAAGACGATCTCACTCATTGAACTAATAATTGCCGCATTGTCAGTTGTTATCAGCGAACAACAGGACTTCGGCTGCACTCTTATTTGAAGCCTGCATCTACTTTATTGCCTCCACCTGGATGCTAGTCTTCTTGATGGTAGTAATCCAATAGCAAATCTTGGTTGTATTCCAGGAGTAATGGGATTTGACATTGAATATGCTACGAGATTTTCCAGTTTCATATTTTCATAAGCTCCATTTCAATTAGGATGGTGTTTGTTTACCCAATTCAGAAGTCTGAAAATTCTGGAAGGCGATTTATTAGGAAAATTCAATACCATGTAATCTCTGGGACTGTACTCATTAGGATCACCGATTGTACGTAAAACATCGCGAGAAAATAATAATCCATTTTTTGGTCTATATGTTTGATTGAAACAAGGACCTAAGTAATTAGATCCGTTAATCAAAGTGGCGAACTGATAGATTTGTGGTTCTGATGGATGTCGTACTAAATCACTCACAGGTTTATTATCTTCCAGACGATCAAAGAGAGGGTACATAATACCGAGAGGGTTATCAAAGTGCCGACTCGCTGCCTGGGCTGAAAGTTCCTCAAAATCGACCTGTTTTGTGTCAGATTCTTTCAAATCGTAAATATCTCCTCTAATATTTTCTTTCTAATAAGTGCGGTATTATTTAAGTTGATTTCAGTAAAATAAGCTCTTTCTAAACCTTGGTAATGGGGTATGGGATACTGAACATTAGCATTAGCAGTAGCAGTTGTGCTAGTGTTAGTTTCGAATGGTAAACGAACGCCCAATGAAGTTAACACACAGCTTGCTTCAAGTGCTCGTACTTCAGTGAATTGAGTTCGTAGCATGTTTGCCTCTCTCAGTGAAACGTAACAAAAAAGATTATTCCATGGAATATCATGCGTACCTCCGGGCATATAGGTAAAATAGTCCTTCACAGTACCAGGTTTCATACACGACGCTGGGAAAATCAGCTGCAAACCAATATTCACAAATAGACAGTCTCGTTGCGTTTAGTTACCAAAAAACTAGAAGGTTAATAATCTTCACACTCAATGCAAATCCTCCATGCGAACACAACTCTTTGAACTTCAGTGAATCCAATCATTAATTTTCTCGGCGATCGCCGAAATTATTTTTATGAACCCAGCCGGGGTTTCTGCTAGCACATCCGCAATATCCATCAACCTAAAACAGGCGTAAATCAATAACTTTCTATTAGCTCTGCATCCACCAAATACTCGAGTTTTCCCTCTGACACTCCACTCCTTCTCTTTCCGTGAAAAATGGAACCCGTGCGAAACTGAGTTGAGAGTTGGTTCATTAGTTCTATGCTACTCTTTTAATTAAGGTTTCCCCCTCGAACTCGATATTTTTTATATCAAACTTTTCTTTCTCCGTTGCGGTTGCCTCCGGGGAATTTTTCGGCACGTGATGAATCGGTTGAGCCCGATATTCGTTAGGCGGATGAAAATTTGATTATCTAGTTTCCATCAAGAAATTGGATTTCTTTGGTTTCGGTGGTAAAGTTTGTTTTAAATTAACATAGTTCCTTCTGGGAAAAATAATTATGGGATGAGCCGATTTTGTTTGTCTGCAGTCAAATATGCACATCGTACGCAACTACTGCAAGCGAAAATGAAAACATTCACCTCAGTTATTGTGGTTTGTTTCGTTAACGAAGGTTTGTGATTGACTAAAGAGAAATATTTTCACCCTCGAAGTAAGTTGATTTAAGTTTCTAAATTTGAAGATTCCAAAAATCGAACAAAAACTAATCCTTTTGTCCGAAACTACTGGACTCATCTACGTGGAGGTTTGGTTTAAAAACGACAGTATGATATTTGAACTGTATCGTTGTGGGGGGGGGGGGGGACCTATAATCTGGGGGACCCAGAGAACATATTGCATTTTCTTGCTGTGTGCACAGTGTTGACCAAATTTCGGACCTGGGAACAAGGGAACTGGACCTAGCTGCAGCAGTGGGTTAGTTGGAAGAAAGTGGTAGATGGCTGCAGTTTGCAAAATGTGGTCACTTTGCCTGGGAATACTGAGCCATGCTCATGTTACAATTCAATTGGGATGAGTGAGATCAGAACATAAAGATTAAAGATTGGCGGCTTGAAAACTCGGCAGACGGATGACACATCCATGCCTGTCATGTTTTTTGTCTGGTAAATTTATATGTAAAATTATCTAACCATAACCTAACTATGATGACCTAAAATTTGTTTGAGTGGACATGTTTTCTTCTTCTACTTCTTTTTCTATATCGTTGACAATGGGACCTGAACTCCAACTAGGGGTTACCAAGAGTTGTATAACTCAACAGGTTCAGAAATGGGAGGACAAAGCACGCACAGAATACTGGCACAACACTCCTAAGCAGCGGCAAGCCAAGCGGTTCCTCTTCATTTCAAAGAAACGCGCAATAGCCCTTCTATCATTGAGGCGCAAAGACCTTCGCAAACTAGTGGGTCTTCTTACTGGCCACTGCCCACTAAGGTACCACCTAAACAAAATGGGTAAGGCCAGGACAGTAGAATGCCGGCTCTGCTGCGAAGAGGCGGAAACAGCAGAACACATCCTCTGTAATTGTCCTGCTGTTGCATCAACTAGATTCCGGCATTTCGGGAAGGGTGCTCTAACACCCACTGATATTGCCTTGGAAACGCCTGAAAACCTCCTACACTTTGTGAACGAAGAGGTTATTAATAAGGTTTTGAATTAAAATGGGGACAGCGTCACAATAGATCCTAGCGGTCTCAGTGACCAGGGGCTCCTCTCATCCCTTATCGGAAAAAAAAAAAAATATATATATCGTTGACAGTAAAGCACCATAGACACTATCCCAACTGGAAGCAGTAAGTCATACCAGTGCTACCCAGTTCAATCCAGTATTTTCATACAGAAAGAAAGAATTAGCTTTAATAATTCTTTATAATGAATGTTCGTTAACTGTAAACCAAAAGAAAGGTTATATAACGGTCTTAATTTATAAATTGCAAGGTTAAGCTGCCAAAATAGTGAAATGCGCCTGGTCTTCCTTTAAATACACTTAGATGGGAACCTATCCATCAGATGGATTCCGTCTACATAGGACGTAGGACTCAAATGATCTTAATGCGAAGGTGATGTTTTCACTTTTAACTTTTAATAATTAATCTTTCCAATCGACTTTGTGGTATCCGGATTAGGCGGCACATTTATCCTCAGCTAAATCTATCCTCAGTAAGTACATGAGGATCTTCCCATTTCTACGTACCTATATCTACAGTTCATGTTCATACAACTGTCAAGCACAATAAATGTCTAGCATTATAAATTTTATAATCTTTGAATGCTGGACCTGAATGAATCCCCTTGGACTGGTCAGGGATTATATATATACGGATGTGGGATTTCCCATTCCTTCCGCCTTGACCTGGGAGAACATATAATCATCGACTCGGGTCGTCCTTCGTCTGTTTATTGATAACGACATGTTATATTACAATGGTTGGGGCTTCTCCTAACAGTACCCAATTCACAATTAATTTCTACTTCCAAAATAGTATTATCGAAATTGTAAATTAGATTTTTGGGGTCAAAATAAGTGTTGATTATCAAGGGTAATTCCAACATAATGTCACAACAGGAAGTAAACTCTAGCTTCAAGGAAATGTAGGTATTATTTATGTAACTTTATTCCTACTCTCCTACCAATCGTAGAGGGACAATGTCATGTGGGCCCAGCCGCTTCAGAGTCCTCTGTAGATAGATTTCAGAGTTTAAACCAGATGTCGAAATATCGTCCCTAAGGAACGTTCCCAATTGTTCCTAATCGTTCCCAGTCCGGATAGGAATCTTGAGCGATTTTTTCCGCTCCCGCTAGGAACGAAAAAATATCCTTCCCCGGATTTCATTCTGTTCATTTTATTCGCTCAGGAAACCGTCGAAAAAGCCTGGAATTTAGCACACAGGCTCGGTCTTGGGTCCACTGCATTGAATAGTAAAATTTAACGATTCAAATCAAGTTTGATTCCTTTGCCAAAGACATTCTGTATTTAGCTACTACATAGAGATGGATGACCACTCGCTCCGCTTGCGGCCGAGTCAGGGGTGGCTTAGGAGGGCCAAAAGTTGTTTAAACGGCGAAGGAACGAAACAAAAATTAGAAACAATATATTCACTCCGGCCAGGAACAAATCCCGTCAATAACGAAAATGATTCGAACTTGAAGGATTCGAATCCTACCGGGACCGATTACTTGTAAAACAGTTTTATATCACTCTGAAAATACCGTTTTCCGTCGGCACTTTATTTGAGAGCCGATATTTATTTCGAGGCCTGGTTTAAACTGTGCACACATTAACATATTTTAAATGAAGTGTTTAATGTAAAGACTCGACGAACACCGTTAAGGGTCTACTTGATTGGGTCATTTGGTGGGGGCGAACGCAACCTGGCCCACCCTTATCGCTGTTTTACCGTCCTATCGGCCATCCCTCGACTCGCAACCCGTCACAGTCCACCAACACACCTTTTGCCTCGGTGTACACGTCCCCAATATCCCCCTGTTTTCCTCTTGTCCAATAACCTCCCTTCCCGGATCGCCCGAGCCACCCCTAACAGTCTCACCCCCTAATCGCACCTTTCTCCCTACCGGCGGCCCTTAACCCTGAACACTTCCCCTCGTCAGCCCTGCCGACCTATCGTGATAACCCGCTATCGAGGGAGCGCCGGCAAACTGGACGAGTTAATTGAGCTCTGTCGGTGTCGATAGCGGACCACACTGTAATCACCGGTTTCGCGCATCTGTTCACTTTTCATTCCCATCAGCTTTTGTTTATTTTCACCCACTCCAGCTTGCCACCATCCACTCCTGTATTATCCTCCCATTCGTTATCGCTGCCATACAATGTTTCATAATCTGTGTATCCATCAGTGAAACAGTTTTCGTTCCACTAATCAAAAGAGAGGACCCTCAACGTGAAGTTATATGGTCATAATTTTCGAATCCCTTTGAGCAATCGGAATTAGAGTAGCTAGAGTCGGAATAATATATACACCACATGAGGACTAACCTTTCAAAAAAAGAATACATCCATTTTTGGGAAAAATTTGCCTCAACATTAAATGTTATTTTTTCTTCACTTTTATACCTCTAAAACGAGCTGAATCCATTCCTCCCATCTTTTTCCAGCAAGAGAGATTATATCCTTGCTTATTTCAAGGCTGATGTTCGGTATTTGCGTCAGAAGATAACAAATCCACCCCCTGCATTTCTTTTCAGCACACTCACGTCACAACGACATATATCCAAATGAAACCGTCTATATCCAACTGTGGTTTTTATTACATCCCTCTGGATTCCGATCCAAATTTAACTGTAGTTGTACAACGAAGCTCAGAAATATTGCTTTCGGTGGCACAATTAGATAACTGCCCATCCTTTTAACCGCTACTATAGGGAGAATTGCCGACTGATTCATTAGGGTTCTACGTCAGTATTTAAAAATATTCCATCTCATTCATTATGAAGCGGTGAATTGAGGGGGTAATAGTGAAAAATCGTTATTTCTTCACTATATTCATTTTATGGAATTACTATATGGATTTTACTGATTCAAAAACTTCGTACTTGTCAACACTAATTCTAGTCTAGAATTTTGAATTTATTAATTTGGAGCGTTTTATCTGTTTATTCTTGTCAGAAACGTAAAATTACTTAATTTTAATTTATGCTGCAGTTCCTCTCTCCCCTTTTTGATTTTTATAACAGAGCAAAGTTGTCTAACTAATTGACGCAGTTGAGATCAAACAACTGAGCAATAGAGAGTATGACCAACTTGAGTACATGGACAGGGAGGAGTGAACAGTTTAACGTCAACTACAGAGCTAAAAGTAACAAACAACAAGAGATGTGTGGTGCCACCACCATGTCAATGCCTAAAGTATGCTAGTAGTTATACATGGTTAGACTGAGGAAGTCCCCGCTGCGGGACGAAACGTTTCTGACAAGAATAAACAGATAAAACGCTCCAAATTAAGAGATTCGGAATGAATGTGGTCACTCCACTACCCACACCCACTATTAATTTTGAATTTGAAATTTGAATTTTCTTACGGAAGGGGGTAACACGCAATCCATTGAAGCGATGCTCATACAGCTTATATTGCCAATTTTCCTGATTATTCTCTGTTCTATAAAGAACTTCGGTCTTCATTTAAAACGCATTTCAGATCTTACTAATTTTTATGGAAGGGGTTGAATGAAGGGGGTAGTAGTGATTAGTAGTTTTTCGTACGAATTATGTCTATAGAGATAACTGGGGGTCCTGGCGAGGCCCAGAGTGTCGAGTTTTTTTTCGGATTTTCAAATTCTACACTTCTTGAAATGTAAAACAGCAAATTCAAAAGGGTTAAAAACATATTATAAAGGTTTGTTATTGAAAACAAAAAAAACCAAAACAAGAACATTGGAAATTAAACTCTTACGAAGTTTCTCTTGTGATTACTATTTTGATTTGAAGTGACTTATTTGTGGGTCAAACAGTCCGTAACTGCCAGAAACACTTCTCTCAATGAACCGCTATCGCTTTAAAGCGTTTAGCGGAAACAAGAGACAATTATTCTCCGAAAAGACGGGGGGGATTCAAAGGAGTTGATAACGTAACGGGAGTCGCCACTTCCCAGTCGGATGATTTCTGGTCGCGGCTCATCGGGGACCGATCGACCGTAACAATATGACGAACGGACCGCTCTCTCGGGAATCACTTTGAATGGCAAACTACCAGTTACTGTCCAAGTTTGAGGGGTATGAACAAGGGGCGTTAGAGTTGATAGGAGGCGAGAACGGACCGCGGCGCCGAGGGATGGACCAAGTTTGCGGGGCAAACTTGCCGATTCTATCGCCGTCAAACAGTTTCCTATTGGGTGATTCGCTCACAATGGTCGTGGTTCATCTGAGGGACCTTTGACAAACCGGACGGCGCTGTTTGAACCCTAAGGACACACTCGACTACCCCCTCAGAGTGCGTGCTCTAATATGCTCCGGCTTAATACCCTAAGTGCCTATGGATCAAGTAAGACAAGCTTTTGAATCCTACAGGGACCGTTTCATTATACATATGAAGGGTCTGGTTGATTCGATCCCATTTTGAGTTGGTTCGTTCCTGAGTTGTCTGTGATGTCAATTCATTCCCACCCTGATATAGCATTTCCAAGTAAAATAAACCCCTTTTCTACGTTAAATGTAGATGTTTTCTATGTTAATTCCTCAACAAATAAAACCTTCTAAAAGAATTAAATTGTACAAAGAAGTTGACAATAATGAAAAGTTGGGGCGAAAAATCCAGAACATTGAGCTATCTCAGTGTATAGAACCAACAACTCAGCCGTTGGTTATTTCTTCGCTTTTCTCGAAAATGCTGCCCCTGAGAATATACCTGAATGGTTATAGCTTCAAGGATATTCTCTGGGTGTTGTAGGCACAACCGTCTCAGGCTTTGTAGTGGCAACTAGACCATTCCTTGCCTCTTTGTTATGAACTCGAAGGAAAAAAGCATTGACGTTAACTAGTTTCCCAGTGCAATATATTGCGCGAAGAAGATGACAATAATGAAAGGTCGATGCCGAAAAATCCAAAATATGGGGTTGGCTCCAATGTATTGAACCAACAACTAAGCTGGTCGTCGTTTCGTCGTTTTACTTGAAAATACTGCTCCTGACAATAAACATAAGCGCTTACATCTTCAAGGATATTCTTTGGGTGTTGCAGGCATTATCGCTTCAGCCTTTGTAGGGGCAACTATACCATTCATCGCCACCTTCTTATAAACTCAAGGCCTTTCATGATTACCCTTAGCCACTATAGAGTAGATTGTGTCAAAAGTGACACCACCATAAGTAAACGAGCCTTAATTTCTGTGCTGAGGCTTCATTAGACTGCAGTAATTAGTGTTCCTCCCTCGTACATTCGCTCGCGTACATATTTTCGGAAAACTGTGTTATTGTTATTTTGGGAACGAATTGACTTCGTAGGAAAAAAGCATCGACGTTAAGTGGTTTCTCCGAAGAGATTTACAAATTTCCAATTCAAATGAAAGCTTTTCCAGACCAGATGAAACCTTTTTCATACCAAAGAAAACTTTTTCCATGTCAAATGAATTCTATTGTTGGTAGATATCTTGAAAAGTGGAGGTAGACGCAATGTACGTATTGCGACAAGAAGTTGATAGTAATGAAAATTTTGTGGCCGAAAATCCAAAACGTGGGCTAGCTCCAATGTGTTGAACCAACAACTGAGCTGGTGGTCGATTCGTCGCTATTCTTGAAAATGCTACTCCTGTCTATACACCTAAGCGCTTATAGCTTCTATGAAGGATATATATATTCATCACTTTGTTGGTTTTACCCATTATATAATATTTTTGTATGACGTATTCATGGGACTGGGTGTAATGCAGGCACTATCGCCTCAGCGTTTGTAGGGGCAACTAGACCATTCATCACTTTGTTGGTTTTACCCATTTCCTCTATAGACTGCTTGCAGCAGTGTCGAAATTCAAGCCACCATTTTTGTGATGACGTACTTCATCGGACTGCGGGGATTAGTGTTCCCAATAAACCCGCATATATTTCTGGAAAACTCCATTATTTTTTTGCGGAATGGGCTTTTTGTTGGAACGAGTTGACAACGTAGTAAAAAAGCATTGCCATTACTTGTTTCCAAGTCAAATGACAGCTTTTCCGATCCAAATTAAAGCTTTTCCTGGCCAAAAGAAACCTTTTTCATACAAATGAAACTGTTTCCCATGTCGAATGAAAAATATTGAGAAAATGAGCCAAATGTGTAGGTAGGTAGCTCGCAAATTACAAATAGGTGCAGTTGTACATCAAAAAGAAGTTGGCAAAATGAAAATTCGATGAACTTGATACGGATTATTGAAGTCGCTCCGAACGCACCTACCTCCAAAAATCAAATGACACTTTTCATAAAATATAGCATCGAACGTTTTCTTAATGCAGTTCCTCTCAGGACTCGGGATATTTTACGCCTACTTGCACAGAATGGGGAAAGTTGATGTCCAAACTTGTTCAAACGGCCAAAAAGCAGGCGATGATGCGTTCCACACTTTCTTCGTCTTTAACCAGTGGGGCTGTACCAGAAAGAGCACGGCTGCTGGATGATCAGGAGGTGTCATCACAGGATATGACTCTAGAGATTATAGCAGCCAAAATGTTTGGAAGTGAGAAACATTGGACCTCTCTAGCTGTTGTTGTTGAAGGTCCTACAGGAAAAGATCATCCAAGAACAGCAGAGGGAGAGGAGGCACCTCTGAAGCAATTTCTCAAGGACTCTGATTGAAGTGATATGTTGAACAGTTCAGGGAGCCGGACTTTCAACGTAGGAAAAGGAAGGTGCGGTTTTAGTGCTTTTGAATCCCACATAACCCAGGGGCTTATGAGATCCGATTCCCATCTCAGGATATTAAAAATGTATTAATGATCAATTACATGGTTCTTAAAGAAAAAAAATGTGTTGAAAGGTAGGTAGGCACCCGAGCAAGAACTTTTTCTTCTCAAGAAACCTGATCAGTTCAAATACCGAAAATAAAGCTACTTGCAATTATATTTGTTAAAAAAAAAATAATAATGGGGATTATAATTTTGTTGAATAGGTCACTACAATTTGAAAGTCGACTCGAAAAATCATAACGAAGCGTTAGTGCACTGTCCTTCTGGTCACTTTAAGAGACATGTAATGGGCTCCTTAGCCAACTTCGTCGTTTAGCATCGTGTTACTCGCACGGAAGAATCTAATAAGTTTAGCAACTAGTTTAAAGAATAAACAAAACCCATGTAAAAGTCAGAATGTAGGACACAACCCTACCAATAAGCTCCTCCCGGCAACCTCGACTCACCCCCTCCCATCAGGAGATTTTATAAACATAATTACGGAGGCGTCAGCGTGGCAACGGCCGCCTCTGGGTTCGGAATGGAAGCTCCTGCTCTCCCTTCTTCCCTCCAGTGACGGGCTCAAGCTGAGCGGAGCTGACGTTGATGTGATTGAAGCGAAAGCAAATCCCCCATCGCCGGATCACCCAGCGGCATTATCCCGCGCCATTAGATTTCCATTAAAGCCGCCAGGATCAATCGGAGACAATTTCATAGAATTCAATCAAACAAAAGCGTGAGAGTCATCTAGAAAAATGGAGGCGCTTACAACACGTGAAAGAATAACGAGGAATCAGTCGACGGATCCGAAAAGTAAAAGGAAGTTTCTGTACATGGGGTTTCTAATAAGAATTGACCGTAAGTAAATTGGTTTGGAGTATTCAAGGATTTTTGTCGTCGAAAATTGTGTTTTTTGACCGATATCTTACACCAATTGGTCATTTTGTAGATTTTACCGAAAAAAAAAACAGGAATAGGTTACATCCTCGAATTTTTGTAGTAGATCTCGTTGAGTTTTGCATCCACCTACTTCTACCATTCCAAAAAAGGTGGTAATTAGTGAATTTCCGTAGAAAAAATGAAATACTCCAATACCATCTACAATTCAGAAATCAGTGGCCCCCACAAATCCGTCACACATCCTGCAGAACAATTCCAAATTTTAATGGATGCAGTATGTGTCTGCAGGCCGTGTTTCCAGACGATAACTGCTGTAGTTTTTCAGGTAAAAATTTCTTTCCACCGCCAATGAAACGGTCTTTGTGATGAACAGATCATGTTCGTTGGTCATCTCCATTGGCCCATTAGGAAGAGTACAAATTTACAGTTCATTGGTGCAAAATAAGAACAAAATTTGATTTTGACTCAAATATTGCCCATCGTATTATTTTGTGTGCTGAGTTCGAATTAAACCCGATCCGAAATTCTAATTATATATATATATATATTAAAAAGTAATATAGATTAAACAGAAAGTGCAAACGTTACTGAGTCCAAAAACTGACAAATGAGTAGTAAGAAAAAACGTTTTTTTTTCTAATTTAGCAAACAACGTATTTCTTCCAAACGTTTATTTCCCTCATATTTTCTTAGAAAATCCTGTGAAAGTAGTATTACTTGCCCATTGCTACGACATGGGAGCATTTTAGACCCACTGTTTATGGCTAGTTTGTCTAAAGTGTTTATGGCCATGAAGGAAAAGCACACTTGAATAAGCGGAATCAAAAGTTGAAAATGTCGTAAATTTTCAGGATGTTTATGGGGTTTATTTCCAAAACTTGATTTGTTAGCGACAAATTGACTTCAAATTCGGATTCTGCACACCCGAAAACATGGATGGTCGGCGTTACGTGCCAAAAGAAAATATTTAAGGTAATGAAAATGCGATGCCTGTTTGAGCGTGGCGTGGGTGGTGACAGCCCAAGTATTTTCATCAATGCAATTACCAGATATAGAGTCTAGCTTAAATAAATTACCACAGATTATCTCAAATATAAATAGATCTGTAATTTACGTAAAGGACTATCTAATACAGAAATATTAAACCTCTCTGTAATAATTTTTAGCGTTTTAAAATTACCTCCCATCACTGGCGAGATTACTATATTAATATTCGCTGACCAGTAAAGCGTTGGTATGTGTTTTATTGTGTCTCATAAATTTCTAAATCTATCCATGATGCAAAAATTCTATATAGAGCTCTTTTTAATTCATCGAAAGTACATTAGCTGAGTAGTTCGCAAATACATTGGAATACCTTCCGTTACAGTAATAATAAATCTTCGATTAATAATTGCAGTGTTTTGGAGTAGTATTGTTTTACCTCTTTAATCTTTCCGGGATGCCAGTCCTTCCCAAAGTTCTTTGCAGAAGAAAGTTAGTAAATAAACTAAATAAATTTAATGACTTCAATAAATCTTATATCAACCATTAATCTTGCCGAACTAATTAGAATTAATCTTCGTTGATGTCCAGGAAATCGGTCCAAATCGTGTTCCAATTAACCTAGCGAGAAAGTGCCGGTAATCCCCTGCAAACGGTGTCGATCAAAGCTCCCCTCATCCTCGAAGGACCTAGAGGTAGATCGAAATATATTTCGCTGAGATTAAACTCGATTCTCTGAGGAGTCTCCGAAGGGAACCTGTAATGAACTAGCTGATGTACTTGCAAATCACCATGAATCCAATGACTACAAAAAGCTTTTCTGATTGCTTCGCGGAAGGGAATCCCAACAGAGGGCGCCAAACTGGATTGATGTTACCTGAGGGTATTAAAGGCGAAAGTCGAGCGTAGCGCTGGTTAACGTTCATTTGGTATTTACGGGATGAATGATGTTTGATTGAATTGTATCCGACAAAAACACAATCTCCGCTCTCTTTGCAGACGTTGAACCAAATTACCAGCAGATTTACCAGAGAGTTCGGATTTTTGAGTAATTAACGGGTTAATCGGTGCGTCGCTCAGAAATGCTGGACACTGAATTATCGTGACAGAAACCAAATCCCAATTGCTGCCGATATAGCCAGGTAAATACGAGTGTTCCCTCATTGAAGAAGCAACACATTTTATATTACAATTACGCATCATTTACCGTAACTGCGTTTACCCAATAATTCGAACAGACAAAGCATTGATGAGTGTTGGGAGAAGTCTCAACAGTTGTAGTATAACATGCGATTAACAATAAACCGACGAAGGACGACAAAAGAGTCGAGGATTATGGGGTCATTCATGTTGATGCTCTTTTTGACTGTCAAGTTCCAGCCACGGGAGATCATACAGGTGAACGATAAGTGGTCCAAGTGGGCTCATTCAATTCTGTAGAGGGATGTTTGTCAATAGCAAACATAAGCACTTTTGTATTTTGTATTGGGAAAATTTTCGATATTCTGAAATAAAAATATTTCAGCCTTTTGATTTCACTCTTTACGATAGACTGAGACATATGACTGGAGCTTGGTACCACTTGGTCGAGAGAAGTGATTTTTAAACCAAGTAACTTTAGCTTAGGTTCAAAAGTTTCGGAGAAAAGATCTCTTCGGCGCAAAATGTGACCATTTCACGATTTACCGAGCCGAAAAGCCCGCTCAACCAACACCTCTACGCTGCTGATCCTCTCATTGAAATATACCTCTGGTATGTGATTATTTGTATTTATTATTATTCTGTTAACATTTTTTTGTGAGGCAAATCGGTAGAAAAACGGATGACCAATGATGCAGCTCTCGATAATTTCTCCGTTACTATTAGGTCAAGGAAAGAGGTTAGCGTAACGGCGGGAGCGCCTCCTCTTTTGGAAGATAGGACCTGTCTTCACGTTAACTATACGATCCTCACTATATCCCGCTATTGAAACTAACTTGAAGATGATAACATTAAAATACAGAGCAGATTAAAATTTAAAAAATTTCAAACTAGGTACATCAATTGAGTTTTTGATTTTTGAATTTCAGCCGTTACAATTTAGGTACTTCAAAGTCGTGAAATAAGCAACACTACCTCATACCTGGTTATGTTTTTTTGCTGAATTTCATACCTATTAATCGCACAACACGTTAAAATTTCAATCATCGAATTGTAATAATGGGAAACCTCTTACCCATAACAATGTTTGACAATTGAATTGCAAACCAATTCCTGCAGGTATTTAATTATAATGCTAGAGTTGTTTTACTATCGAATCTTGTCAGACGCGAAATGCGATCCCAACATATTGGTCTCCCAATACCTTCGTACCTTGGAAAAGATGAGAAATCCCACACGGGATAAGAACACCCGTATCGATAAGCCCGGACCAGCCCAAGGGGGTTCATTCTGATTTGAATTCCTACTAAGCTTTGGAGTGTGCGTGTTTCACAGGTGATATAGCGATTATTGAATTTCAGGAGATATGCATAGAGCACTTAAAATACCTATTTGGATTGAACAGTTGATCATATTTGTGTGCCTCCTGAAATTCAATACTCGCTCTATCACCCGTGAAACACGCACACTCCAAAGCTTAGTAGAAATTCAAATCATGTATCATTGAATAATAAAACCCAGTGAAAGAATTTGCAGCGTTTTATTAATTAAGATGATTAGCTTTATTATTTTGATCACTGACAAACGCTGTATTTTAGCTCGTTCAAATACTTAACAAATTCAAACATTGCCTGAAGGCCGACTTCTTGAATATACCCATTACTTTCTTTTCTTGTGCTTAGTTGACCTTATCACAGCTAATTTTCATTCAAAAACAGCATTTAAAACAACGTTTATTCCTGAAGGCTGAAAAAAAATCTTCTTTTCGACATCGAGCCTTACGTATACGAGGTGTGTTAAAAAAGTACCCGGTATGTTTAAATTTTGGGTGTCTGGAGGTTCCGATTGTCTAAATTTTAGTTTATTGTGTTTATCTATATTATACCTCTCGAACCCGTAAGTGGGTTGGATTTCGGTTTTTTTCTCCGATGTTTCCCGAAATGACCGTTTTTTCTCACTGTGTGGGGTCCCATCTTGTGTGCGCTTCCCCACGTTATAAACAGAAGAGAAAAATTACGATCCGTGACAAGAGTCGGATCGCCTTCCTGTTCCTGTTTACCTTCAATCGGTCACTCGTCCCAAATTGAGACGTCAGATTATTGGTGACTCAAACTGGTGAGAGCGAAATGGGTAATTGGTTTACAAGGTGAGAGCCGCTAACGCGACATCTGGTTCCAACTCATTGGTTAGATAGAGCAAGTAACACGTGGGGCTTGAACTTTGCAATAATTAGATAGGACTTAGCGGAGCCCAGCCCTCTTACCTAATCAACGGGGAAAGGTAAACAACTACACCTCCCTCATACCACTGCACATCTCTCCAACACTACAACCCACCGACGAGACCACGACCTCACACGGCTTCAAATTATCAAGTCACGCGCTCACGAAGTTGATTAGAGCGAAACGAAAATGAACAGTTTCCCCGAGTAATTCGTTCATACGTGGTTATTTCCCTCGCGCTCCATAATGAAATTATGTATCGTGTTCCAATAGAGTCTAGTTGAATTATGAATTACCGGCCGGTTATCCGCGGAGCTCACTCAACTAAATGGGTAGTTTCGCATACTGTAATCATATTGCAGGTAACTGGAGAAACTTTAATGCAAAATTCAGCATCCTAGAGTGATTACGAACGAAATTAACCTCAGATCTGATTCGGATGTTCAGGTAGTACTGCTCAATGTAGGCCCAACTACACTCATAAAGAACGGGGTTTTCAAATAAATTCCAAGCCCTTTTATTCATGCGAGGAGTCGAATTTAGATAATGTACTAGGCTGATACACAAATATTGCTTAGAAAGCTTATTCTGATATAGAAATAATGAACCTGTAGTAATCATTTGTATACCATAGTTTAATATTTTACAGGTATTATCCAATCTAAAAGCTAAAATGATTACAAGCACTAGAATGATTCACAACAGAGAAGGAGGTTCTGCATCTACCAGTTTGCCCTGTCAAATTGCAAGCCCGTTCCATGGATTACAGGTGCTGGAGGATGGGAGGCCGTTAATGTTCACTTCTGTCGCCTTAAGATCACTGCGGTCGTGGCAGCATGGTGGCATTTGTTGGTGCTCGCTGTTGTTTCTCTGACTTGCGGACCACACCTTCCTTTCGAGGTTGCACATCTTCTAGCATGCGTTGCGTAGAATAACCACTTATCCCAAACTAATGATTCAATGGAACTAAATAAATTAATGTAAAATTGTGTAAATCATAGAATCCTAAAAGCAGCTCCTTTGCATTAATTGGAATACGTCAAAATACGGTAATTATATACAAAAATTATAGTTTAAATACAAAATAAAGGAAAGTCTGACCGGTATTCGAACTAGTGACCCCTAGTCTAGAAGACGGAAGAGATTGACGGAATCTGTGACTTTGACGATTGAGCCACCGACGAGCTGGGCAGAATTGACGCCGCGGATATTGATGATGGATTCAACCGGATCTGAATCCAGTCGAAGTTCGTCGGGTTTCCACTTTCATACCCAGACACAGATGATGGGAGACTTCTGAAGTCCAGAAAAGGGAAGAACGAGTGGGCGAAAAGGACGAGAAGTCGAGAAATTTTGTTTCCTCGTATAGTTCGACCCAACACCAAACAGAAAACATGGCTCCTTTCTAGACGTTATAGAACTGGGACAGTTGGAACTTTGCTGGCGAATTATACGAGTACTTGAGCAGTCTGTTGAGGTATCGAAGAGAAAAAAGGCGCTGAACGGGATAACGTGTATGGGATGCTAAAGACCCAGTAACTCGCAGATTTGGAAGATTCTGGAGACCTCAAATCGCGGTTGGAAGAAGAAAGGAGACTGGCGAAATCACAACGGCGAGACAGCGACCTTTTCGAGTGACGTCACGCATCTTCACACCCCACATCAACCAATCACTCGCGATTTCGAGAAAGAGGCCTAATTTAATTGGCCAACTGAATTGATGTCAGAGTTCAAACAAAATAAAATAAATAAAAAACTCATAAGAAAACACTTCTGAGGTGTTCAGAGCACCTAAACTATCCCTCTAGACTGAAGTATTCCAACTTCGTCCATTTTACCCTCATCCCTACTCGGAGGTACCTCGATTAATGCCGTTCATGGTTATCTACACGGACCCGAACTGCTCTACCTAATACCCTTCTATATCACCGGACGTTCCATTCTTTTTTTTTTTCTGTAACCGTAGTTGACCAATTCCATCAATCGTCATCCTAGATCAGTAGCGCTTTTAACTCATAACCAAGCCTTCCACGATTGGTTTCTAAAAGACCTCAGGTTATTTTTATTTTATTTATTTGTACAGCTAATTTTAACACTCGCCCCTGTACCGTCGTAAGCCATGTAGGTTTGGGGGCGGTTAATGAGTTCTTGGATTTCTGACACAATGGAAAAATATTATTAAGGTCGTCGAGAGATGGTTAGGGACGGATGGGGGCGGTTTAGGACGGGGGCGTTGATGTGTTACCAAGAAACATATGTTTAGGCTTTGAAGGGGCGGCAATGGAAATAATGGAGTGGGAGGTACACACGTCGGGTCTGGAACGTCTCGTTTAATCTATATACCCTGAATTACCGAATTATCTGGGTAACCTAAACAATCTGTTGCTAATAGTTAGCCTGGGAATCACCTTACAGTAAAACTACTCAAGACACTCCATATTTACCTCTGTGGCCAGGGGCCATCTATTTCAACCCCTGCTCTCCCTGGAGCAAGAACTGCATTCCTTTAGGACTTGGTTGGCCAATTCTACCGCACCATTCGTATATGGCTGGTCAAAAGGAAGCAGCGTCATGCTACACAGCTCAGCCGCAAATTCCCCATATCCCCAACTACTATCCAACTATCCAACCCCTATCTCACCGAACAGCTACCCTGGGTAGGAGCCGATCTTTCCCGTTGTCTCCGGGTCCCACTCATGCCCTCATGACTCAAAAAGCGAGCTGCCAAGAACCCTGATCCTCTCATTTCTGGGACGTGTAGGACCCCATCGCCCGTCTCACTCAACCAAATAATTGCGCACGGCTTATCCCTCCTAATCCTATTATTCATCCCAAATATAGCATTTCCCATTAAAATTATTCATTTTACCTTACAAAATAATAATTATTTCATTGAAATTAATAACTTTCCCAACTGAATTATATGAACGCCGAGTGTTAAAAAGAATTGAGATAAATGCTCCCAAAACCATCCACAGAACAGAAAAAACGCTGCAAATTCTTTCACTTATGTGAATTTTTAGTAAGCTTTGGAGTGTGCGCGATTCATAGGATAGAGCGATTATTGAATATCAGGAGATATGCATGGAGCACGTAAATCTGTTCTCAAGCAAAATACCTATTTGGATTGATCAGTTGATCATATTTGTGTGCCTCCTGAAATTCAAATATCGTTCTATCCTGTGAAACGCTTAGATTCAAATTATGAACGCAAGCCAATTGAATAATAAACCCCAGTGGACCCATCCATAATTTACAAGTCCTTTAGCGCTCGTATTGCGTTAATACTTCGCCAAACCCAAATGTAAACGATGTAGCCAAAGGTAACTGATGTAGAGGAGGCACACAAATATCATCAACTGATCAATCCAAATAGGTGTTTTGGTTGAGAACCGATTTGCGTGGTCTATGCATACCTCCTGAAATTCAATAATCGCTCTATCACCTGTGAAACACGCACACTCCGAAGCTTAGTCAAATCATGAACGCAAGCCAATTGAATAATAAACCCCCCAGTAATAATATTGAATAATAATCCCCAGTAATAATATTTACTTATATATTATCAGCGTTTCACGTATCGATAAACTACAAGTATCCACATCGGCTTGTAACTACATTCACTACAACTCGACGCTATCGGCATCACTAGGTTACAAACAAACAATAATAAACCAAAAAACGCAAATGTTGTCACTATAAATGCCAAGTGGGTGTGGCACAACGTTCCATAACATGACTGTATAGATCAGAACTTCGTTGAATTAGGCGAAGTAAATGTTGAATTAGGGTAAATTTATTGTTATGCAGGAGCGTAATTTGAGAAAATAAAGGTAGGCATGTTCAACTATTGAACAAACTATAAAATATACCTAATAAGTCCGAACAATCCATGAAAATTTCATCGAAATCGGTCAAGAACTCCCGGTGTTATACTTGTGGCAAGGATTTCACGTTTGCGCATGCGCAGAGGCTGCTATTGATCCGGGGGTTATGAAACTCATAGGGGACCATCTATACCCTAACCCGCACAATCCCTGAAAATTTTATCGAAATTGGTAAAGAAATCCCGAAGTTATGCGCGTAACAAAGATTTAACGTTTGCGCATGCGCAGAGGCTACCATTGATCCGGGGGTCATGAAACCTATAGGGGACCCCTGACCCGCACAATCCCTGAAAATTTCATCGAAATTGGTCAAGAACTCCCGAAGTTATGCGCGTAACAAAAATTTCACGTTTGCGCATGCGCAGAGGCTACCATTGATCCGGGGGTCATGAAACCTATAGGGGACCCCTAACCCGCACAATCCCTGAAAATTTCATTGAAATCGGTCAAGAACTCCCGGATTTATGCGCGTAACAAAGATTTCACGTTTGCGCATGCGCAGAGACTACTATTTATCCGGGGGTCATGAAACCTATAGGGGACCCCTAACCCGCACAATCCCTGAAAATTTCATTGAAATCGGTCAAGAACTCCCGGAGTTATGCGCGTAACAAGGATTTCACGTTTGCGCATGCGCAGAGACTACTATTAATCCGGAGATCATGAAACTCATAGGGGACCATCTACACATCAAACCAAACAATCCCTGAAAATTTCATCGAAATTGGTCAAGAACTCCCGGAGTTATGCGCGTAACAAGGATTTCACGTTTGCGCATGCGCAGAGACTACTATTTATCCGGGGGTCATGAAACCTATAGGGGACCATCTACACCCCAACCCGAACAATCCCTGAAAATTTCATCAAAATTGGTCAAGAACTCTCGGAGTTATGCGCGTAACAAGGATTTCACGTTTGCGCATGCGCAGAGGCTACTATTAATCCGGAGATCATGAAACTCATAGGGGACCATCTACACATCAAACCAAACAATCCCTGAAAATTTCATCGAAATTGGTCAAGAACTCCCGGAGTTATGCGCGTAACAAGGATTTCACGTTTGCGCATGCGCAGAGGCTACTATTGATCCGGGGATCATGAAACCTATAGGGGACCATCTACACCCCAACCCGCACAATCCCTGAAAATTTCATCAAAATCGGACAATAATTCGTGTATTTTGCCCGTAACAAGGATTTGCTGACAGACAGACAGACACACAGACACACAGACACACAGACAGACACGGAACCAAAATTGTTCAGAAAGGTCTAAAACGCAAAATGCGAGTGGAAATTTTGATTTTGGAGACAAAAAAATTTTCACATTCCGAAAGTGAAAACAATGCTTCCGCTACTTTAGTAGACTCGGAAGCAAAACGCAAATGTTGTCACTATAAATGGGGCCATACATCGAGAATGGTAAAAAAAAGTAAGTAAAGTAAACAAGGAATTTCACCTTGGATTTTCGTCCGACTACCCGGAGGCATCGCGGACGTCGCCAGCCGTCCTCAGAGAGGATCAGAACTAGGTCTGACGATTTCGCTCGTGGCTTCCCATTGCCTCACGCCCCTGGGTCGGGCGTTGGGGACATCGAGAATGGTTTGACCTACGGACGTGGGGAAATTCCTCATGGTATGTTCTTCAAATAGGTAAATATTTAGGCCGATTCGAGTTGTTTTGAAGTTTTTAGGGATTTTACAAAACTTTTACAGCCCTTAAAGGGCACTTTAAATTGAGTGAGATAGCTGGCTCAAGAATTGGGGCGTCGTTGGACCAAGATGGATTTTCTTGAAAATTCAGAGAAGATATCGTGCGTACAACGGCGTAAGGACGGAAAATATTGCAGATTCGGATTCTACACCCTTTGAAACGTGAACCATGAAATTTTCAGGGGGGTTAGACTTTTTTCCTCCAGAGCGATTACAATGATTATTGAATAATAAACGATCACAATTTCGATATTTGCCTTCTTACCCACTTCGACCCAGCTGAATACAACTTTTCTAATATGTAGACATCAGTTGGAGGATATCTCTCTCAAGCTACGAGTGTTCAAGACGCTCAAGTGCTTGGGGACGTGATTGCATGGAGCGAGAACGTTTTGTCCCGCACCGACTGCTCCAACCTGTTGGAAGTTGAGCTAAAACTACCCGCCCCTGCAAGAGGGCAACAGCTGCATTGAATGTTTGCCGCGTATTTGTGTTATTTCATTTGTTCTGGTGTTGACTTTCTCAATGCTTATATTAAATATAAGCATATGAATTGCTATTTGAAAACTCTATTCAAAATTATGTACGTACCTATATAATAGTTAAAAACCAAAAAACAATTAATAGCTTAGTTTATTTAAGAGTGACGTTTGATTCTCAAATGAAATGGACCCACCACATTCAAAATTTGTGTCAAAAGCAAAGGAAATGTGCTTATAACATCTATAGAATAAAATTTCTATCACAAGAGCTAAAGATCATTATTTATCAGGCGCTGTTTGAGTCAATCTTACAGTATTCGATTGTAATATGGAGGAGCACTTTCAAGTACCTAATTGATAATATTTTTATGATTCAATAAATGACATTAAGGGTATTGTTCAATAAATTTTATGATTTGAATTTGTTAACTGTCCACCAATTTCACACATTAAATATGATATGAATCCGTAAACACAAAAATGTATATTTTGCTGCTGTTAGACAGCTGCAATCAAAATCATACAGACTCAAGTTGCCGAGAGTAAAAAATACATTTGCTCAAATGACGACAAAATACAGAAGCATGCAAATAGTCAATAAAGATTTTGAAAAAATTATAAATCTATTGAAGATAAACAGTGAGCATCTATTCAAAAAAGAAACTTATAAACTAATAAAAGATAACATATATGAGTATTTTATTAACTAAAATTAATTATTATATACAATTAGCAGCTATATAAATGGCGTTTATACTAAGTACATCATTTCATGGAAGTGGAATCTAAATTTTAATAATTAATGTGGTGTAAATATAGTGTTATAGGTACGTACTTTATAAAAATTAGATGTAAGAACCGACTCCGGGCTGGGCCACAGTGTTACACTATCCAGCTCGGTCATCAGTTATTATTCAATTGAAGAATGTAACATGTAAAATGATGTAAATAAAATGAACTATCAAACTATCAATAAAACGTTAATTAATTTCCAATTTTTAGTTCTTCATTACGGCTACATCCATTAATAATTTGGTTGGGAAAATTGTTAATTTGATTGTAAAAATTAATAAATCAAGTGGGAAAATTAATAATTTTACTGGAAATTTCAACTATAACTGGAAATTCCCTTTTTCGACTTGATTGTATGAACCTTACTGATTTCCCTACTGTGTCTTACAAGAGGATCTCTTTCTTTTTCCAATAAGTTATCACAAAGATGTGCTTCGCATCCCATCACTCATTAAGTTTTTATTTATAGAACAGTAGAGATATCCTAATCAGACCAGTATGTGTATGGAAATAGCAAACCTCGTGTTTTACCTGTTGCTCCCCCGTTTTGCGTTTTTCCCTTCAACTTATATTGGAGTTTCGGTGTGCAAATATTTTCGACACATCGACCTTCAAAAGGGACCTTCTTTTCGAGAATGTCAAACGCAATTTTTTATATTCAACCCTCATTAATTCTATGCCTAATTACAATCGATTTCCCACTTAACTTTTCCGATTAAATCACAGCACCCGTGCAGTTCATTTCATCAAACATTTTATCCCCATGACTTATATGCATACATGACAGTAGCGAAATTGTTGATTATTAGTCAATTTATGCGGCCAACGAACTATTCTCATTACAGGCCGCTGTCTTTATGGAAACTAAACGATGGGCGAATTTGAATATCATCTTTCCAGCACTTTTGATGCAGATGATAGGCACATAAAAAGAAAATAAAGCCATTAAATCGTCCTCCAAGGATAGAAATTGCCTTGTCCACAGCGGACGTCGGCAATGAACTTCAGTTGAATGAAGTTAACAAAAGGGTAACGTGGAAGGGGCGAAGTTAACCGGTTGAAAAGCAGGAACCAGGTGTTCGTAATAGTAATCGTAAAACGCGGAAAAGTACTTCTCCCCTGGGAGATCAGACGGAGTTGGAGTGCCGAGGAATCGATGGAAGTTCGTTATGAAACTTTTAATCATATTCGCTCTCGTCCCGAAGGTTCCCCACAGGGGTTTTTTCCCTCGACTCGGTTAGACGGCTGGAGGTAAGGGAATAGATGACAGACCGCCGAATATTACTTCGCTTATTACTTCCATCTCATATATGAATGTCAAATATACGAGATAACCGTGGCAAAAGAAGAGCAAGTACATGTATTTACTTTTAAAAAAAACATATGAATTTTACAATTTAAAAACTTTAATACTGACCACGAGCTTTGCCTGCAAGCTGTCAGTGTAGGATTAGGGTTATTTCAGGTAATTAGGTGTTCAAAGAAAAGTTGGCAATCAAGTAGATTTAAACCTATAATTCACAACTTTATCTTAATCCTAACTATTTGTAAACTAATCCTAAACTAAAGTCTCTCCTCTTATTAATACCTTGACGTTGAGAATCTCGAGCGATGACCTGTTCCGAACGCGAGGGGGATAGACTTGGGCACCGGTTTTTAGGACGGGGCTAACCATCTTAGGAGTTTTAAGATATGCCAGGAAACAACGGTGAATTGTTTCTTAGCGCAGTTATATCCGAACTGAATCTTATGCAGTTCCCGGGTTCTCACGAAAATTCATCTTCTCGTCTTCGATTTGCCGGGGGATGGTCGCCTTGGGCCAGGTGGAGGGGACGCTTGACGCCCGATTCCTCTTTGTGGCCCCGACAAAGCCAATGTAGATTCATAAATTAAATTATCATCTGTTCATATTATATGCACAGTTGAATACTTATACTATAGCCTGGCATATTTCATCCATAAAATGGTGCCGTAGACGGGGGAGCCCCATGTGCCGTTGGAGCAAGAAGGTAGTGAATATTAGGAACTGAAGACCTGTTCGGTGGGGGAAGAAAACTGCCGTTAAACTACCCAAACTCCAAATAATGAAAATCTGTGGTTAATGCCGAAATTGATATAATGAAGATGATTTTAAGTGGAAAACAAAAGAATCTGAAACCGTTGAAGAGGCTGTAGACCGAAACTGTTGGTATTCGTATGTACGTACTTTATTCGCATAAAGGTAAGACAGGATTTGGTTGGGAAATGTAATAAGGACCAGAGAAAAGTGAAAAAGAATTTATAGGTTTTTTCCCCAGCTTTTCTCTTCTTTCGCGCAACAACAGACCGACGAATTCCAGAGGATGCCGTCGAGGGAATGAAGGGCCGAAGGAGAATGAAAACCTTCTCCGAAAAAAGAGCTGGAAGGAGAAGAATAAGAGGAGGTTCAAAGTGGAAGGACGAATCAGGAGTGACGGATCTAAAGAGGATGCGGGCCTCGCATCGGGATCGGAACGTTTCTTATCACGAGAACGTTCTGAAAAAAGGGGAACGAGCGATGGGATGTGAGAGAGCTTTGTGGAAACGGACGTCTTGACGCGCGGGAACCGCTGAATAGCAGCAAAGGGAAGAGCAAGATGAAGTTTGTTCAAAGTCGAAGGTAACATAATGGAAGTAGCGTAGATAGAAAAATGATTTGCCATGAGTATCTATGAAACTAAAAGATAAGGCCTCATATCATTACGCAAAGGTGTAATCTCCGTACAGGATGTTAACCTTTGCTTCGTGCCACAGGCCACAGGCTGTACAACTACTTTACAACAGAAGTTGCAACAAAACATTTTCTTTTGAAAATCCGTCTCAGTTTTTGAATTATGCCAGTTATATGATTTTGCTCGTGTTTTTGACTTTGACCCACTAAAACGATCATGGCTCTTTAATTGAAAGAGTAACTTCAAATTGGGTTATACTGTTGGAAAGAGCATTAAATTTTTCATCTTCCTAATGGGAGCCTAATGTTTTTAAAATAAGCTAAACGGTTGAAAAATGAGTACAGACGTTAGAGACCAACTAGACCTCAAGTGGAGTCCATGTGCGAAAGAATGAATTTTTTGCATCAATAATTTATGCAAAAATAATTATTGTACGACGGGCATTTCAGCTTTTGAATTTACGAAACTTGAAACGGTTACGGATTACGGTTACAAATTCTTATTACAAGCCCAATTTTCAATTAACAATACGTTCATACAAGCGAAAAATCACAGAAATGAAGAATGAAGAAAATAGGTTACAAAAACATGCAGCAGGGGGGGGGGGGGGGTTAAACTAGAAAAATGTTTTCAATTAACTGAATTTAATGGGGAAGAAGAAATTAAGAGTTTTAGTGTCGATAGGGAACTATGAAAAATTACACGGAGTTACTCGAGGTGGGTATCTCTTCAGGATTACTTCGTGGTATCACCACTCGCGTCATCCGGGCCTCTAACTTAAACCTAACCTCTAACTCTCTCCCTCCTCCATCTTCCTCAATTTCCCAAATCCTCAAAGGACGGAGTCGGGTCAACCTGAGCGTCCTCAACACTTTTATTTTGTTCAGTTTTTTCGTTTTTCATTTAATGGTGTTAATGTAATGGTGTTAATGGTAATGGTGAAAATTATTAAACAAAGTTTCTGATTTAAATGCAACTACGTTGACGTAGGCTAAAATAAATGAAGTAACCACCTATAAAACCTATAAACTCAACCGCATCCTAGATTACTGTATCTAGTAAATATGTATAACGGTAATTCAGATACAGGCCGACCCGGAAAATTCCTTCATTGGGGCCGAACCGATGATCTTGGAACAACGGGAGTGAGGTTACTAAAATTGCAGCAACGATGGCTATCAAAAACATCTAAAAAACATTTTTCGAGCTAATAGATTAATTAATGAAGTAAATTATACATATGCAAGACATGTACATGAAACCGGATTCCCATCTTCACAATGGTCTCTGGCTTGTAAAAACATCTTCATTGATATTTTGCAATGATTTTCGTGATGGTTGGAAATTATTTTGACTGTTATAATGAGTTGATATTTATGCACTTGATTGTTACGGTTGCAACGTAACATGTCTATTGCGTCATTCTTCTAAATCATTTCGTTTCATTGAAGTTTAAGTAACTTCATGTGATAGGGGGTGTGACCTTATAGGATATTTTCAGATAAGGATTCACGCCGAAAAAGGGTACGGCCTATTGATTTTTCGATACCACCTCCCCACCGTGTCTGAAAATACTACCTTTGGCACGGCCGGAATTCACTAGGGAGCCCCCGTGGAAAAGAAAGCCACAAAGCCCGACGCGGTATGTGAGACTGTATAGGGGCGTGTGTGTGTGTTTGGGTTTGTAATCTTACAAAAAGGATTATAGCTCCCTAACCATATTGGTTGCTCCCGACCTCGCCCTACTTCGATTCGGGTACAAACGTCGCCCAAACGGAGATCCTCTATAATTAAAGAGTTTAGGGCTTCACTTAACTAGTCGGTCTTGAAAGATTAAGACTCATTATGGGCTGGCAGTTAATCTGTTTTATTACTTTCCGAGTAGTTTATTAGTTTCGGTGATACAGAGTTTTTGGTAGCCACTAGCGGGCCTTTAACGTCACCTAGACAGTGTACACGACCATAAAGAGACACGTACGTAGACTAACGTCCAGACATTAGCCTAGTCGGCCTTGTCTACCGACTCAGGCGGGGGTCTTTAGATGTACTCGTATAACCTTCCGTTAGTGTAACACTACTACAATTAAAATAATAAAGAACATTCTTGAAGTACATTTATTTCTCTTGAAGTACGTACCTAGTCGGAATTCCCAAAGTTTTCTCAAATCACCGAATATCACACAGCCACAAAATCAAAAATCGAGCAATCCTTATACAGGGTCCGGCAAAAAACCCTCCCTGATTTCAATAGGCATTTGCATACAGAAAAATTACTTATATTCGTGAATAGCCTATATGTTGCCTTTTTACATCACTTAGTACACTTTACTTGATTTTGAAAATTATGTCCGATAAATGATGTCCCCCATTGTTAAGACATTCACGAAGTCTTTCCCTAAAGTTGTCCTTAGTTCTTCGTGTAACTTCCCTTGGAATGGCTGCCTCTTCCTGCCTAATCACATCTTTTACTTCTTGCACAGTTCTGGGACGATTGTACACTTCAGTACAAGTGTACGTTTGTGCACTTCAGCCTTTAGGTAGCCCCACAGAAAGAAATCACAGGGTGATAATTGGGAGCCAGAAAATCCCCTCTTGAAGAAACAGGACGTCGAGGGCAACAACTCCGTTAACATTTCCATAGACCACCGAGCAGTGTGAGCTGTGGCTCCACCCTGTTGGAACCAAACTTCTTATTCCTCATGGTCTAAAACAAACTGGTTGATCTTGGATCTGAGAAATGTCTCTATCCTGTGGCAATAGCGATCGGCATCGACCGTTACCGTTAGTCCATCTTCTTCAAAAAAGTAGGGTCCCCACACACCGAATTCCCCAACGGCACACCAAACTTTGACTTTTGGGCTGTGTAGTGGTTGTTGGTGGAGTTCCCTAGGGTTTTCTGCAGCCGAGTAGCGGAAATTCTGTTTGTTAACAGTTCCACACCTTTCTGACGATCCCAGGGCAGCTGCATGTTTAACCGCTGAACGCTTTGGAGACTGTTGGATGGATTTCTCACTCGCGCCATATTCTCCGGTGATATTGCAGTACGAGGTCTTTTTTCTTTTTAATGACCCTGTTTGGGCTGTGTATCAGGAACACTATCACGGTTGTTCCGAAACGCTTTATTAATTTTGATAAGGATAAGTATGTTTTCGTAGCGGCGTCAAGCAAAAATGCTGCAAATTAATACACATAGGTTTATTATTTCTGTATTAGAAACGCTGATCTATATATATCGGACGTAGTCTGTGGTAACAAATCTAAAGCCAGATTCTCAATCCTCCATATTTTTCCTTGTTCACTTTACTCTAGATGTCATAAAAAGATCCAAGCACATTCATATTCCTGTTTCTGTTCTCTTTACTGTAAAATTTCTTGTACTTACGAAGAGCGAACGAACAAACATAAAAACAATGGTGTTATTCCGCTTTTGGAGCTGTTGGATGGATGTTCTCACTCGCGCCACATCCTCCGGTGTTATTGCAGTACGAGGTCGGCCAGTTGGTTTTCTTTTTAGTGCTGACCCTGTTCGTCACACATCAAATTTTGTGTGGGGTTTAAAATAATAGTTTTCATCCCAAGAAACCCGTTCACTACTACTCTTTAGAAAGCTCTCAACATACCTCCACACATCATGTTGCCAAACTCCCCCTTCAATCTCTCTCTAATTCTGTCTAACCCATAAAATACGTATTCAATTGATTTGACATAAAAACAACAATCGTGATGTCACGAGAATTCACGAGGAACTTGTAGTTTACAAACCTGGCAGATGCAAAACTACTCATAATTATAGTTGTTCTTAAAAATAATAATAAGGACCAGCATTTAGATGAAAAGATTCCTTCAATACGAACATCACCTAGAAATATAGAAAAAGCGTTATTTCACAGTCCTTTACTTTAAAATGCACGATCACGTACTCATTTTCACACTCGACGTTTAGGGTCGCTTTGCTCGCCCTAAGAATACGGTCGAAGCTGCCGTCACCCGTTAGCACCAAAAACTCCCTAGTGAAACTTTGTATTCGACGACGAAAAACAAGTTGGACCCCACGACATGTGGTGATATTATTTTGTATCGTTAGATAGATAGATCGATAGATAATTTACTCTGTCAAATGACATAGATAAAAATGTATAAATGTGGATGATACAATTTGAACAAGAGCTACTCGCTTTTGGTTAATATCCCATCGATAGGATTGGCCTCTGGGTCTTGGCGATTCACTCAAGGATTAGACTTGAAATACTGACTGCTTTATCGGTACATCGGTTGCGGATGGGGGACACATTATTGGCTTCTTCACTTGGTATATTTGTTAGTTGTCACATTCTACTGTTTCGCCTCATAGTGTTAGGCATCATCAGGCAAGACTTAGAGTGAATCGTGATGGTCATAGTGCTTGTTGGTCGATGATGGTCACAAATACCATCTACTTACAATAACCTATTACGTGCAATATTTGTCTTATAGACTTATTTGGAATTTCTTTTAGAGTAAATGCTATTCAGCTCACCAGTTGTCTCAAGGGGCAGCGTACGAAGTCGTAGGTAGGCTCCCATGTAATAATAGAATCAAAACCGTAAGAACATCTCGTGATTATCATCACGTTCTGTGACTCGTGGCAATCAAGCGAATGGGAAATTTTACATCAACCGGGAAATCAGTGCTTTCGGTTCACTCGGGAAACATTGGGAAAACGATGTATCCAAACTTTAATTTTTAAATCTTCCCTGATGAATGACATTACAAAAGCTCGAATCACATAAATGGTTCTAATATCGTTGGATACGTTACAGAAAGTTATTTTCGGTGGGTATCATCACATTTCCGTTCGATTTGAAAAGTTGTACAATTACAACACCTTTCTCTATTATAGGAAGTGTTTATTCAATCCTCTTTGGGAGTTTTCTGGGATCGTTTCCAAAACGGATTTCAGGATTATATTGATCGCCTGCTAGATCTCCCAGGCTGTTGTATGTTGGATCACAATAGTATTGTGTATGCGCCATCATAAATTATTTGTGGTAGCCCTCCAACCGCGTGATTCGCCTTGCAACTGATGATTAATTCGTACTGCCACGCGATAAGCTGTAGTGCAGGAGATGTGAATTGTACAATTATGACGACATATCTATTTTTGTTATACTCGCACAGTTTTTCAAGTTATGCTATGAGGGCATTTCTCCGTATTTCATTTCACACTAATTTTCCATTTTTGTAAAATTTTAGCACTGTGTGTGCGAAATAATTTTATTTCTAAATTGTTTGACAAAAAATTGAGTTAAAAAAAAAAGACTATTCTGTTTTTACAAAAAACATTTTTTGAATTCAACTTGTTCCTCTTTCTCTTTATTTGTCTGTAAAAAACAATGAACTGTTCGAAGAAAAAGAATTTTATTGTTTATGTCGAAGTGATAGACAGAATAGGTTTATGATAACTAAAGTAACTGATATAGTTAGTTGTGTCGATGTCATCCACGTGTCGAGTGAATACGCAATCGATGCAAGACCCACCGCGCGTGGTTGAGATTATATGATGTAGGTATTTTTCTATTCCGGTGAGCGTCTACTCTAACCAACATGACAACCAAACAACAATAAGAAAACAAGCGGCATTGTTTACTACATCTATATAATAACATACATAAAATTAAATCACGACATAAATACCAACAACAAGTACGCAAAGCCTGCGTGATAAATCGAGAGCTTTCCAACGAATGGAGAACGATTTTCGTCCGTCGAAAACTGAACAACTTTCATTTCCCTAGAAACAGCTCGGTTTTACGACTGTATAACGGTTTCTGTATAACGCTTTTTTACTAGATAGGCCCGGCTAAAAACATGTTCCATGTTAAAAAAATACTATTCTGTTTTTACAAACAATTTTTTGAATTGTCACACATTTTCACAGTCATTTTGGATTTTTAGCTCTTCAAATAATACTGATATGGATACATTTTTCACCATATTTTCAATAATGTTTATAAATATATCTATAGCAGGAAATGATTTCGGATAACTCAGCTAAGCAATGTGGTAATTTTTACGACACCGCATCATAAATCTAGTAGTTATTACGAGTTATTCGTATCTACGAAGCGAACCAGGGATGAATGTATACCCGACACTCAAGACCGCTCGGTCTTGCGGGCTTAGTATACTCTCCTCTCTATATCAACTTAGAAAAAAAAAATGGTTTGATCTCATGTGTGTTTTTTTAATTCATTTGAAAATTATTCGACAGTTTTTGAAAGTTCTTCCATTAGCTTAGAAAGCTTTTTTTTTACCGAGTAACTTCAGCTATATGTTTATTGAAGAAAACCTAACGTATAATACATGGATCAGTGATTTTTTCTTGTTCGATTGCAAAGGTTCATTATTGAAAGTAACACGAAAACGAAAATCGTGATCTCATACTAGTTATCGGAAGATATCTAATGGTTGGGAGAAATAAACAAATAGGATATGTGTAATGGAATCCAGATCAGATTAGGACGTCAAAAATCGATCCCATGTACCGATTCGAAGTTTCTGTTCATGTGCTGAATATTCAAACGTTGTTTATTTTCAAACCCTTCCAGTTTTATGTCGAGGATTACAACTCGTTTTAATGGATGAAAACTATTTCATGCTTCTGAAAGAGATTCAACTGGAGAAATTTGACTCTTCACTAAAAGTACATACCCAATTATCCCATACTTTTGTACGTTTAGATATAGCGCTTTTCAGTCGAATGAAACTTCGTACAGACCACATGAAACCAACTTCCAATCAAATAAAACCTCTCTTCAACCAAATGAAACTTTTTGACGGAACAAATGAAGCTATATCCCAATCAAATGAAACTCGTTAGTAAATCACATAGTAGATCTCTGTGACATCTCGTGAAAGTCACCGCTTTTTTCATTATTATCGTTTACATCTCTCGGTCATGCTTCATAAAGCCTCCTGTTTCGCTCCGTGAAGTTGAAGCTTTCCCCTTGTCTGTGGGGTACCTGCTATACTCAACAACCTTTAATCCGGTGGAAAATACGTTTTCTGAAATCAAATCTGCTGATAGAGGTTTACTTGAAGTTAGTCTGAATGATGACGTTGAGAAATTCACAGCTATTAGCGTCGAAACAATCATCGTGAAGGACTATTCCAACTTCATCATTAACATGATGATGAAAAAAGCTGCAGTTGTCTGTATTAATTTGTTTTGTAAAAGTTTGAAATAAAGCGTAATTTTTTTCTGGACTGTTCGGAAAGTTCATTAAGTTAAAATAAGGTTTGATTTGTTTGAAAAAAAAAAAAAAAAAAAAAAAATTAAGGCAAATAATATTAATACTACAATGTTACAATTTGCTGTAAACAAACACTTCAAAGAATAGGCAAGTTGAACAATTACAATTTATCTAGGTAAAATTAAGCACCTATCAACGCTTCTCTTGAACACAACTAAATCATAAAAGACATGAAAACTAGATTTCAAAAGAAACTCAAAAGAAACGGAATTCCGTAGGAATTATATTAGCAAATGCTGTACTTGGGGCATAAAATAGCCCTTGGGCTCACTCAGATGATCCTCATATTAATTTTTACAATGTCCAAGCATATTCACATTCATGTTGCCTTTCTTTTTTCCTGTCAAACTTTAGTCCTTAAGGAGAGTGAACGGATGAACTTTAAAAGGTCCAGGTGGGCATATTCGTTCTTTGTAGGCCGAAGTGAAATTTTGAAAACAATAATGTTATTTCGAACGTTTTCTACATTCAGATTTTTGAAATTTCACCACTTCTGATTCACCGTTTAGGATTGATTGAAATCGTTGCAGAGAATTCAGTCCCAATTAGACCCCCAAATGTGATTTTTTTTTCGGAAAAAGAGCTACGGACGGACGGAGTTTTCATAACTCAATTTTCGGATCCTACACATTTTGAAATGCAAAACACCAAATTTCGGGGGTGCGTCAACTTTTTTTGTCAATTACAAAGGTTCATTATTAAAATTTATTAACTTATAAAAACTTATTAACAATATTATATTGAAAATAAGGATAAATATTCAAAACTAAGATACATCACTGAGTTTTGTCCTTTTGACTGATGGTTCCACTCAACTGCTTCACAAATAGGCAAGATCAAGTGGTTTGGTACGCTTTAGTCTTCTGGTGATGTCACTTGCGTCAAGGAGGTGGACAGCTTCCTCGTTGACGTTATATCTTAGCCGTTGGAGATGACCCACAGCTTGTCGCTTTAAAGCCTCGCTAACTGTTTCGACCTGAAGTTCATGATGGAGACGTTCATTTCTAAACTACCATTGTGCATTCAAACAGTTCGTAGCACATTATTTTGGAAACTTTGGATGATGTCTCCGTTTGATTGAGCTGTACAGCCCCATAGCAGGGCTCCATGGGTAAAAACAGGTTTCAGGACCTAGTTGTACAGGGTTAGCTTAATCTGGATCGAAAGCTTCGACCGTCTCCCCCATTAGCCAGTACATTTTCCTGAACTTGAGTAGGAGTTCTCCATTCTTTTTCTTAACAAGGGCTCTCCACCTGAGCGTGGTATCGAGCGTCACACCGAGGTATTTAGCTTCGTTATTATACGGAATAACATTGCCCTTTAGATAAACTGGTACATAATCCATTGTTTTGTTAGATTATTAAAAATTATGAACCAAAATATTTCATTTGTTAGTAAAGAGGTTTCGTTTTATTAGCACATGGTTTTGTATGGTAAGTAAGAGGTTTCCTTTGATTGAAACAAGGTTTGAATTAGCTGAAACATGGTATAATTATATTGGTACTTGGTTATCAGCGGTTTATTATCTCCTCTGTTGTGGGTGGGCGGTTTCAGTTGTTGAACTCACTAACTGATGAGAGGTTTTAAAAACAGGGAGCGATACATGGAAACTCCATTTTAGATTTTTTGTCGAGATGAAACGTTCTTCTTTACCGGATGAATAGGTTCCTGCGACGTCCTCTCTCGTGGTTCGCCGAACAAATAACCCCCTTTGTTAATAATGGGCAAGTCCCTCTGAAGCCGATGGTTTCGAGCGGCTCGATTCGTTAAAAATAACGAACGGCTAAAAATCGGAGTTTGCTTTAAATAAAACCCCCTTCGTCCTTCGTTCCCTCCTACGTGGACGGGTATCACTGTCGACGTCGCGTCCAAATAAATTACTTTCCTCATCACAAGTTAGCGATGTTATTAAAGGTACGGGGAGGTTGGTAAGGTACACGTGAAGCTCAACTCCTCCCCCCAGTTCTTCCTTCTGTTGTTCTCTGTTTCACCCCTTTTGTCGATGTCAGCTTCAATCTCGGAAACCCTCCTTGTTGAATAATTGCCGATCAGAACTCCTTCAGAGGCTGACGCTCTGAAGATGGAAGGCCCCTCTGATTGCTTGTGTCTCTGAAATACGGAAATCCAATAGTTGATCGAACTCCGCCTTAGATAAGGTATTTCTCTAGCTAGCCGATATTTCGAGGAATTCTTTACTGGTGAGGGCGCTAAGATGAGAACATAAGATGACATTTCCCAACAGTTCACGAAACTTTCTGCTTGGGTTCACTTGTAGAAGATATCGAGGGTGAAGTAGCAACGCGACCTACTTTTAAAACCACTCGAAGACCTAAGTGGTGTTTTCCATTTCCCAGGAGATTGAATAACTGTTGATTTTGGTTTATTATTCAATAATAAACCATTGTAATCGCTCTTGAAAAAAAAAAAAAAAAACCCCCCCCTGAAAATTTCATGGTTTACGTTTCAAAGGGTGTAGAATCCGAGTCTGCAATAAAAATTTTTCCGTCCGTCCGCCGTACGTCGTACGCCGTACGCACGATTATTGCGTTATTTTTACATAGAAACAATAAACAATGTAATGTAATTTTCAGCATTTGGATTTTACACATCTTGAAATTTTAAACGAAGAATTCAAATAGGGGTCTAACCTTTTTTCTTTATCGATTTTGAATGTTCATTATTGGATACAATAAACTAGGTAAACCTTAAATTTTTTTTAATTTTCTTCACAGTTCCGAATAATTCATGGAAATCCTACTTTTGATATGTAAAACATTGTTTCAGTCTTTGATTTTAACTTTAAATAAATATAAACAAGTTAACACACCTTTCAGCGGTCCAAAGCGAATACCAGGTAGTCCCATTTGCAAAAGAGTGTGAATATTCCACGTTTTTCCAGAGTCTAGACGAACCTACCACCAATATCGCTCCTCATTCGCGGGAAATCCCTTTTTCAAATTCCTCTTTCCCTAGAAAAACTGATGGACCGCTCTGATTCCGCGAGTTCACGAATTAATCAAGACCTTCTCCCCCCCCCCTCCCCTATAAATCACCCCAAAAAGGGGGCTTCATCATCGGCAAACGCCGGCCAATTCATTACCCGTGAGTCCGCTCAACTTATCCGAAGCTTTTCGTGCTCAGAGCAAACAAAGCGCGGTTTATTAACCGACTGGTTATCGCCTTTTCTCCTCAGCTAATTTCGTATTTTTCGACCCCTCCAGAGAGAATCATTAAACAGCTTTCCCGGGAATCCGCTGTGGAAGCAACGACGATAAACGGAAACGAATTATCGCGATTCGTTCGGTCAAGTTTGTGTGTTCATCGTTTCTAACGGCTAGACATCCACGGAACAGAACTGATGACCTCATTGAATTCTGGAAACATTTATGTACCTATTATCGAAATCAACTTATCTATCCCGCTTAAAGTAGATTAGGAACCAACAGTCTGAATGAAGAAACATTTTTCCCAAAGCAAATTGTAGTTGTGATTTCCAACAACAAAACTGTTTTCTTCTCGATCGTTTACAAAGATTCAATATTGAAAATAATAAACCAGAATTCCACCTCCTCCTCCTCTCAAAATTTGTTGATTTGTTTTCTGGATATAATAGAATCCAAAATCCTACAAATTATTGTGTATTAAACCAGGTACGAACATCATTTCCAAGCAATGAACATTTATCGGTACCTCGGTAACTGGCCTGGAACTTTTCCAATCTGTCCTGAATCTTTCCAGAGACCCCAAAACGAGTTGGGGAATCACAGAATATTAAGAAAGGTTGCCCAAATCAAGGGGTCCGCTGTACATTTTTTCGGATTGAATCTAATGGCTTATACAGCTAAGGGAGGAGGCACAAAATGTGTACCTTAGCAACGATCGGTTGTAACTGAAAATCGTAGGCAACTAAGCCAGAACTTCACTCCAATAAAAAGTTTTGTCAACAAAACGAACTCGTAACCAATGGTTCTCCGGGATGTAAGGAGGGGGAAATTGGCAGCGTGGGATGTGGTCTGGTGTCAAATAAATGCACAGCTTTCCAAAAAGTGGTGAACAATTTTTGTGCGATGAAAAATGGCGAAAATAAATTTCCTTAGCAACGATCGGTTGTAAGTGAAAATCATTATAAAAATGCGCGCTACTTTTGTCTCACTTTTTCCTGTCGCTTTTCGGCGGAGGGTCCCATCGCAAAAACCTTGTCAAGGTTAAAAACAATGGCGGTAACGCAACAGATTAATGATATTTACCTCTTTAGTGAGAATCAACCTCTTGCAATGTGTCTCAAACGTATGTAAATACCGAATCTCTTTGTTTTTATTGGAGTTGTTTATAGCTCTCTAAGAGTTATTGTCATACAGTGCAATGAAAAAAAAAAAAAAATGTAAACGGGTTGTTTAAGAATTTTTTTTTACTTTAGTTTTGACAAAAATTTGATATTGATCTTCCCTCAATTATACAAAAGAACAATTTTTTCTATTTTTTATTAATTTTTTCTCACACCTCTATTTTGATCTAGAGGTAGGTATGTAGTTGTCATACATCCAGGAAAACCAATGAAAATAAAAAAACCTCTGACTACAAGTACACGGTACCAATTTGTGAACTAAAATAAAACTATGAAATGAATGGCCAGTGTTACCTTATTTGTGAACTAAAATAAAACTGTGAAATGAATGTAGTGTGGAAACAAGTACATAATTAGTTCAAACTAATAATTAGGTACCTAACTCTAAAGTACAATAAAACTAGAACTAGAAGTAGATCGTGAAATTTTTCTTTTATTGTGTTGGTGTACACATGCCCATACGGACTAAGTCACTCGCGACGAAGTTGTGGAAACCCATTTCAAATGAAAACGGAGTAACAGATTTAACGGATTTAACAGTGTAACTCTTTACGTTCGTGGAAATATAGACAACGTTCCATCTTACTCCGTTTTTATTTTACACATGCCCTGTAGTATGAGACAATTTTCGGCTGAATTGATTGTTTACTTTATCTGTAGCAGCCGCTAAAGCTTGACGTGTTTTTATGTATAATATGTTGAAAGATTTGGATATTATTAGTTGAAGAGACTGATATCCTATGATGAGAAGGGATCTTTATTACAAAATTTTGAGCTCTCTCAATGAAATTCGTGGATTCTGCAATATAAGTAACATAAAACGGATGAAAATTACGGATCAATGTTTATTTCTGGCAAAGCTTATTTAATTAAGGATGAACTTCTTGCAGATACCTCTAGCGATTCGCAGAAAACAAATGGAGTGGTCATACCGGCTTTTTTCATCTTTGGCAAAGGAAAAATGGAATTGGCTTACAGCATAATTTATAACTAGACGATACTTTTACTGGGACAATTCTGAGAAACTGTGTTTCATGTTGTTTTTTGACGGAAAAGTTGAAACACTACAGGTCTCATTTTATCTACTTGCGATTTAGCGCCGATAAAGAACTTGGAGAATTAGCATCTCGAAAAAGAGGAAATAATTATTTCCAGAACACCTCCAAGCGCGACCGAGTTCACCTTAGAAAAAGGTTAAATGAAGAACATAATGAAAATTCCGTTCATTCCAAGAACCACCGCTGCCGAGTTAATTTTTTTCAAAGTAGCCATCCAACTGTGGACGGAAAGGGGCAGTTTGCACTGGGTTTTAATAAAGATTAAAATCTTTTCACTCGCCGACTTTTCGCTCCCCCACCCTGCTAATGAGACCTTCCTCCTTGCCAAGGGCGAGGGCAGTTATAATTACGACCTGATAGCGAACCTCGACGCCTCCCTCATTTTTTTCTTTTAGAAGGCTCATTCTACGGGAGGAGTTAAAAAGTTGGTTATAGTAGAAACTGGCTTTCGACGGCGGTAAAGTTACCTGTTAATTTCAGAGTGGATTATTTTTAACTAAGGTAATCTGGAGCTTTTCTTTTTTTCATTATCTCCCAAGATTTTAAACGTAATAAATTTTTATTTATTTGTAACTACCTCAAAACAGGTAAGTGTTTCAACCGAAATTGTGTTTCACCAATCACTCATCAAAACGGGTTTCAATAACTTGCATATCACAATGAAAGTTGCTTATTTGGAGTGACCAAACCTTTGTCTAACTCAGCCCGGCGGAACGGTTTCAACTTGGACGTGGGGTTGCTATATGCTTATAGACAGTTGAAAATCGACTTGATGATGAAAGAGTGGGAGTCCAATATCGTCTTATGATCTGTAAAACCATGGTTCTCGCAGTTCGACAGATTTAGATCGGTCAATAGGTTACGGTCCAATCAAAAAAAAAACTTTGATCACATCTTCATGGATTGTCCAAGGAACTCAATTCAGTTTCGTCATTTGGAAAATCCACTATATTTTGAAAAATTATCTAAACTTTATTTTTCAATACAAACATTTAAAACAAAAAAAAAAAAAAAAAAAATAAAAAATTTATAAAGTTGTTATTTTATACGTTGTTATTTTGCAATAAAAGCTTCATTATGTGCTTGATAATGCCGAATTTTTATCATAATGTTGCTTATTTGCCAAACCTTAGGAACGCAAGAATGTTCCATACGATCGACTTACTATTACGGATGGGGAACGATTTACGGTTTAAAAAAAAAATCAATTTTTATTGGTGGAAAAAATCTATTTTTTTTTAATCGATACTCTTGTTGTCGATTTTTATGTGAATCGATTGTTCAATAACAATTTTTTGAAAAATCGGAGGATTTTCTCAAAAGGGAAATTTATTTTTCGTTCTCCATCGTAAAATAGGGAATTGGAAACATCTATATAGGCGAATGGGTTTGAACATAGATGTATTCATGAAAGTAGGAACTTTCATTCAATTCTTCCATGTATCCATGGACGATTCAGAACGTAAAAGAAGGAAGAAGGAATATTTCGATATTAATTCAAATTTTTTGACCTGATGTTTTTTAAATACATTTTTTAACCGATACAAAAAATGTTAGGTAACGGCACCGGTAGTGGCCACAGTTAAGAATTTTTTTATTTAGTTTTGACAATTGTGGGCCAACAGTATTAGTGACTTTCTTCAAAACCCATTTAGAATATAGCCCGACTCTTCCCTAACATATCCATTGCCTAAAAATGCCAGAAGTGCAATTTTTTTCTGTTTTTTATTAATTTTTTCTCACACCTTTATTTTGATCTAGTAGTGGGCACGTCAAATTACGAAATTTCCAGTAGTGACCAAGTGCATGTCTCAGTAGTGGCCACTTGACATTTGCCCTCTTTACGTGTTTAATATAATTAAATTCAATACCTGATGAACAAAATTGATTCTATCAAGTATAGTCACAATATTTTGCTCTTTTTTGGTTTATTATTCAATAATAAACCATTGTAATTGCTCTTGAAAAAAAAAATTTTAACCCCCCCTGAAAATTTCATGGTTTACGTTTCAAAGGGTGTAGAATCCGAATCTGCAATAAAAAAATTTCCGTCCATCCGCCGTACGCCGTACGCACGATTTCTCCCAAACGGGTGAAGCAAAAAAAAGCTGAAATTTTCAGGAAAAATCCATGTTGGTCCGTCGACGCCCCAATTCTTGAGCCAGCTCTCTCACTTAATTTAAAGTGCCCTTTAAGGGTTGTCAAAGTTTTGTAAAATCCCTAAAAACCTCAAAAAAATCAAGGCGGCCTAAATTTGGACTTTTTTTGAAGAACTTTCCATGAGGAATCGAATGAGCCCCTCCCCAGGTCTGTAGCTCAAACCATTCCCGATGTATGGCATGATCATATGCTGTCCACATTTGCATCCACATTCACTACATCACTAGGTTACTGATATCAAAACAAAAACAATAATAAACCAAAATAACGCGAATGTTGGCACCATAAATCGGGCCATAGATCGGGAATGGTTTGACCTACGGACCTAGGGAGGGGCTCATTCGATTCCTCGTGGAGTGTTCTTCAAAAAGAGTACAAATTTAGGCCGCTTTGACTTTTTTTGAGGTTTTCAGGGATTTTACACAACTTTGACAACCCTTAAAGGGCACTTTAAATTAAGTGAGAGAGCTGGCTAAAGAATTGGGGCGTTGTCGGACCAACATGGATTTTTCCTGAAAATTTCAGAATTTTTTGCTCCAGCCGTTTGGGAGAAATCTTGCGTACTGCGTTTTCTATTAAATTAGAAATTCGATCTGGTTTTTAAATTATTCAAAGAGACCTCCCCGTGATTCATACATTACTTACCCATATGTTGTTAGTTATAATCATTTCAAATAAATGCACTGCTTGTAAAGATGAAAAAGGACACACCGCTTGATGTGATACGCGCAGAGCGGCAATCTAATCCAGTATGATAATCCTGTTTACAACTTATAGCATTTTTCGTACAGTGCTTATTATGTTTTGTACTGGAATTATATAAGTACATAATATTATTTCAGTACTTCTGTACTGTAATGTTTAGTAAAGACAAGTTTACTCAGTCACGCTTCATCAATATTTTATAATTTCGTAATAAGTTAGAGGGAGCCATTTTTCGCAAAAATCCCTCTTCAAGAGGATTCTCTTGATTTCTAATATGAACATGGGAACCCACTTGGTCCGAATTCCGTCCGTCATGCTGTCCATGTCGTTCTGTGATACTGATAACAACATCGTATCGTTACCTTCGAAAGCGTAATCATGAGTTACCGACGTAGCAGAAAAGTGAACGTCAATGTCACAAACTCCAAATTCAGTTCCTGACGAAAAAATACACAATGCGGCTTTACAACAACACCGAAACCACGAACAACAGTGTTTGAACACAACATACGAACAACAAACTCTGTGTGACAACTAAAATATACCCAGTGCTTTTCTTAGTGTGGGAAACCACTTCCATGTACATAATTAAAGTCAATAGCCCTACGTATTTTTTATAAAGAATGTGATAAATTATTGAAGGCTCAATGGGTACTCACTTAGGTATGTTTTCAGAACTCCAGACAACGTAACGTCAACATTTACAAACAAGCTATTCGTGGTAATCATCAGCACTTCGAAATATATATTGACATATCCTATAAGTTCAGCCGGTTCCAACCAGTATTTCCAGACCACTGAAGGCTTCTCGGTTCTATAAAAGAGATGAAGGATCTTTGAGAATCAATAAAAACTCGTCATATTCAAATGAAACGTACCGTGGAAAATTTGGTAAAATGGTTTTGAAGTTTAAACTCTCTCACAGAACTTGATGGAAACCCATTTTTCTTTCTAGAAACCTGAACATTGATTCCACGATAATATAGTGGTCCCAGATGTTCTCAAAGTCAGCTTTGTGGCTTTGATATAAAAGCAATTCATGATCGTTTCATGGAAATCGGTGAAGCGGTGCTGCAGATTTTTTTCACAAAGGTTCATTGAACTTCATATATCACTGTATTTAAAGACCACTATTTTTACCCTTCGCAGAAAATTCGATAAAATATAAATGTGATATAAAAGAATTGAAAGTAGTCTTCACAAGAAATAACAAATATCTGAATGAGATTTTAAGAAAAATGGAATTTGATAGTGATGATTCAGTAACCAAGTTGTGAGGGGCACGAAGATTTTTGGAAGGTGCACCAAAAAAGGGCACCTTAAGGTTTGATGCTCCTATACTATCTGAGCCGACATCCTTGGATTATAAACTGGAAACTTGACATCCATTTAGGTACCATATCAAACTGCGCGAAAAACTTGTTTTCTGATTTTTCTCAACATTTTGAGTGATTTCATAGTAAAATTTCGAAAACTTGATAAGGTCACAGCTCCCAAAAGTCAGGGACCCCAATGACCCAAGATCCTAAAAAACGACCAGGCAATCAAGTAAATTCAGAATAAATCATCGTGGATTCAAATCGCTGCAAATTCTTTTACTGGGGTTTATTATTCAATGATTCGTGATTTGAATTTCTACTAAGCTATGGAGTGTGCGTGTTTCACAGGTGATAGAGCAATTATTGAATTTCAGGAGGCACACGAATATGATCAACTGATCAATCCAAATAGGTATTTTGGTTGAGAACCGATTTAAGTGCTCTACGCATATCTCCTGAAATTCAATAATCGCTCTATCACCTGTGAAACACGCACACTCCGAAGCTTAGTAGAAATTCAAATCACGAATCATTGAATAATAAACCCCAATAAAAGAATTTGCAGCGATTTGAATCTACGATGATTTATTTTGAATTTACTTGATTGCCTGGTCGTTTTTTAGTCGAATTTCAGGAGGTATGCAAGAGCACTTAAATCGGTTCTCAACCAAAATACCTATTTGGATTGATCAGTTGATCATATTTGTGTGCCTCCTGAAATTCAATAATCGCTTTATCACCTGTGAAACACGCACACTCCAAAGCTTAGTAGAAATTCAAATCATGAATCATTGAAAAATAAACCCCAGTGAAAGAGTTTGCAGCGTATTTTTTTTCAAGAGCGATTACAATGGTAAAATATTCTATTTTAAATTTTGTAAGACGGAGCGTGCATATCAGAATGCTTCAACACGTGTATCGGCTATAAACCCTTTTAGGAGTTCACTCCAGTATCCACTTTCACTACATCACTAAGTTACTGCGATAAAAAAAAAAAAAAAAATAAAAAAAAAAAAAAAAACGCTGTTGTTTTTGTTTTGATCGCAGTAATCTAGTGATGTAGTGATTGTGGATGCAAATGTTGGCACCATAAATCGGGAATGGTTTGAGCTACGGACCTGGGGAGGGGTTCATTCGATTCCTCATGGAAAGTTCTTCAAAAAAAGTCCAAATTAAGGCCGCCTTGACTTTTTCTTAGGTTTTTAGGGATTTTACAAATCTTTGATCACCCTTAAAGGGCACTTTAAATTAAGTGAGAGAGCTCGCTCAAGAATTGTTTCGTTGTCGGACCAACATGGATTTTCCCCGAAAATTTCAGATTTTTTGCTCCAGCCGTTTGGGAGAGATCGTGCGTACGGCGTACGGCGGACGGACGGAAAAATTTTTATTGCATATTTGGATTCTACACCCTTTGAAACGTAAACCATGAAATTTTCAGGGGCGGTTAAAATTTTCAAGAGCGATTACAATGGTTTATTATTTAATAATAAACCAAAAATCAGACCAGCAACACCACTTAAGCAAGCACTTCTGAAGAATACAATAAAATTCCACTTTTCACCGTTCATTAACTCTACCATTAAGGCTATTGCATTCAAAGTACAGCTAACTTTCCTCATTGGGGATACTTACACTCGATTATACCCTTACCACACATATCTAAGCCAGTTTTAATGGTTTAACTTCGAAATTAAAAGTGAAATAGAATCGCTAAGTTTGAGAAAAAAATTTGTTAGAATGGTATGTATAACCCTGACTTTCGATCAAATTAAATATTAGTGATGTAGTTTGATTATGTAGTGAAATAGGACTCACTCATTGAATTGGGTCAAATTTATAAAGTCTTGAACCTTCAAAACTATGAAAGAGCTATTAAGGCAAATATAAGTTAAATCTACCACCTCGCAGCTGTCGGAAAAATGTCTGGTTTCATTGTATATCTGAAATAGAAATGGGATAATATGAACAATTCTACCTTTAATGATAATTTACTTGTAGCGCTGTAGTTGAGATCTGGACGAAATATGAATTCTAATTGTAGGAGTTGATCCTGCCTCAAGGATTTTTCTTAACGTGGAGCCGCATGATGTTGACGATATGATTATATTGACGTTGATACTAGACCAATTTATTGACCTTTTATTATTCAGAATCTGAGCACTGAGGCAGCAAGACATGTGACAACGATTTTTGTTATGTAATGTAAACTGATGGTGTTATTTTTGTAAATTACAATGCTACTCAATTGTTACAATATTAGAAAATAAAACACCAAGGTGATAAAACAAGTAAAAAAGAAAAAAAACTGATTGTTTGAATGAAGATATTCCGATAATATGTTTCTCAATCTAAGAAGCTAGTCATTAACAAAATAGAATTCAGCGCATCGAAAGTACCTAATGGCTGAACACCATTGGCCAACCTCTGCTACAAAGACCACACAACCTGAGGATGTTGTAGGTTTTGACAAAAGCAGAAGTAAAATCTACAGTGCCGTTGAGGTAGGATTTGTGGTGGAAGCAGATGAGTGCATCCCAGCCCATAGGATCTGCCCAAGGTGCTCAAGGGTACAGGTTGCGTCAACAGGAACTTGAACCCTACTAATGTATCCGAGCATTTGAGTTTTTATAAAAAGCAGAGCGCCAGCATCCCAACCTGTTCAACCAGATAGAAGTTTTACCTCAACCGGTAATGCATCAGAAAGTTCCTTACAAGGAAATTTCCAAAAAGGTCACCTGGATGGTGATTCCACACCATTAATGTCGCCCTCCTTGTGTGAAAATAGTTTCCCCGCTTGCTTGCAGCAGGGTAGAGATGTCCAATCCAAGAAATATAGAGTCTTCTAATCAACACCAACCTTCTTGAAAGAAGGGAGATGATGGGAAAGAAGGGAGATTTTAATTCAGAAGAAATGCGAGGCATTCAGGCTAAGTAACGAACAAATTTCCATGACAGCTCTCCAATCAGTTCATTCACTGTAAAATGGGGACATGCATTAGATATTACTTGCCTAAGGGCCGATTACACCAAAGTTTTTAATCAACGTTCACTCATTCGATACTCCAACATTGAATCCAGCCGATACATCTAAATCAAATCGCTCCAAAAATAGGCCCATCAGTCATATACAAAAAAGTATACTACATGCTCCTAGGGAATAAGCTCGAATCCATGCAGGCGGATTGAAATTGTTGGAAGAGCACCATTACTCAACATTATTGAATCAAGGCAATACTGGAAATTGTGGCAATCAAAAGTGGACATCATTCTGAGGTAATACAAAGAAACTGGAAAGCACGAATCAAGAGGGAATAAAACGATATGAAGAATAACAATCGTGAAACGGTGGAGTGCCCAACTGAAAATACCATCTTCCAAAACAATTAAAATATGTCCATTCACAATTAGCAATGATTTGGACGGGCGGGAAGAATACCTGTATACTCAACATGCAAAACGGGATTCGTTTACTCAACTCCCTGTTTGTTAAGACAATAGTAGGTGCTCTTTTGGTTTAAACAAATAAGAACGAGCGATGACAATGAAGTACCTACGGCTATTTTGTTCATCTTCTGTCTAAATATTTATCTTCAGGCACATTACATATTGATTTAACTTCAAACGGTTAAACATTTTAAATGACGAAATAGACAGAATAATAAAGCGTTTGCTTTTGTTTCTCAGTCTCCCGTTTGTTATGAGAATCCCAAAACACCTCCGACATTAAATCCAGTTCCAGGCGAGTCTCGCGTTTTACACACATACACAAACACACATATATAAACACGAAAGAATTTTCGATACTTCCTGTGGGGACCCAAAACAATTGTACAGAATTCAAGCAAAATAAATGGACGATGGGGAAAACCCAAGGGCTAAGTCACGCCGTTACTACCCCTCTCGACCTACCCTCGGACCGGAGGTAGGGATGAGTAGGGAAGTCCGTCGCCGTGTATATAAACGACGACGGACTAACGTCAAGGCCAGGGCCTTCCCATCTTCACAAACCAAAAACCATTTCTTTCTCCTTTCACGAACCTTAATACTTTAACATATCTTGATTCAGAAGTGCAGGGGCACTTGTTCGCAAGGAGGGACCAGCTTCTGAATTAAGATTTTGCCTAGTATACTCCCAAAAAAATCAGAAGTGCAGGGGCACTAGTTCGCAAGGAGGGACCAGCTGTTGTACTAAAGATTTTCCTATATTCCAAATTCTCCATTTCTTACCTCCCTCAGTGGTACAGTGTAGGGGCACTTGACAGCGTCAAGGCGGGACCAACTGAACACTGACGGAGGTTTCCCTAGGACACTTTTCCTCTCGTAGATCCGATTGATTACGCATCCTTGGGGCGCTGGAGCCTGCTCCAGTGGGACCGTTTTCGTATCCCATCGTATCAACGACGAGCTACTAACCGAAATTCTCGACTTTTATCCCTGGGGCGCTGGGATTAGTTTCCAGTGGGACCGTTTAAAAGTGAAATTGAGGTTCTACAAAGTTCCTATCAAAAAATAGCATCCAACAATAACGTCAGTCGTCACACTATACGACATATTGCGAGTAACTGTATTAATCAGTAAAAGTTAAAGTTGTAAGGATTTCCTTGCACCTCGACACAAATCCTTACACTTCCATAAAAGTCTTTGTCAAAAATTGGAAGGAAAGTTATTTGTGAGTATTGGGATCGGGCTAATAATTTGGGGGTCGTTGTCGTTATAATCGTCATAATGATGGAGTTGACTCATTCATTGATATTAATTCCTGGGGGAAGGTTTGATCGCAGCACCAAAAGGTGAGTTCATTCTGGCTGTTGTAAAAGTCGATTGTATGTAGGCTGTGTCATTTTTTTTTTAAACTGTAACGTCGAAACATTCATTAAAAGTGGTTGAGGGTCCATGTGATGAAAATACTGGAGCTTTATTGGCCTTGGTTCTAAGAATAAATTGAGTTCGTGTTCACCAAGGGGCCAGATCATGAAGCAGTCATCGATGAAACGCTTTCACAGCAGAGGTTTTTGCTCTGGATGCCAAGAAGCAGACCATAAACATATGTGCTCTAAAGACATTGAAATTGGTGAAGACGAACTGAAGGTAATTTTATAAAATATCAACTTCCGTTTCTCAGTGATTTTACTTGGTCCTAATCTAGGTCAGCTGCAACGTTTCTTGACGTTCTTTTTACTACGGCGCTATTAGGCTTTTATGCCTTTAAACTTTTTGTCGCTCAATATAATTTTGCTGTTTTTGACCAATTGGTCTCGTCAGGACGATAGTCTCGTCTAATGTCCTAGAGTTGAGGACAGTCAAGTAGATGGAGTATTGTCTTAGGAGTCCCACGGTTGCAGACTACAGCAAAGGCTTTCCGCTACTCTGATTCTGTGTAGGTGGGCATTCAGATAGTCATGTCCAGTTATTGCTCTAAACGCTGCGACTGACTCATGACGGGGGAGATGTAACGGAACGCGCTCCAACGAGGACCACTGCTTCCCTTCGGCTGCCTGGGAGTGCACATTGCGCACCCTACTCTCCGCAGATGTCCTTATCTCACTTTTTGCAGCTGTTTAGCTGGTGGGCAGCGTACCTGGGTACCTGCTTTGGCAAAGGCATCTGCCTGTTCATTTCCCCAGATGCCTACATGGGAGCCAGATGACGTGGGCATGAAGGTGAACTTGCAGTACGACAGCTGCCATACCCTTTTACAAAACGGTCTGTCCCTCGATCAGCAAATATGCAGTGACTGGGAAAACCTGGGAAACTACTTGTCCGGTGTTGGAGATACGCTAGGAGAACGGGGATATCTACGACGGTTAGTTGCGAAGAGAATGATTCCAGCTCATGTAAATTATCAAGAAACATCAGTGGCAACTACTGATCGAGTTCTTCTAGTGACGACATTCTTCTTTGGTACCCAAAAAATGAACGGAATACTAAGGGAACTTCAGCCAATTCTAGGCTCAAATGTGCTGACTCAAGATGTGTTCAAGGAAGTACCTCGACTGACAATCAGATATCGACAAAATTTGAGGGGCATACTATCTCAACGGCACCCATTTGTTCAGCCTCAACATCGGCAACACCGGGGCCTACATCCGTGCCACCGTCCAAGATGCAAGCTGTGCGACATTTTCGTAGATGACATGACTTTCGCTTCCCCAAATACCACCCATTCGTACAGATGCCAGGGAGCTGCTGATTTTCTCGTATTTGCATTTACCAATTGATTGTAAAAAGTGCAAGGAAGATCAATCACGAAACTTTTATGTTGGAAAAGCAGAATGAAAACTGAACTTGCGAATGAACAATCACAGAGCATCGATAAACCAATCACAACCACGGCCAAAAAAGCCCCACACATTTCCACACGGGCCCTCAACCATTTTTAATGAATGTTTCGGCGTTAAAGTTTTGAAACAGATGACAAAGCCTACAAACGATCGACTTTTACAACAGTCAGAATTAGCTCAGCCAGCGTTGAGAGCAAAGTGGAAAACTCATTCATCGAATTGTTACAAGAACGTGATGAAATGACCTAGTTGCCCCTTCAAAGGCGGAGGCGATAATGCCTTCAATACCCGGAGGATACCCCTGAAACTAAAAGGCGTCGAGTGTAAGCTCGAAGTAGCTGTTTCATGTATTGAAAAGGGGGACTATCCATATCCATCTCAACCTGTTGCTGTAATTCGAGGATCTGATAGTTCATACTGTGCCGGGCTTCTTTAGAAATCGGAAGAAGAATCCCTTTCATAAACAGGTGTTGTCCAAATACTCTGGTATCCGGCCGCACATCCAACACAGCTTGTGTCACCATCAAAATAGCCGTAACCACCAGAAATCTGCAACAGATCAATTTAAAACAAGAAATCAAGATTATTGTGGAAGGCTTGAAAGCAATATCTCCGATTTTTTTATAGCTAGTACACTGGGGTTCTAACTCTTCAAATCCTAACAACTAAACAACGATTGTAATGATAGTTGACGAATTTGACATTTTCTGCAAACTTCGAGGCTGTACGAATCATCCTCAAATTAGAATGTGGTTATACAGGTCATTCCAATGATTTATGGATGCCACGGATGAAATATTATCAATGGAGATATTAGAATAAGGTTTGAGGGGAGGAGTTGCGAGAATATTTCTCCTGAACCACACACATTAACGTATTGTCAAACAAATAGTCAACTGTAAACGTTTGTTTGTGTGTTGTTGTTTTAGATGACTGAGAAGTTTGAAGGCGCGTAACTTCTTTATTTTAAACTCTTTTCAGGCATTTGAGGACTTGAATCGACGTAAAATTTGACCATCTAAAACTAGAGTGATGATTCCTACATTACCAACTGTACCAACCATTACAAGAACTGTACCAACATTGCAAGGAAGGGTAATGTGTGGGGAAAGAAGGGAAAAGGACTTCATTATTACAACAACTAGAGAAGAGAGTATGTATTCAAGTGGAATTTATGGCCTTTACAGAGCTAAATTTGGTGATAAACATGATTTTTTCATGTTTCTCATTTGTAGAAACTATAAAAGCTGATATTTCCAAAGCTGTACTGATGTCTTTTGATGAAAAACTGCCGTTCACAGTAGAAACAGACGCTTCTGAACACGCTATCGCTGCTACTTTGTCTCAAGCCAGTCGCCCGGTGGCGTTTTTCTCAAGAATTCTCTCGGGTTCTGAACTCGGAAAAGGAAGCTGCCGCTATAGTCGAATCTTTGCGCAAGTGGCGTCACTTTCTAATTGGTAGACCATTCCAAGTAGTAACAGATCAAGAAGCAGTTTCATTCATGTTCGATTCATCACATTTACGTTAGGTATGTACACGAATATGTAGGTACGTAATGACCGTGGAATTTTATATTAAAACAATTGAAAACAGATTTTGTCCAAACTGATCGATGATTAATGCGCAGTGCGACCCTTGAATTATGCTCAGTCAACTGCTCAAAACTGGGATCTTTGTTCCATAATACAATGAGCATTTGTACTTACAGTTGTTTCATCAGGTTGTTTGTATGAAGACGCGAAGACCTCAGTAAAAACGCCGTCATGAAAAACGTCATTTTCCTTCAACCATAGATGAGTTTTTGCTGTTATGCAGAAATCCAAGGTGATCTTGTTGAGATGTAAATCCCCATAGGTGCATTAATGAAGTATGATTCTTTCAGGGATGCTTTCTCGATCCTTGTTTCGATAAATTGAATGGATACTGGTTCTTTCAGTTCCATCTTTGTAGATCAGAGATTCGGTTGATCTGCTGACTTCGGTGTAGTCATTGTTTGTTTTGGGTCGAACTTACACCGAAGTGGTCTACAGAATCCTTCACATTGTGATAATTGCGAATTGAAGGAGGAAGTGAAACACATCACCATGGAATGCCCAAGACAAAGCTAAGTCAGACAGGTTATGCTAGGACTCGTGGTTCACCTCTTGGTCCGGCGGTTTTCGATTCGGCACAGTCATCGATTCGGCACACCTCTTATCACGATCTTATCAGATAAGATCGATGTGTCCTTACATCGATCTAATTATCGATTATTACATCGATACCTATAATGCCATCTTGAAACTATTATCACGACCATTCAAACCCGAAATTGTTGCTTTCATTCCTATTTCTGTTTCTTCTGATCTATACTTCACTAGAAGGATTGATGTAGGATATTTTTTTGTTTTTGAGATGCGAGCGTAGCGAGCATCCAGACCACCAAACTAGACGGTAGGAGATTTTTGCTTTCACACCAGAAATTGTTGCTTTCATTCGTATTTAGATCGATAATTAGATCGAAAGTAGAAAGAAATTAGAAACGAAGTACGCCCCATTTGGTCAACCCAATTCATTTTGAGCAGGTACTGTACTCTGGATCATTACCAGTTTATGAGGCATTATGTATTTTTATTAAAAATAAATAAATAAACGCAAAAATTCAATTTTCTTATAACACAGTTACTTAATTTCATGTCTATTATTCAATTACTGAAGTAGAATGTTTATTTTTATACATAAATCACCTCCATTATCATTCAAACAAACGAAAATAAAATAATAATCTAGAAGGAAATATTAATCAAGATAAGCAGGTTTAAAGGGTGGACCTTATTAAGAACAAATCGGATGGACCTGAAAATATTATTTCTTTTTTTAAAAAGTCGTTGCTTTCCAAGCAACCCTATCAGTTTGTGTGCGCGACAGTTACTTTTTACAAAGTCTGATCGAACACAGGCAGGAAACATAACCAGATGAGAATGTCAAAGGGGATCTGAAAGGGAAGTATTGATGAGCCGTCATTAGCGCGAGATATCATCGTTGGTCCGGCCTTATTGATCTGTACTATATTTACCCATCGTTCTCTGTTGAAAGTTCAGATTTCTATTCAAGCGTTTTTCATTGTCCGATTACAGCATAGCTGAGGATCTACCTCGAATGATTTACATCGATTCAATTAGGTTTTTGGAGATAAATGAAAGTAGTTTGCCAATAAAAACAATATCATTGTTTCAATAATAACTGAAAAGTACCTACTTTGAAGTTTTAAGAACGTTAAAATAATCCAGAATTATAGAGTAGAAGAACAATATATGAAGTGATGATATGAGATTGAAATATATGACAATCACAAATGTAAATCAAAATGTAAACATTTTTACAATGAAATCAATAGGAGGAAATAGTTTGTTTTCAGGGAGTGGGGGGTCACCCCATAATAGGTCTAAATCATCTCTCACGAAAACGTCTGAATCATAAAAACAACTATCAAAATCGTCCGTGATATAATGTTTAGATGAATGCACCTGCTCATCCTGAGGCTTCATAATAATATTTTCGTCAGTGTCAAAGATGTCCTCATCGTCACAACCAATGGGGGCGGGAAGAACAAAGAACAAATCGGAGTCTTTCAAAAGCACAAATCTTCTACCTATGCACATCGTTCTTACGATATGCACCCGAACAAATCAGTTCCAGTGATTTTTTCCGCTCTCCATTCTCAAAAAGGTGGATATTATCCTCATCGTCATCACACGAGAAAAACCCTAAATCTTGGGGGATACCCCCTAATTTGGCAACACTGGTTTGACGGAACAAACAGGATTTGACACTAGTTGATCATTTAAACATCAAGAGATGGAGCACGGAGCTCAGAAACGTTGCTGATGCCTGCAGGCATCTCCATGCTGTCATCATAGCTGATGAGTTAGCCAAGTCGGAACTAACCAATGTCACCCTCTAGTAGAAGATATTGAAACCAAAGCAAATCAGTTGACTGAAAAGATAACATGACCCCCCCGATTCAATTGCATGCATTTGAAATTACTGCGTTCGTCCATATAAATATTTCACACTACTCCCTCACACTAGTTCCTCAACCTTCCTTATTTGAGAAACACAACGCAATAGGGAAGGTCGATAGTCGATAGGACTATCGATATATCGATAGTATCACACTATCGAGAGGACTATCGATAGTCGGCTGACTATCGATGTTTGGGAATACGAAATCACTCTGCCCGCTTCCCTTGAAATTTAAAGCTTCACTTTTCATTCTAAGAATTGAAAGGCATCTACAATAGATCTCCTTTTCACAACTCAAATTCATTGACTGGGAACAACAGTGGAAACCTCAGGGGGGTGTCAAAAACCTGGGCGTTAAAAAAATCTTATTTGCCAATAAATATGACCAATAAATACGTATGTCCCAACTAATCGAAATTTAAAAACTTTTAAATTTCCCTCAATTAAAAAAAGGACATTTTTCAATATTTCACTTTTTCCTACTTGAAAATATTTATGATTAACTTGACTATAGGAATCTATGCCTTAGGAACCTACTCAATATTTGATTAAAGTAAATTATTATCTATTTGACTCTAAACAATAATTATTATTGCGCTGAGTTAATGTAGGTACACTTATTTTATACAGGAGGGTGGAAACCATCCCCATTGAATATGCAAATACATGCACGTTGGAAGAGGCTGATCTATTTGCCGACAATGGGGATAGGGTCCAGGCACTTTAATATTCCGTACTGTCGAAAGGGAAGTTAGTCACCGAAATCATCGAACTGTCGATAGTGTTTCACTATCGACTATCGGCCTTCCCTACAACGCAACTACCACAAGTCAGATATCTTGTACGGGGATGAGTGAAAGTCGTATAATCTCTCTGGTAGCAAGTATTGGAACTAAACAGGTTAGAATGCATAGGTAACATGTCTCCTTGATAACAACGGAAGTAACTTATTGAACAGCGTTCATTGTCCGTTCGGCGATAAGTAAGAAACTCGCAGGATCTTCGGGTCAAACATAAAGTTGAGTTGCACGGATTCTAACAAGATCGTGATTTGACTGTGAGTAGGGGTGCCATAGGACAAACTGTTCGAAAGCCAAAATAAAACTGACGGAATCGAGCTTCTATTTTCACAAGCGTAATTCCGTGTTCTGGGAGAGGTCCTGCGAAATAAAAGGAAATCCGCATCCACGTTCGAGAATATTGAATCTGATAGAAAACATGTTTGTACAAATCTCCGTTCCCTCCTTGTGAAAGATTGACTCGTTCCTTCGATAACAGGAGAGATCGCATGGGGAAGAAACAGTGGGACGTCGATCAATAAGAAAATACGCTCTCCTGTCTTTCCTGTCTCAGAGGGGAAGCGGCGGATGTAGTTGTTATACCGATTTCCTTCCTGTTCCAACAATGCCACAGGTGCACCGACCTGTCGATTCACTTTGGTTTGGAGTAAGAATACGTTAGTGTTTTATGAATTATATTCTCGCTACGAAAGACGATATCGACTAGAAAAGATACATAACATAAGCCAGAAGAGGTCTGGTATGTTTGAAAAATAATTGGTTCGTTGAAAGAGACTGGTTTGATCCAATAACTTGCCCAAACATGAAAATGAATTAAATAATAAAAATTGGAAAATTACTTTTCAAAAGTTCAAGAGCTCTAAATAGAACCTTCATAACTTATAACTCAAAATTGTGCTGCAATTCTTGCTTCGTTGGGATCAAAATGAGATAAAAATCGATTATAAATTTGAAAAACCTTCACAATGTAATCCTAGAACTTGCCTATCATGATTTGGATATACAAGCTTTATCCCGCACTTGATGCAAAATAAATAAAGATAAGAATGAAACAATTCAGGAGAATGCATAGATCACGTAAATCTGTTCCCAAACAAAATACCTATTTAGATTGACCAGTTGATCATATTTGTGTGCCTCCTGAAATTCAATAATCGCTTTATCAATTAACTAATTAATATTTTTTATTAATTGATAATAATTTTTTTCATTATTTCTTATGTACTCAAAATAAACAAATATAGTTATAGTATATTTTTTCTTTTGTACGATTGACTCCACCACAGGCCATACGTGTTTGACTTATTCCAGCGCTGGGCAAAAAATAAATGAGTAACGGAATACCTAATGATGAATAAATTTGAAAAAATAATAATAATTTTTGTTTTAAGTTTCTCTCACTTTTTCATTTAAAAAAAATCTTCGTCCCTTGAGGATGTCGTTACGCTGGGCAATCACAACTGAACAAAAAATGTGTCCCTTCATCTGTTTCCTCTTTCGCATTTTTTCCACCTTAGAACCCCTTACAGTTCCTGAGGTTTCTCGTGAAGTTGTGTACGTGATTTGTTCTCCTGTGGACCTAATGGCTTATCCTGGCTTGCAAGGCTTCGAAATTGGGCGACGCTCCTCTCACAGCCGAACTGCTATTAGCTCCCTTGCGAAGCACTTCCATTCGGCATTAGGTTCCGTCTCTCTCCCTCTCTTTTGCTTTTCCTTTCGCCCTCGCACTCTATTCTATTTCGGCCCTCGAGTTTCTATCAGTTTCTATCAGTACCCCCTCCACACTTATTCGGTCTCTGGAACAGTTCACATTGGAGTAGGTACCTCCACGATTAATATCGACGCAATGCCATCTTCCTTTGGCTCTGAAGTTACAGGTCACTAAACGTTAACAACATAGCGCTTGCACTCGTTATGAAGACACGGAATAATAATTCATATCTAATTACACTGGTCTATAAACAAAAGACCTCCGAGTTGTTGGCTTCTTTTTACCTTATTGTAGAGGTTAATGAGGATGCTGAATCAGAAAATGATAGATAGCTGTTTTTGGTTCTTACATCTAATTTTTTTAAGGTATTATAACTATATTTACACCACATTAATTATTAGAATTTAGATTTAACATTCCATGAAATGATGTGCAAACAGTATACCGAAAAAAATTATAACTGCTCATTTTAAAATTATTTGAAAAAAGCGTAACAGTTGATTTTATCATGATTTATAATTTTTTCAAAATCTTTATTGACACAATTTTGTCGTCAAGCAAATGTATTTTTTACTCTCGTTGATCATGATTATTTGAACAAAGGAAATGAATTTTTAAGCACAACCAAGCCGTTAATGATTAGCGGAAATGAATATTTAATATAAATAATTTTGGAAGAGGGAAATAACTTGAAAGAACAACACTCATATCACAGTAGAAGCAAGACAATAATTTCATTTATAAGGAAACGAATGTTTGTCAGAAAACAAACAACAATTGAATATGTGGGAAATTCGCGGGAAGGATTTGTGCGTCTATGTTGTAGTCGCAACATCCATTTCTGTGGATATGAAACCTCCTAAGTTTTCAACGGACAGAAATCGTTCACCATTTGTTGTAGAGCTCTCGTTTTATCGGAAATTTTTTTCTTACATGTTTTCAGAAAAGTAAAAACAATGAATAAATACATTCCTGTATATTAATTGTAATTTGTAGATACAAGGGGGTGTAGAAGAGGTAAAGGAGACTTTGATAGGACAAAGGGTTAGAAAAGTAGGGGGTAGGGAACTAAATTCATTAAATATCCCAATGTGTTGCATACTCGTATGCGAGCGTTTCTAGATTAGCAGCTCCGAGATGTTGGTGAATATTTCCGGTTTGAATAAGGCCTTTTGGATACCCTTGGAACCTGAATGTGTTCGGCACTTTCTTTACTTTGAATTTTGTCTTAATAACCGACATCACTCAAGCTTCCTCCAAAAGAGCTCATCCTATAAGAAATTCGTTGAAGATTCCTGATGAATCGGTACTAAATTTTAGTCTGAAGTCTTTTTGAACCATGAACCACCACAGTCAACTTGAAAAAAAAAAAAAAAATGATAGAAAATTCCGTTTTCCACCTGTTCAGATGTACCATGAAATGGTCTTGGATCATGAAGAGTCTTTCGGTGTTTGGGTCATCACCTCTTGAAAACCATACTTGACTCGTATTCAAGGCCCGCATCTAACGGGACCATACTCGCCGCTCTTGGTACCTCATTGTTCGAAAATCCCGTTCCTATGTGAAAATATTTAAAGCCTTTAATGGACTCCAAATTCCCCAAGCTACTTTGTGCCGTTGGTTTTTCCAAAGCCACCCCTTTTTTCTGGCAAACGGTCAGTCACCCGTAGTCTCCCCCCTAGCACCCTGGGGTTTCCCGGGGTAGTTGTAACCCCGTCCCCGATTGGTTTCTACTTTCCCCCTTTCTCTGCTCCCCTCGATTCCCCACTCTAAATTTTCTTCACTTCCCCTCCAAACATAATTTTTCCGTTTTTTGGTTAACAGAGTCTGGAGTATTAGCCCTTACATTATCCTCTCCTTCGTATTAGCCGGCTCTTACACCCTTGTTAACTTGACTGACTTCATATCATAGTTATCAAAGTGAGTTCATTTTCCTCATTAAGTAGTGGCAAAGCAGCATATTTTGTGAGCATGTATTGTTGGCTACCCGCGAAACCTCAACTTTGGTAGAAGCGCCTTAAGGTTTTATTCAACAACACCTGTATTTATTTGATTGGTTCACTGTATCGACGAATACCTACTAATTGAATTGTGTATTTCCATACTAGTTGATTGAGCATGTACGCATTCATTTGAAATACAGCCTCCATCAGTTAACTGCACAACCGTTCATCTCTTCCTTGGGTTCACCTTAACACCACCGTTATTTTTCTTACATTTTTCCTCTACTCGCTTCAAAAAGACCTGACGAAAAATCGGTGGTGACGATGAAATCTTGGTCTTTTCTGAACAGAATGAGACCAACCACAATAAAAGTCAGCTCCAATGCTGTTGACTAAAACCCTCATAGCGGTATTATGTTTAGTCAGTACAACCTGAAAATATCATTGTTAGATTAAGACGAAAAATGCTAATTACTGAAAGCCGTAATAATCATCAAATGATTTTGAAATTTTCATTTTCATCAAATTTCAATTCCGTTTCCATTCACATGTATCTATTTGTTGCAGGTAATATCCCAAGTGTGTCAACAACTGTTTCCCAGGTTAAGGCAGAACAGTGAGTACCAGAACCTTTATCCAGAGTTTATTAATTTTTTTTAAGCTGAATTCCTTCCCAAAACTTTTCTTATTTGTTAATATTTATGACTACAAATAGATGTAGCTGAAATTTATCAAAAATATACACTAAAAAAAACGCTGAAAATTCTTTCACTTTGTTTTATTATTCAATTGGCTTGCGTCCATGATTTGAATTTCTACTAAGCTTTGGAGTGTCCCTGTTTCACAGGTGATAAGCGATTATTGAATTTCAGGAGATATGCATAGAGCACGTAAATCTGTTCTCAACCAAAATACCTATTTGGATTGATCAGTTGATCATATTTGTGTGACTCCTGAAATTCAATAATCGCTCTATCACCTGTGCAACACGCACACTCCAAAGCTTAGTAGAAATTCAAATCATGAACGCGAGCCAATTGAATAATAAACCAAAGTGAAAGAATTTGCAGCGTTTTTTTTTAAATGGTTATCAGAATACTTCAACCCTCAGATTTGGATTCTACACCCTTTGAAACGTAAACCATGAAATTTTCAGGGGGGTTAAATTTTTTTTTCACGAGCGATTACCATGGTTTATTATTGAATAATAAACCAAAAACACCTTCATACATAATCAATATTTAAGTAGTCCTTATTTGGTGCTTTAGCAAGGACCTTCATCCGAGGACTATTTTGTTAAACTCAAATAATTCCGTTCAAACCCTGACATAACAGCCGTTGTTGTTTTACAAGAAACCATTCAAATTGATTACGAGTTGTCATAAATAATTATTACTAAATTAATAAATTATTGCTATCAATCGATTGATTATTGGCTCCTAATTATTACGAACCACTGAAATTCAACATTTTCGATTTACATCATAAGCTGATTACAACTTAAATATTTGTTTGAGTAATATTCGCCTGAATGCATCTGCCGTCCTTGAAACAGTTTGATTCGATTAGGAACGTCTCAAGTAACACGATCGATTTATGCATTGCCAGTGTGCTACATTGCGATTCGGCTGATTGTTAAGCTTTGCTAATACAATATTGTAATATGAGAAGCTTGTAGTTGAAATCAGAAACAATAAATCATACAGATATCTGCCAGACCTGCAAAGTTAAACTATAAATAATATAGTGGACTTTCCTCGTTCCCCTTTTAGCGAATTTCTTTTTGTGTCATCTTCCATACATAAATTTGAATTTTTAACATAAAATACAGGCTTGAGATTTAAAGAATCAATTTTTTCCCTCCAAAACTTAAGCATTACAAATGAAAGAGAAAGTACAACAAACATTTTTTTTTTTTTTTACAATCGGACAATCTCCATACGCGGAAATTTAACTTAAATTTTTCCGGTTATTTTGTGAACACACATGAATGATGTCATAAACTTGTAATCAGCTGTTTTTACAGTCCTTGATTACCGCGTTCATAGTTACCAATTTTCATTCTCAGTTTTGTATAGACGAATTTCGCCGAGTGAAGCCTATCTTAAAAGGCCTTGTTGCCTTGAAGGCTCTTATGGCCTTGTTGTGCCATAAGAGGCGTTACAAGAGTGCAGTTAAACAAAATTGGCCCGTGATGAATTTTACCTATTCAGACGCAAGTGTTTGGTGGCGTTTCTCACTAATAAAACGGCGATGCGACTAATATATCGCTCCTTTTCGACGCACTGCCCGCATAGGCAAAATGGTCGATAGCATTTAAATGTTTCAACCTTCAAAATTGCTATTCTGCGACCTTTCCACTGTTTTGGTCTCTCCTTTCTCATTATTTTGATAATTTGACCTAAAATCTACATATGGGTTGATATCTTATCTTCGCTCCACTAGGTGTGGTAAAAAAAAAAAAATTTTGTTTTTCGAAGAAAAAATTTATTTTGTCATTTTCAAAGTAGTTTCTACTAGACAATACGCACTTCTGAAAATCTATCTTTGAGATAGAATTGAGCTCGCTTAGGGATGCCGGAAATCGTGTCATACTTCAGGGGAATATGTAAAACAATACATTTTTTTAACGATCGGACTCTCCAAACGAGAGAAATTGAAACATTCAGGGTATTTCTTGAACACAACTCGTATGAGCCATGGTGTTGTGCCGTAAGAGGAATAGTTTATGTTAGCGGCGTTGCCACTAATATATCGCCCCTTTCTGTCGAACTGCCCGCATAGGCAAAATGAACAATACCATTTGAATGTTACCCCTTAAAAATTACTATTTACCCCTTCTGTTGCGAGCTTTTTTCAGTTTTGATCCTTCTCTTGATAATTTGACAACAAAATAGAGACATAAATTGATGTCATCACTTCGCTTTGCTGTATGTGCCATGGTGTTGTGCCATACGAAGCGTTGCAAGAGCGTAGTTGGACAAAATTGCCCTGTGATAAATTTCGCAGATTCAGATGCAAGTGTCTGGTGGCGTTTTTCGCTAATATATCGGAGTTGCCAACCCCGTTTAATGTCCTGTACAATGGAGAAGAATTTCATCCCTTCTTAGCCCCCCCGTCTCTCGAAAGCGTTCGGCGTCGAGATTAACAACTTCCTCGACTTTACGGAATTTTCTCTAGCGGAAAATATAAGGGAGAGAACGAGATGGGGACCCGCCCATAAACCTTAGTTGGGCAATTTTGTAGGAGCGAAGAGTTTCTCTTCTCCCGGCAGCGACACGAAGAATTGAACAGGGCTCGGGGTGTATAAAGGCCGGCGATAGGTTCCTTGGGATCGGCACCTTGTTAACATGATTTATGTCCCTTGTGCCAACAGTCGTAAAAAGGGAGGAAGGAGATTGTCTCGTTTAGGGCGTGCGACTATGAATAGATGAAGGCAGCTTGGTAGTATCATCATTATTGGTCAAATCGATCAAGTTTGTTGGTATTGAGGGATTTTGAAGTTATTCGTTGTTCTCCTAATAATAATTCAACCTATTTTTAAAGCGTAAGGTTGAACGTGTTTGGGAACATTTTGTTATTTAACCCTTCCAATACGGTTAAAAATTCAGCTCATTACTGGGAGCCAGTATTCCCCCTCTAGGTGATTATTAAGAGGATATTAGTTTTCGGGCTAATAGGCTGAAGGTATTGAAGACGTATAAACTGCGCCATGTCAACCAAACAGAAAAGAATTGTAGACTTTGCGAGGTTCGTTGATGGGACAACATGATATGTGGGTCATTTCAAAATTTGGGTGGGTGCATAACCCAAAAGTTAATATGATTAACTTTTCTTGAAAAAAAAAAAATAAAAAAAATAAAATAAATAAATAAATAAAAATAATAATAAAATTGAAACTTGATCAATCTTCTTGTTTCTAATAAATCACTGTGGTACTCTCGGTGTATTAGGTACCCAAGCGAGCACATCTTGAACCGTACTGCTAATAGGTACGCCATTTCGAAAAAATAAACTTTTGTGGGGAATGTGGTGTATCTACTATTTTTCCCCTTATTGAGCCTCCAACCTCCTTGGGAATCACCGCTCAAGTCTTCCCATTTAGGCGAATGGAACAGCACAAATTAGCTTAATTTTAGCAACAGTAAAAACTAAGATTTCCGTGCCAAAATTTTGCAAACTTACTATAAGCAGATCTCACTCCCTACAATTTATGAGGCTGTGGATATTGAAGGGAGTGAAAGAGTAGGGAGTGAGGTTATAAACTTCCAGCGCCTTTACAGGCCACGAATCCATTGAAACTGCTGTACTAAAATGTTTTCAACAAACTTCCAACAACTACACTAATTGTCAAAAACTGTGGTCAAGTCAATTAATTAGGAGTAGGGATTGGGAGTTAGAAAACCCTCACTGCTGCTTCCGGGGATGGTTTTCCTGGTAGAACTGACCGGGGGAGGTCTAGACAAAATCCAACCACCAGCGTTGGAACCATGTTGATTAAGATATGTCAACAGAACAGAAGCAACTTCATAATCACCCTTTCCCGCCAGTTGGGGGCTACTTTTCAAAACATTATAGGGATTGAAGAAAGACCCTGTGACACTGAAATAATGGGTTGGTAAGGCGACTTGCTTTGATCCAATTTTTTTTTCTGAGGCGGATATCCATTTTAGATGGTATATTCTTTCATAGTGTAAGTGGATATAAAGGCCCCAATAAATATTTCGCTGAGTAGTGATGATGGATGTTGTATACCTCTAGTCAGTGACAGCAGTAGGGAGTGAGAAATCAGCACTTCGGTGTTTTCTCCTGGGTCCTCTAGGCACAACTTTTACATATTTATCCATGGAAAATGTACATCCCGATAGGAAAGAAATTGCATTCAGTTGAGTTCGACGTATCTGCTTATCTGCGTACTTTTTAAATATCGATACCGATATTTTTTTAGTGATGCACGATACCGATATTTGGATATCGATACTTTTCCTCGAAAATATCGGAGGTATCGATACTTTTCTGTCGGTATCGGAACTTTTTCAACGAAGTAAAGTACCAGTTAGGTACTGTATACTTCAAGAACAAAATTAACAACAATGACATTCATCTCACTCCCTTCTTGTGATCACCCACGTTATGTGGTCGATTGAAACAAAATACACATCGCTCCTCGCCTTCATCGATACCTCCTATATCGATCATCCTATAGCTTCTATACCCTGCTGCCTGGGTACTTTCTTTCGTCACTTTGTTTATCGGAATCTTTCCTCAAGACGATTTGTTTTTCACATTCCACCCTTATTCTTTACGTCACTTCACACAATGCCTCCAAAGAGTAATGTTTGGAAATATATCCGCAAAAACGACCAAAAGGAAGCCACTTGCAACCAATGTTTAAAAAGTTCGTTTTGTAATAATTCAATTTTCATACAAGTAAAAAATATTGTTTTTCAGTAACTGGTTTATTACTTGAACCTTTCCATCTGCAATAGTAAGAAAATGTGTTTTTTAAAAAATATCGGTGGTATCGCAGATATCGATATTTTTCAGCGATATATATCGGAGTATCGATACTTTTGAAATATCAATATTGAAGAGTATCGAGTATCGATACGTTATTTTAAATATCGTATCGAAAGAAGTATCGATACTTTTAAGTATCTTCCTGTCCCTAGTTCTACTGCAATACTGGCCAGTGACATAAATGTGACCGATAATCTGAAATTACCCATGTATGTCCCCACCTGAATCCTGGCCAGGGTGTCCCTGACGTAATGCTAGAGCCGAAAAAGTGGGGCAGTACCTTTCCCCCAGCTACTCTTGTTGATTGACTCTCAAATTCATAAATTCACCCTTTCCACATAAATACTTACCCCACTTCTGTCCTCTTCCGCCCCCTAACTACCCCATCTCGTCTTGACCTTTTTGGTTTATTATTCCTAATAATAACCTTTTGCGATCGTATCGGTAAAATTGTTTGTAACCCCCCCCCCCCCCCCCCCGCTCAAACTTTGTTGTGAAATCGAAACGGAATCTCAATGTTGACAGCGCCATTGGAAACTTTTTTTGTTGCACGTTTTCCTGGAATTTACCAGTTTCCAGCATACTTTTTGTAAAAGCATTCAAGGTTCAAATACTTTCTAAAACTTGACTTTTTAAACATTTAGGTTGAACTGCAATTAGGGTAGTTAGAAATTAGTTTTGGATTAAACAAATGCACTAAGCTTGCTAACTAACACATTGTACCACAGTAAAATTGTAGCAAAATTAAAAAAAATCATTAAAATATCACACAAAAAAACCTCTCAAAGTCGTTATAACTTATTTTTATTGCTGCAAATCCAATTTTTCATATATTTTGGTAACATTCAAGAAATACAGTGGTTGCCAATATTATTGATAGGAAGGCAGATAGCTTCCACCCCCTACAAATGTAAATCAATCAACTACACCGCTGATTGTGTGCCCTTGCTCATCTCTTTCAGAGATGATATTCATTTTGGACATTTTGCTTCGTGAAATTCTTCTCAAGGATATTCTCAGAATAAACGTTATGGCTTCGAAGCTAGTTTTTGGATGTTGGGATTCGGATTCAAGTATGTGTATATCGAGAGTGGTTTTTCAGGGGTTGAGGGTTCGGTGATAGATATATGGAGATCTCGCGAATTACCATATAATCTTCCGCAGTGACATTCTGGAGACGCTATTCGCAGTCAAAATACGAAGAGTTCAATTGTCGGTATCATCTGATAGTTGTGGCACCTTGACATTCTAGATCTCCACCTTACATCGTAACTCATTTGTAAGTCTGATAACTTTAATCGAAATTCGGTTAGTCCGGATATGTTCCGGTCTACGTCAAGACGGCAGTTTACATTAGAACTATTAATACCCAATTACTACCGGAGGAAACCTCGAAGACGATTTAGCTCGGAGATACCACGTCAATTGGGATCGCAACGTTAATCCATCCGTTAATTGCTTCGGGAACGGTGACCGCGAATTACCTTCCTCAATCGATATGACGGTTGTTCCAATACTCCCGACTGTCAATCGGGGACAGTCAATCACGGACAATACTGACATTAGCAGGTGAATTGGCGTGCGGTACACCATCCCTATTGGCCAGAATATGTACTTAGACAACCGTTACAGAGATGCCGAGAGCCTAAATTTGTCGAGAAGTATATTTGAACCATGGATATACCCATAGACCTAATTTAATACGTTATAATTATTAGCTAACTACTAAAATGAAAAGAAAGAAAATTGAATTTATCTTCTTGTACTTTCTTCAACAAAGTAGTACGCACTGCTGAATCGATTTCTACAATTAATTCATCAGTGGCCAAGAATGAACAGAGAACAATTAAATCAAGTGAAATAAAACTTGTATAATCAAAGGTGGAATGAATGCCATGTGGAGAACTGAAGGGATGGGACACACAATTAACTGAATACTGCTTTTTGATTGATCGATTTCTATTGTTAAGTTATTATCAAAGGCAAAAAATGAACAGATAACTATAACATTAGATTAGCTGCAAGTTATATAATAAAATGTAAAAAGTAGACCATCTGGTTAAGTATGTAGATGCGGTAAACACCAAAATGAATAGTGCTCATTGACAGATTGATTTCAACTATTGGGGGTCATCAGTGGTAAACATTTTTTTTTTCAAATCTTTTATTGCACCGAGTAAGCTCATTAACAATATTAATTTGACTTATCTTACTAATATATATATTTCAGGATTAAGGTACACAACTTAGTCCCATGTCTCTTTAACTTCCACAATCACTTCCTACACAAGTGCATGTGGTTTTACGCGATTAAGGCAATGAGTTATGTTTGTACATTCAGAAGCTTGACAGCTTCCTCATTTACATGATATTTGGGTCTGTTAAGGTGAACAGTAGCTTGCTTTTTAATAACTTCATCCACGGTGTCAACTCGAAGTTCACGGTGGAGGGCATCGTTTCGGAAATACCACGGTGCATCCGTGATACATCGTAAAACGGTGTTCTGGAGACGTTGGATTATCTGTTTATTGGTTGGAACTGTGCAGCCCCACAACTGCGCTCCATACTCCCAAACTGGCTTTAGTACTTGACTGTACAATGGCAGTTTGTTACCAATGGTCATGTTGGATCTCCGGCAATTACCACGTTGTTGAGGAAAGTAGGGATGTAGTTGATTTTCCGATTGGTAAAGTCAACGTGCACTGACTTGGCCTCATTCAATCTGATCGTCCATTTTGATGTCCAGATATTTATTTTAGAGAGGGATTTATTAAGTTTGGAAATTGATTCATTGTTGCTTTCACCCACTGCCAGGACTGCAGTGTCATCTTCAAATGTTACTGTCGTGCTTTGATCTACTACCGGTAAGTCACAGGTGTACAGGAGGTACTGTAGTGGGCCAGTACACTTCCTTGGGGTACACCAGCGTTCATTTTCATTGGCACTGATATGTATCGTCCTGTTTCGTGCGAAAATACCGTTCTGATTCATATGATTCGAGCAACTCGACATACTGATAGGGCAGCATCCTCCTAAGCTTATATTTCAAGCCTTCGTGCCAAACTTTGTCGAATGCTTGTGACACGTCTAGAAATATGGCTGAACATACCTTCTTCTGTTCTAGCGCTTCTTCTATGATAGTCACAATTCGGTGTACCTGATCAATGGTGGAGTGCTGTTTCCGAAACCCAAACTAGTGTATTGGGATCTGTTAGCGCTCCTCAATTATGATATGTAAAGTGACAAACAATAAATAGAAAACTATAACAGCTGGAACTTTTATAATCAAAATTGAAATGGAGCGAAAATCTCTGAAAAGTGAATGGGGCACAATATCATTTCAATATTATATGTCTACCAAATTGTAGAACGATGTAATATGCTGCAACACTATAACAAGACACATGTTGGAAAGAAATCGATGCTAAGCCTCGCCCCGCACGGTCTGGTATTGGTAACCTGACGAAATTATGAACGATTGTTCAGAGGGGCGTATGGGCGTGCAATAGGATAGCAACGGTAAAGGGACCTCTGCGGCTGTCCCACTTAGGAAGGTGAAAACTCACCAGGCAAACTCATTTAATTCGTTTTGAATTATTGAGTTTGAGAGTACCGTCCGTGCAAAATTCAATTAGCGTGAAACAAGAATAGCATTCATGCTATCCGGGATTTTCGAGAATCAAACCCATGTTACAACGAAGAGCAGACGAGAGCAATGCCGGCGTGCCTCTACTGAAAAGGGCAAACATTTTTCAAACATAGTTTTTGAGGAATGAAGGAACTACCTAACTCAACTATTGAATTCAATTCTTATCTTCGTAAAACAAGAACCGTAAAAGTTACAATTATAGATGGTGAACGCAAGAACATCAATTCAACACTTCATTTCACTGATTTGAATAAAATACAGTACAAACGAACTGAGCAAAAGGGAAAGTCACTGTGCGGTAAAATTTTCTCTACTCAACTAGTGATAGAATTATACAATGGCTGGAGCAAACGAATGTTGGATATGAATTACACCTATCATAATTTCAGGCGGAAGCAAGGACATTCGATTTCAAAAAGACCCGTGGAAACCAAATTCAACAGCAATTACTTCAGCTGATGCGATCCCCATGATACTAGGTGATTTTCAATATGTCCCAGCTGTTGCGGCCGATTGACAGTTGCAGTGGAACTGTCACCTCTGAATTCTCATAATCTATTTATATACAAAGGATTGAAGAAGAAGTCGCTGGTCCGTCGGTCCAGCTACCCTTTGAATCAGTTCGATTACATCATTCTCTTGTTTTCCGCCGAATGTGCTGACTCAGCACTGCTGAGCGTTTTCGCCAGTTTCTCTAAACGTTTTCTCCTCCTGGCTTCTAATATTGTCGAATGATCACCGCATCTTCCAATCGTTTTGGCCTTCTCAATCCGTAGATCTTCGGCGTTCCTGGATTCTCCGAGACTTCACATTTCAGGAGCTTACTTTCACACAGGCACATATCCATTCCGACAAAATGTTCAGGAAGTGAAAAGTAACGATTTGCAGATTAGTGCAGATGTTTTTCTGCAGTTTCTCATCGGAGTAATGTGTGAGAAGGCACAGATAAAGATGCCTCAGAATATGAATCAATTTTCTCAAAAACACGAGGCTTTATATCCATTTTCACTTTAGAAATGTGCCCTTTTGATCAAACTCATGGATTTGTGCCTTTTTGAAAAAGAAAGAATTCATTCTCCATTCTGTAGGTTTTATTGAAAACTTTACCTGACTCTAAATTTCCATTTGTTATGCCTGCCATCTATCGAGTCTCGTGTAAATATTCAACGTCAAGACGAAGGCGCAATGCTTCTTTTTGGATATGTGCCTTTTTGAAAACCCACGACTTATCGCCTGACGAAATTCGGAGGATATGTATTTGCCATTTCGATTGCAAGGCACTGAAAAAAATGTAGGGGACGGATTTGTTACCTTTTGATGCAAACACATAACTTTAGCCCCGGAATTGACGTGGATGTGTTCTGTTTTGTTCGGAAATGATAGGGGGATCTGATTCAACTCATATTCAGAGATAGAAAATTGAGAAAAAAACGTTTTCTCCCAGATTTGGATATGTGCCTTTTTGAAAGTAAGCTCCTCATTTCTGAAGGAAAAGGTAACAAGAAAAACTTGCCATTTCGACCTCATGATCAACCCTTTTGGTCTCCTACATTCCCAGCGTCTGTAGGACCTATATCTCTATCTGATTTTAGTTGAGTTAGTGGGTATGGTGTGACCATTTTTCATATGCGAATAGAATTGTTGGAGCTCTTTAGTTTTTTATCATATTTTTATTGATGTGTACGTTTCGCCCTTACAACGTAGGCTTCTTCAGCTAGTTTTTCTTAATTTTTATATATAACTGTCTTTCTAGTATTGTATATTCCTATGACTTCTGATTTGTTTGCATCGTCGTCGACATGATCGTGTAAATTGTTTATATGTGCTACCCCAGTCATCAGTCTTGCATGGCAATGTTAATGTAAAGCATGCAAGACTGATGAAGGCTTAGCATACTAGGAAAACAGTATGCGAATTTGACCGAATCCATACTCAAGCTATCACATAAGGCTGTCATTCGCCGTTCCTCCAAAATTGAAATTGTTTGAAGCCTTATCACTTAATTTCCACCAATCGAGAAAATTTCATTTTTTTGATCATCCGATGATGTTGGAACCGGTTGTGAGCGAGGAAGGGAATTGACCTAGCGATCGATTGTTGACGGGAATAGACGTGTCGTATCTGGCTGATCAGGGCTCTCCGCTCCGGAAATAGAAGATGGAGATAACAGCTGTGGCTTCTACCTTCACGTTGGGATCACGGAAGGACCCATACATAACATTATAAGAACGATAGGATGATTCGTAGGTATTGAATAAATCAACCGTAATTGAATCGCCTTCACGACAAATCAACCATATAACTGATAATAATGAATCATATCATTCTAAACGATAATATTGCCCGAGTTAGGGTGATAAAATAGGTGGTTGTTGACACCAATAGGTGATTGGTGGCTGCTAGACACATGTTCAGTGGATTCTACCAAGTGACAGTCCACTAAAATATTTCAATATAAATTATATAGCAATAATGGTAAATTGTGGAACAATAAACGAATTTCATAACAATAATAAAGTATTTGAGAATTATTAACAAATCACGAATAGTTTGTTAATCAGGAGCCAAGTCTGTGAGTCACTTTTCAAACGTCGTTCATTGCGAGGTGGAGGAGGGTTTTCAATTGTATTCGAAAGCAGTTTCGTTAGTTGCTCAGTCGTTAAAGCTGGGGTTCATAGTTATTTTCTATTATCACATTCACATGAGAAATTCCCAAACTCTTCTGGTTGGTACTGTTTGCCACATACCAAGGAGAATCCTGTTCTGTACTGTTTGGACTTTCAAATCTGTGAATCGGGGGTTGGTCCCCAGATAACACATCCATTTTGTCAAACATCGCATTAATTAATTGATAATGTAAAGTAATTTGTTCATTTTTCTGTAGTTTTTGCCATCGTTTTACATAAGATTTGCAATATCCGTATTGTTCTTTCTCAAAAAAAAAAAAAAAAAAAAAAAAAAAAAAAACGCTGGAAATTTTTTTACTGGGGCTTATTATTCAATTGGCTCGCGTTCATGATTTGAATTTCTGCTAAGGTTTGGAGTATATAGGTAGGTATATACCTAAAAATGTCCACGATTTCGAGAAATAGAAAATAAATGTTTCTTAAGAGGTCAGCAGAGCGTAAATCAGCCAAATCAATTCTATGTTCATATAAAAATTTCAATGCCGCAACATAGGCATTTCGCCGGAAAAATTCTGTCCGGCAGCGTGGTAATGAAATATTGGACATGTTGTTCTAGTGCCTGATAGCCTTGATAAGTGTTCATCATTAATACCATATTTAAAACGCTGCAAATTCTTTCACTGGGGTTTATTATTCAATTGGCTTGCGTACATGATTTGAATTTATACTGAACTTTGGAGTGTGCGTGTTTCACAGGTGATGGAGCGATTATTGAATTTCAGGAGAAATGAAAGGGCACGTAAATCTGTTCTCAACCAAAATACCTATTTGATTGTTCAGTTGATCATATTTGTGGGCCTCCTGAAATTCAATAATCACTCTATCACTTGTGAAACACGCACACTCCAAAGCTTAGTAGAAATTCAAATCACGAACGCAAGCCAATTGAATAATAAAACCCAGTGAAAGAATTTGCAGCGTTTTCAAAATTTCAGATTTTCTGATTTTTCCTGAAAATTATCAGAATGCTTCAACCCATGTATCGGCTACAAAGCCTATAATATAGGCTTTATATATATATTATATAAACCAAAATAGCGCGAATGTTGGCACCATAAATCGGGACATAGATCGGGAATGGTTTGACCTACGGACCTGGGGAGGGGCTCATTCGATTCCTCGCGGAAAGTTCTTCAAAAAGAGTCCAAATTTAGGCCGCCTTGACTTTGAGACTTTTGAGATTTTTAGGGATTTTACAAAACTTTGACAGCTCTTAAATGGCACTTTAAATTGAGTGAGAGAGCTGGCTCAAGAATTGGGGTGTCGTCGGACCAACATGGATTTTTCCTGAAAATTTCAGCTTTTTTGCTTCAGCCGTTTGGGAGAAATCGTGCGCACGACGTACGGCGGACGGACGGAAAAATTTGTATTGCAGATTCGGATTGTACACCCTTTGAAACGTAAACCATTAAATTTTCAGGGGGGGTTAGAATTTTTTTTTTCAAGAGCGATTAAAATGGTTTATTATTGAATAATAAACCAAAATGCCTCGATGTACGCGATTGTACAAAAAGCGACCTAAATCGCACATCCTCAACGTGAAGAAACGACGGCAATCAAATAAGTACGAGTCAACTTGTTCCGAGTTCACAGACACAACAAGCTGCTCTTCGAGTTTTTCTGTATTGTCTTCCGAAAAAAAGGTGAGATCATCCCTAGAACAGTATGACTCTATAGAAGGCAAATCGATGAGCGATATAGTCAAGATTATGGATTTTGGCAACAACTTGTTCGAAGCTGTGACCACTGGCTGGAAGAAGGCGATGTACCATCCTACGCTCCTGGCGGATATCGACCTATGTTTGAGAAGCTGAAAAGCATACTTCTACTGGGAATTTTGAGTTAGTTTTTTTTTTTAATGTTCACAAAACTGTTTGGTTTACTAAAAAATTATAAAACAGAAATCGAATTTTTTGTTTAATGTCAGGACCTTAAAATTGCCCGTAGTTTACGAATCACCCTTCTACTGAAAGCAAATGGATTCTGGCTCTGAAATTGATAGGCGCAGGTACGCTAGGATGGAAATTGGAAGTGATTCCGTGTTGGTAGTGTTAAAAAACCTTCTCCTGCAATTTGTAACAGTAGGTATTTCCTTTCGGTGTTATTTATAAAACCACTTCCAACTCCCTGAAAGAGAATAAAAACCTTTGTTCACTTTCAACGAAGGGCTAAAAGGGAAAATAACCATTTAATGTTTTTTTGGTTTTTTGGGGGAAGAGACGGGTGATATAGTGATACGACTCAGATTACCCGACCGCCTCCCCATGAATATTAACTATACAAAGTGAACCCAGTCTGAATATATTTACATCGGATGTAGAAGAAAGCCCTGTACTACCGAAGTCTTCAGCCAACCGGCTTTAGTGAGCCGAAATGACCGAAAAAAAAGAAATAAAACTGATTTTCCACTTAGTTCCCGACGAAACATCCTTGCTGAGGAACACGATGCTGAAGAGATCGCGTTGCTGTAGGGTTTCGGTTACGTGACAGCTTTCTGAAGGAAATTTCGTCTAATGCTCCGGGCCAATGTGACGGGTTGGAAGATCATCTTACAGTATTCATGAATACAATACATATTGTCTCTACTGATTCCAGTTGTCCTAGATACCTAGACATCGCTACAAATTCATAGTATCATGAACATGAATAAAATAATACTGTGGAATTTAGTGACTATGATTTTGAATACAGTCATGAATAGTAATATGATTACAATTCACACAATGAATACAAATTCATCGGTAAACCCTATTTTGTTGTTCTAATTTTGCCAACAACACTCGGTTTGCCAATTTGTAAATGATTTGTAGTCAAAATTATTTTTTGTGTTTTTGGCCCTTAGTACTTTTCTATTGTCCCCACATACATGTTTTTTTTACTCAAAATCATAATTCACAAAAAATTGTTCGTGTGATTTCCAAAAATCGTAATTTTTTAAATGATTTCACTCAAACCTAAAATGGTAAACCTTAAAAATTTATGGTTTCCTAGAAAATTGCAACAAAAAATATGATTTTCTCCAAAATCACCACTACAAAATTGTGAAAACCGATACAACCATATTCATGACTGCATTCATGATCATAATTACTAAATTCCACATTACGACTTTAACCATAGTTATCACAATAATCATGATCATTATGATTATTTAATCAAATTGAAATCATGAATCATGATTATTATAATCATTATGAATACGCATAATAAATACAATAAAACTAAGTATAATTGTTTCATTCAAGTCGATAAATCTCGACTGGACTGAAATAAAAACTTCGTTCATTAGTCAAATACGAAAACCAAGTGGTCCAAAGGAAACGTTCAGTTTGTTAGACAGAAATTTTTGATCAATTCAATTGGTCAAATGTTAAAATGTACTAATAAAGCAAGCCATTTAAAATTTCAAGAACTGCTACAATTTGATAATAAATGGATACATTTATTATTCTTTGCTGCAGAGTAGGTACTTCTAAAAAAAAAGTTAATCGAACTAGAACCAGATCATTTGAAAGTCATTGCATAAAATCCTATTTAATGAACCGAAAATGTACTTAAATATCATCAAAAGAAGATAAAAATCACTAGGAACTCTTCAAAACATTTTTAGGAATTCACACATTTATTTTCTCAACAGAATATTACTAAGAAAAGTGCATTTCCTATTGAATTTATAGTTAACATTAAACCTTTGTCCGTGATGTGTTTAAATTTCAATTAAATTCAACACAAATGTGCTCGTAATGCGATGGTTTACGAAAATTTCCCAAAAAAATCGTTCTCTATGACTGGAATTGTCTTAGTTGAGAAACCCCATGCTCGAACATTGCAACACCTGAGGTTGCTCATTTGGCAAAACTCAAAGGTCTTTGCTGACTTTACATTGTACTGGATTTGTAATATTTTAGGTGTCTAAAACCGTAAAACCATAGAACTCTAAGGCACTTTAAAAGGACGTTCGATTGAACAGGTTCCTTATTGGGTACAATAACCTAAACAGAAATATTACACATTTGATATTTCGTTGGTTCAAAATATTCATTGATTTCTATTTCCGAGCTACTGAGCTTCATGATCACAGAACTACAATGAATGAATTGGAGAACTGCGGTGATAACAAATTTACTAATCAGTAGCAAATATCGACACGCTGGCCACGCTAGATCGGCTTCCAACGTTCTTGTATTTCCCTTTCGTCTGTTTACCGGATTTTTTACTCTTTTTCTTCGGACTTTTCTTAGAGGTGTCGGACGAGCTGGAGGTGGTCTCTTTCTTGTAATAACCACAGTAGCTAAGGACTTTGAGTCTCGAGAGCAAAGAGTACAGGGTGATGACTTGAAGAGGGTTTAAAGACGAGGTTGGAGTGGCGTGAGAGAAGGCCTTTTCTAACAATGAGTAGATATCAGGGCAGAATCCCAAATCGTCCAACTTGGAATCGTCCATGTTATCTTCATCGCTGCATCTGTACAAAGTAGCGGAAAGCGGACCCGCTGTCACCGTTCTCAGGCGCAGTTCCAAGTTGTAAGCAAGGCATTCCCTAACCTGAAAAGACAATTTACGCCTTTTGCAGTCAAAGTTCCACTGGCTAGTTTGAAACTCCAAAGCGTCCGAAAACATTGCCATAGAAAGGTAAGCGTGATCTTCGAGAACCAGATCTTTAGAAGTGTTATCGTTTATGTACAGAAAACTGTCGTTATCTGGAAATAAATTCAAACCTCTGGACTTCATTATTTTCACAAGCTGATTTACGTGCATGTAAACTCCTACGAAGTCTTCAATGACAGAGGTCTGTGTTAGGCCTTCGACGCTATTCAAGCACACCTTCGAATTCTGCACATAAAACTCAAAAGTCATGTTTTGAGTTTGGACCATCACACTTATTCCGTAAATGTCAAATTTAGGCTTCACAACCCACTTTTTGAAGGACATCAAAGCGAATTTATCGATTAGAAATGCAAACGGCCAGATCCTCCCGATTTTAAAAGTGGCCGTTTCGGTAGCAAAATCAATTTCTAAGTGATAAATGTGTTGTTTTGTCCAGTATTTCTGTTGTCGATCCCATAATGCTACGATTGGTTTGGATCCAACTAATAAAACTTTTTTGGGTAGTGGAACCTTCACGATAAGTAGATGCTGGAGTCCCTGATCCACCGGGATTATTGCGTTTGGATCATCAGTTTCTGGAGGTGGTGGTGGCGGAACATATTGGTACTCATAGTTCATCCTTTTGATGTTCTGCTCCCCGTAAAATATTTGCACCGTACTTTCGTTTTTCAAAGTTTTTGGTTGAGATTCGTGGAATATAGCATCCAAGAAGTAGACACCACCGACAGTGGTAAATGCACGGAGATTGATATGTACGCGCCTGTTAGGGATTTCTGTAAACACAAAGCTGGTCATGTAGTTTTCCTGCCTCAGATCTTCTTTCGAATCATAAATGTCCGAAGCTGTTTGCTGTATCTCATCAGAATCGTCCGTTAGCTTTTTCATATTACCTAAAGACTTGCCACGCTTTCGCCCCTGCTTCCCACCAGCTGAAAACACCGATTTCGAATGAGCGGTTTTTTGCTTGGTATCACGAGGCACGATTTTCGTGTGTCTGACGAGAGTTTTGATGGATTTGTAGTCCACATCATCTTCATCTGCTCGACCAAACATCAGCTCCAAGGAATCAAAGGATGCCTCACTTTCCATTTCGCTCACTTCGGATTTAGAGTCCAAGTCTTCTGGTAGCTCAAAACATAACTCTGAATCTTTCCTAACATCTACCTTCCGACGTCGTGCAGATAGTGAAATCATACTAGGCGAGTAAAATATATTAGTGCAGATTTCCTCTTCATTACTGGCCCTGCTTGCTTTATTAATTCTTTCTTGTACTTTTTTTCTCATGCCGCTTCTCATGCTGATGGCGTCGAGAACTCTCTGAGTCCCTTCTGACTGCATAAATGATTTAGGACTCACACTTTCGCCGCCATCATCAATTAAATTTTTGGGACGCTTTCCACCAAAACCCTTGGTGCTAATATCCGTTGCACTACTATCCAATTTGATCACGAATTCTCTAGGCTTCTTCTTTTTTATATATTCTTTTTTCTCTTCATTTGCATCCGGCTCATTCGAGTCCTCTGAAGGAGGGACGGGCTTCTTCGCTTTTTGCATCAGAGATTCAAAACTTCTCTCAGCCGATTGCGCAGCTGCTTGAGCTTCAGTGACTTTTTGCTTGGCGATCCTCACTTTCTCCCGTTCTCTGTCAGCAACTGACGCTTTTGCTTCTGACTTAACATTGAAACATCTCTTGACTTCATCAAGCATGTTACTTTCTATCGGCATTCCCTCGGGACAGAGGAAAGTGAGAGAGCTATCACTCAAGAAATCTGAATCGAGGTATAGAACTCGAAAAATAAACGGGTCTTTCCTGTAAGTGGCAGGCATAGTGATATGCATATTCATCGACGGAATGGAAATTTTAGGAGATGCCTTGGGTATATTGGTGTCCTTATTCTGCAACCAAGCTGTCAGTGAAAGCTGAATGTGGTCCGTCTCATCATCATATGTGTACACTTCTGCCTGATCTCCCGCTTCTTTGTCGAAATTGGCCTCCAAGTTTTTAATCATGTTGAAACACGCTTTATCCATCGTGCGGAAAAATTCGCTGCGCCACTGTTCTCGCGTTTCCTTCCAATTGTTGACGGTTTCCTTTTCGGAAAATATAGGGTGGTCTATCAGGTCGTCTAAAATGTTGAAAACGCTCATGTACGAGTCACATTTGGGGAGAGCGTTATCAATCAGTTCGGAGGACTTGAGGGCCTTCCAAAGGTACAGATGAGTGTGCATATTGGAAGCGACTTCCGGATATGGCATTTGATTCGTATTAATGTACCTGAAATAAAAGATATTCCAATTATTGTTTCTGGATGTTAACTATTTTTGATAGTCTAGTATCATGGACCTAAAAAATACAGCAGACGGCCATTCGGGTAGTGTGGAATTATTTTGTTGTAGAATAGTTCCTTCCCATAAAATTCTTCCCTAACGAACCAATTCCAAGGTTCTTTACCGTCTGATTCGATTGGACAACCTGGTTCTGTACAGGAGCGAAGCTAACAGTGTTAGTAGTATCTGAAAAAATCAAAAGGATATTGTTTCTCTAATGAAAAGATTGCACGGAAGCTTTAGGTATTTATTTTGAGAAATATTGTTTTGAAATGATCCATCTTCGTTGTCCAGACAAATGTGTTATTGTTAAACTTTCAACGTTCCTTTTCGAAACAGTCACTTACGAACTGATTTCAACAATATCCTCAAATTTAAATTTAATTGGCAAATCGAGTGAGGTATGGCCGATTCTAGTGAAGTATAATCGCAAACAAGAAAAAAATCTTTAAACTGATATAACTCGGAAACGAAGCCTCTAAACAAGATTTCTAAGGAGCACTTTTTGTTGAAAATTAGTTGCAAAATCGACCCCTGAAGTAAAGACATACAGACAGACAGTCTGTCTCGACAGCACATTGGTAACACGTCTGCAGATTCCCCAAGTCTTCTACTTACTTGAATACAATCAACAACAATACAACACAACAATAGTACAACAAGTAGTACAACAATAGTACAATAGTATTGGATTCAGGTTGACGTATTCGGATGGAGCGCTCCCTCCAACTAATAACTAATAACTCCAATTAGGAACCTTTACGATTGTATAATCATAATAGTGTAATAGTTGTGGTAAAACTAGCATATACCCCAAAACTGTGTTCACAAACCCCAATCACCTGTCCCAAATTTCCTTTTCTCTGAGCTTATTGAGTTCGTGAAGTTGCCTGTCTTTGGCGTATTTGAAATTTTCAATGATCCCAGTGAGAATATTAACTCTCTTCTCCTGCATATTCGCCTCGTTCTCTGCTTTCTTCAGCGCCGCCTCTTCCGTCGCTCTCAGATCCCCCAGTAGCTGGTCAGCTTCTTTCCTAAGCTGCAAAAAAGAATATGCACATAATCATTAATACGCAGGAGGGAGTGGGGAGAAAACGGTGTCTCTTTGACACCAGCGCTTCCAGCTAGTCTATGACAATAACTGATGTATCACCAAAGTTAAAGCGATACCTCTGTACTACTGATTCAGAAAGCTGATTCTGAAGTGCCAAAATTGGTGGGTTGTTTGAATGTTCTGTGTGTTTGGTCTTTGTTAATAATGTTTAGGCCCTCTGATGAATTGATTTTAATCCTTCATAACGGACGATTGGTATTCCAATTTTTGATATCCATTGGGTGCAAGAGTGCAAGTCACTACAAGTTTTTCCTGAAAACTGTTCCTACAGGCTATTTTGTTGCTGGCATTATTTTTTATTACCTATTTACTTCCACAATGGAGCAATTAAGTCGCTGCACTTAAATGTTAGTGGAATATTTTTGGGCATGTTTGATTTACCCTGTACTCCTCAAAGTATAAGGAAAACGACAAAGTCAATAACTAGGGTACCAGTTCTGTTCAAATAGAAATCCGTGCCCAGCGTAAAAATTAACACTTAGATGTTATTTTGTGATTACCTGAACGATTTTCTCTTTCATTGCTTTCTCTTGTTTCTTCAAGTTTTCCCTCTCACGCCTTGACAGCGGTTTAGCCTTTTCCTTCTTCCAAGCAACATCTCCACTAAAATAAATATAATTTCGATAAGCACTGAATATTTTAGTTCAGAAATAACTGCATGAAACTTCAGCAAAGGTCTTAAGTGAGAAAATTTTCATCGTTCAGATATTATTAACGTTTTTTCATTATGAACCTTGCTTTTACAATATTGATTACAATAAATATCCGGTTTAAGCTATTGCAATGGCTCCAAAACTTTGAAAAAAGAGATTTTCAAAAATTTCTACTTGTGCCTTGTTTAAGATGAACCACGCATATCTCACATCCTCGACCTGTGCTATGCCTGACTTAGTAAACGTACTCCCGGTAGATTTTGAAAGCTGGAGAAGATGGCCTAGGTGCAGGATTGACATTGGCCAGGCTTTCCCTGTTTGCCTTGTCCTGATGGATGAAGAAAAGTCGCCATGTTGGATGAGACATTACTCTGCCTGGCAAGAGAATCAGGAAGAACGGTACCAAGGGAAGGTTGACATAGCCAACTTCCAACGTTAGGGTTCGTCAGGACATGAGGTGATGGCCCCAGTTCATGGAGGGCATGATCAATTTTCTGCATAGCTCGCTGGCGTAGGATTGTGTCTCGAGGGGAAAACGAGAAAGGGGCATCAAGACGATCAATATTAGAGAGTGAGTGGTTTGTTACAAAACTTTGCTCAAAGGGGTGATGGAATGGACTGTTGCCCCTTCCATGGCCTGGGGTGATAAGCCTGCAACACCCAGAGGATACTCCAGAGGCAAAAAACCTCCATAAGATGAAAAGCATCCCATGTACATATAGTTTGATGATCTGGATGCTCACATCTCCAAAATAAACAAATAATACAATAATTCAATCGTTTTAGTAAAGTATAGAATAGCTGTAACTCACACCGACATTCACCGTAAACTTCCTACTAAGTAAATTCGTGCTAGGGATTATACCTAGTATTAACTCATTTCAGATTTTTCGCTACCCTATATTTTGGGTGTAAAAAACAAGATTCCATCTCAGGGATTCGAATAAGAAAATCGACAACCGAAACGGTTTCTATTGTCGGTTAATCAAATCTCCCTCAGGACCTTGCATCAAAATAATAAGCCTATGATAAGAACAAGCAAAGAACTGTAATTATCAGAGAGTTAGTCCACAGAGTGGACCAGTGGGCGCTTTTAGTTTCAAACTTCAGGTGTAAACTATGGAGACACATTACTATATGACGTGATTGTGACGATCATTCATGAAGTACGAGTATTTTTCGATCCCAAACTGACTGTTTTCATATTTTCTTCAAACTATAATTTCGACTGCCTCAATTTGTTAAATGACCAAGCTATAGCTCGCTGCTTTTTATTCTTAACAAATGTTCTACCAGACAAACCTAATGCTCGATTTCATATTCTGACATAGCGGAAGAGCATATTGTATACATCAGCAACTGTGTTTTGTTGGTAACATGGTAGCTCACCACGTTCATGTTACCTTTACCCGGCCAGGTTTGACCTGACCTGTCATGATTCCTCTAGAAGAAAACGTGCGCTCATCCTAAAGATTTCCATTCTCGGGTCAACCTTAATTATTTAGCATCCCACATAAAATTACGAGGTCTCTTTTGTCTTTTGACTTACCTGTCATCTGACATGGTCGCCTTGGAGTCAGCCCTTTGACTCAAACTTTTTTTATCCCTGTCGTCTCGTTGTTTCTTCTTTTTTGGCATCCTGTCACTTGAAGGTCAGCGCTGACAACAAAAAGCAAACATCCCACTCAGTTCACTCGGAATTACGACTCTTTTAAAATACAAAATTTAAAAGTAATTAGCTAGCTTAGGTGAGTTTTGGAGCAGCTAGAGTGGCACGGTTCAACCACAACTGTCACCCTACAAATTCAAGGTCAGCAGCAGTGCGGGAAAACAAACAGCTACATCCCCTAACGACAAAAGCAACGATGTTTACATCAGCGCAAGCGCAAACGTTACTCTTTATCTGGTAACAATGGAATTCATGGGATCTTGTCCACATCATAGAACTAATAGGGAACTCCCGATTCGTACTACACGAAAAACATCAATAACAGCTAAAAACTGTACAATTTATGAGAACCACTAGCACTTAATGTTTGAGAATGTGATGAAACTGCTATTCAAACTGTTTAAACTCCAACGTACACAATCGCTGGTAATTTCATCAAGATCAAACAACAATTTTGAACGGCTCCTACATCCTTACGAAGATGGTTAGGAAAATGGTTTAGGAATGAAAACAAATTCTGTGGAGGTACCTCTCAATAATTTTTGGATTTTTAAGGGTATTTACTGTTTGCTATACTATCATGCGAATGAAAGGTTAGTAATTTATTTAATCACAATTACCTTGTACAAAGAAGTCAGTTAATCACGATTGCATATAGATTAGTTTGGCGAACATTTAAAAATCACTACTGTACAGAATTATCCCAGATTCACCTAAATACAATAACACAAAACCTTCAATACTTGTAAGAGGTTTTTAAAATAATTGAAATTGCATTGCATATACTTAGTTGTTGTTTCATTGGGTTTCTATGTAAGCGTAATCAAGTGAACAACGAGTTCACTAATGACTATTGAGTTGGATGAAGAGAAATGGTCTCATAATTACGGACGAGATTTTCGTGGATTCACATATTCTGTCAAAAACATGATTTTTTCAATCTTTTTCAACCAATTCAAGTTCCAAATGATATAGGTAGGGGCAGAACATTTAGGTTTTACATAATTTCGTGTTAATTACCTATTTCGATTATAATTGAATATTTAAACACATATTTCGAGATTTAATGAGACCTATCCTAAGATAGAAAATAGAAGAAACTTCGATAAAATAAAATATATTTTTTCTTAAATGGATAGGAAATTCAAACACATTGATTGGCGTTTACCTCTGCCACTGCGGACTGCACCATTTTGTGAAAACCTTAACTCACGCCGAATCGCACACTGAGTCTTTAGTGGACAACATGAACCTCATCAAAGATGAAGTCCACAAATTGGACACCACCGTAGGGAAAATTGAGGAAATAAATCCATGAAATTTTGAAAAAAAATCCTGGATGAAATGAAATTATTTTACACTGTCCTCAGTAGAAGAAATGTTATTACCAGACTCCTTAGTGCCAAACTTGCTCCTTCCTAGATCCCCAACTTTAGCAACGAAACAAAAACTCCAGTCAAGACTAAGTCTTTCAGCAGATATACATGGACTGTACTAGAAGATCGACAACGCCTTCATGCATTTCGTTCTTTAAAAATGAATGTCGTATAATACAATTTCGAGATATAATTATGTTTTATTTACTACTAGATAATGGTACATAGACAGTTTTTCTGACTACATATTTTTGTGTTTAGTTTCATTATTTTCAATAATGAACATTCGTATTCTACCAAGAAGAAGCATTTAACCGGTGATACTTGTTGCCCTTAGCTCAATCAATGATAGCAAAATATAGACGTGTTGTCCAAGTCTTAACTTGCTATATCTGGATTCTTCAGGGAGATTGGTCCACTGCTATTTCTATTGGTGATCAACAGTGTCAGAGTACCGTATTAAGTGACGTCGAATGTATTCTATTTGCTGATGACTTGAAAATGTATTGGAATGTTGAGTCGAATGGGAACTGTCAGGTTTATTGGTTTGGTGCTAAGCTAATGATTTAGCTCTTAAACCGACTAAATATGGCACCATCTCTATCCACCGTTCTGTGATTCCACTGGTCCGTGATTACTCAATTTGTGGTTCGTCAGTATGAAGAGTCACGTCCGCCTATTTGCTTTTAGACACCCAGGTCACTTTCACTGACCATATTACATCGATTTCTTCCCAAGCGAATAAGTGCTTTGAGATTGTGAAAAGGAGCACGAAGTAGTTCACCCATGTCCCTGCTATAACTGCTTTTTACATGTCTCTGTTGATTCCTACAATAGAATACCCTCCCGTAATTGGGAAACCATTCTACAAAAGTCGCATCGAACAGCTAGAGAGAGTTCATTGCCGTTCCCTCCGAAACGTAGCATTTAAGCTTCAAATATCAGGTTGACTCTATGAACTATGAGGACAACAGCACTTTCTATCCTCGAGTAAGAACATTTCTATTAGATTTCTCACCCTTACACGAAATCTTGAATGGACTTCTGTATGATGTCATCCGATCAGAGTGTTTGGATCAGGCCTATTCAATCCTCCTCAAAATCTCTTATACCACAAGGAAGATCTCGGAATGACCTCGTTTGACCCTATGCAAGCAGAAATACAGGTTTACCCTACTTGAATTCTCCCCATTTTCTGAAAATGGTAAACTTATTGGTGCCCCGTTCCGCCTCATCATAAACTAGCTTATTTCGGACATCCTTCTCGCCGACAAACTACATGTACCACCGCTCCCTGTCTAGACTCTCACGTAAAGCCAACTACATAACAAATGAATGACCTGAAAAAGATGTTTTCTACTTCTCATTGGCCTTCCTCCAACTGAAAGTGAAAAACTTGTTTGAGCCATAAACTCCCAACTTAAGACAATAAACTGATTTTTTCTCCTATGTTTCTTTGTTTTTCTCAATCTCGTAAACCAATATTAAGCAATTCTATTATCGTTACGTTTTTACCACATCTATATTAGGTATTTCTGTTCTTATTGAGCTTACCCGCATTATTGAAATATATATTAAATAAATAAGCTTGAATACAAAGTTTTCTATTAGAAAATTCAATAATAATTTTTCATCTCCACGGTTTAGGACGGGCTCGGGGCGCTGACAAAATCGGTAAATTTCATTGAAACTAGAGTGTACTGTAAACACTCCAGTCGGTGCTATCGACCGAAAAGGAATTCGGCCGAGAGAAATCAAGTCCAGTGTAAACGTAGCCTTACAAATACCCTTTTTGTAGCTACAAAGAAGCTTAGAGGTGTTTTGGAGTTATGTGTTTGGAATCTACTTGAAACTTGAACGTTTGGAACAGTTCAAAATTCGCAGTAGGGTGAATTAGTGAATCATAATATTTAAGGTAATATTCTGTATCTAGCTGAGATCCCTATGTTATGACTACGTACAGCCAATACCAGTGAGGCGGATGAATTATTGAGAAAATTGAATTTTATTGGTCCTCATTGGTTAATGTCGTTCAACGGGTATTGGCTTCATTGTCTCCCGTTCGGATAATAGTCAATAATTCATAGAGAGCTGCGGATGATTGACAGTGATTGACTGTTGGGTTCCATGCAGGAATATAATTTCTCCTGGAGTCGCTTCTCTGTTTCCAGTTGACGGGTACGTAAAGACGATTTACGAGTAATATAAGTGTACTGGAGAATGAACGAGGGCTTCCCACCGTCGTCGGGGTTGTGACGAACGAGAAAATCACGGGGACGTCAACGTGACGTCTATGTGAGGAGCATGAAAGGGAGAAACATGTGATGATGGACAGAAATTTCCCTGGGATGACAGTTAAAGGCCCGAGGTGGGATCGATACCCCGGACTAAATAACACAGCTGGTCCAGGCGACCGAATTGTCATTAGGATCCCATGCGCCTGTACTTTTTATTCCGTCTTATGTGTTTGTAACCTTTCGAATATTACCAATGTATATCTTATGTGTCTGGCTTGTATATGATGCGTGCCATTTCTAAGTTCACTATATCCTATTTTTTCAAAGTCAAGGTAGCAACACCCACTTTGGTAGACGTTTACTTCACTTACACAAAACCTAGTGACGTGCAGTGTACCTGGGTGATTCTCATTCTACGGGACAATCGGGGTTTTAATTCTGACAAAAAAATTATGTTCTCCTAAATTTATGATTTTTTTTTTATACAATCTAGATGTTACTCTAATGGTACAGTGATGTACAAGCACGCATGATTTTCGTTTGCTTCCTCAAAATTCAGGTTTTAAAATTTTATAGGACACGACAATGATATGTATCCATGACAACGAGCTTTGTCAACCAAATAACGATATAATTATGTAAACGATGTGTAGGTAAGGTTGAATGAGACAGATATTTAAACCAAAAACATTTTAATTCCTAGTTGAAGCAAGATGATTTATTCAGTTAGTTACTACCACCCAATATTAAAAGTATCAAAATAATCACGGTTCACAAACGTGAAGGTGGGCGGGCATCTGATTTCAGTTTTTCCTGACTTTGTGCTAGAACAAGTATCGTATTTTATTATTGGTATTTATTTAGTATCTAATACCAAACTTGGAAAAAAATTGTTTCAAACAGCCATGATGGCTTTTGTGGTAGCCACAACAATGAAGTTTAAAATCACCACGACAATGAGAAATCAACATTAACCTTCTGCAATTAGGATTCAAATGAACGCTTATATAAATTGAAACCTGCTTTCCCAAAATGAATGCTATACAAATCAATAAGATTGATTAAGAGTGATTCTCGAACCCATAACAATGAGAAGTATGAAACGTACATACCTGTTTTAGAAACGGCTAACTTCATTTTTGAGCCCCAACTGTATAGAAATAGCGGAAGCATGGTGTTTCCTCTAAGGGCAGAGTTACCAACAGTGAAAAAACTTTGAATTGCCAAAAAATGCCCTCATTTGAGAGAGCTTCGATGATTTCCTTCAAACCCATGACAATGAGACAGAAGGTTTGGGACAAACTTTGAGCACTTGATTCGTACAGACTATCTCGTAAAAATTAGTCCCACTTGTAAGCACACTAACAAGTTAGTAATGGAATTCTAAAAAATACTAGTTAGAATATTTCCAGTAAAACGTACTTTGAGCGGATAAAATTTCGGATTAAGTTCAAATTCTGACTCACGGACAGACCATTACAATGAGATTAGAGATACATTTCGATCAATTATCGGAATGTACAATGAAGGTTAGCCGGACATCCTTGAGTAGGCCTAGTTACCACATAAAATCTACAAAAATAATTTTTGGAAAAAGTTGAACAGGAAATTTGTTATCATTGGAGGACATTAATAAGTACATTAATTTAATTAGAATTCGTTCGAGCGTGCCTGTTTCCATGCAATTAAATACATATATTTGGATAACGTTCCACAAGCTTCGGTAATTGGATTTCTAGGGTTCAATAATTTTTTGGAGGGTTATTTAATTAAAGAATAAAAAAACGTTTTCGCAGAGTATCTGAATCCATTTGCAAATTCCCCGATGGAAAATAACTCCGAGTGACGCAGATGAAAGTATTTGTATCACTATTTTTACATTATTCCGTTGACCAAGTTAATTATTTAATGGACTAGTGAGGGAGGTTGTCGTGGCATGATGGGCGTTGGAATGAGTTTATTTTAATAAATAACTCTGTATCTCTTGCAATAAAGATACTGGGGAAGGGACGGAAGAGGTCCCTAAAGCCCTGGACTGCCGTAATTTCTCTTTTTAAATAACCGTCAGTATTTGTGACTCTCTGTACATGCAAGCGGACAAACTGTAGCCAAGTCGATAACGTGGGACTGCGGGAAAAGCACCCAATCTCTTGGAACGAGTCCCACATTACCGCAGTTGGCAGTAACTATCAATTTATCGGAACGGTGATAACTACTATGAGTTGAAAGGTGTTGGCAGTTGAACTTAATTTGCATCAGCTATGTGATCAGTGATGTTCTATCATCTAGAGACCTCTAGACATCTAATCGAAATTAGTTTATTAAGAACGGAGTACTTATGAGAACGGTAATGTAATTAAAAGCTTTCCTCTTCCCAACATATAGATTGAATGTACCTTAACACTTTTCGTCCCGTAATTTTGTTTTACAACATTTCCAACGAAAATTGGTGTGGTTGCCTATTAAACATGGCTATTATGGGAAAAATGGTTTTAAAAATTGAACACTCCATTAAGGTGTCCGTGCCTTTGATGTGCACCCTGTTATTTTTCCGGCCAGGACTTTCCTAACGAGATGCTGTCAAGTTGCTGGACAGTAATTTCACTCCAGAAACACTACTTGAACCTGCTGTGCTGATGGATGAGGAGGGAGGGAAGCCCAAGCTCCAAATCGTCTGGCTGATAAATGTCTTGAATCAACTACCTCTTCTTCTTCTGCAGAGTAACAGCGTCAGCATAGGTTGAGGTGGCCCGACCTAAACGGCCACTGGTAGTGTTTCTGGAGTAACGAATCGAAGTTTGTTTACGCCAAAATATTCCTGAGGCAATCCAGGTTCCAAGCTCCATTGATACAAAGCACTGTTCATTCAAAAAGGCAGGAACATGAATAAATACGGACGATAAATGAAGAGCAGGTTTCGTTCCCAGGTGATGAGAGAACATGGTTTGGCCTGCCACAACATAGTCAGACATGACAACACACTAAAGACTGCGTGTATATTGACCGTGCCCGTATGGATACACTGTGATGTAATGGGTTAAGACCACTAAGGCTTTGGAATTTCTAACCCGACAAACGTATTAGTTCACTTGTATTTCTGCACTGGTACTTTCGCATATATCATTCATTATTTCCTATCTTACAGTATTGTTTTATCGTATGGCGTTTCATGCCATACAATACACATGTTCTGGAGGTCACCTGTAAACTCGGCTTACTTTTTGATAGATAATTCTGTCAAAATTTGATGGTGTTGTGTTAGTTGAGTTGCCTTGAGGTCTGGTAGCGACTCACAAATATATTATTATGCAACAATTTGTTAAAAAATACTTTATTAGAATTGCACCAAGTTTACATCTTATTAGCAATTTGATTTTGATCTTAATTACTACGTACACATTGCAAGACAATGACACAGAACATGATGCTACAATGTGCTCACTTAGTAATTAAGTCAGTAAATGTGTGCTAGCTGCTTCGAGCTGTTTATGCAGTTGATCCTGTTGTGCTAGCTGTTGATGTGGATGTCCGCCCTGAATTATTGAACAAAATAGGAAATCTTTGAAATTTGTACCACTGTTTGACGTTCTGGCACATTCCCTTGGAAGAAAGATCTTTGTTTATTATTATCAATACTGCCTTTGCACTCAATGTTTGGGGAAGATTATTTGCCAATCCTGCTGTTCCAGTGAAGTCAAAATCGGAGGTGTTTAACCCCACAATCCGGTCTGTCCTGTGCTATGCTTCACCATGCTGGGGATTTCAGGAGTAATCAAAGGCAGATCGAGTGCAGCTGATGTATGTAAGAATGCTGTTCCGTTTACCGGGGTTTTCCCCAAATTACATTTTACATCTGGAGTCAGGGGTGGACACCATATCAGCTTTTACGCTTGAGGCTCGTCTGAAGTACTTGGGAAAGTAGCTCATCTCACGGACACACCTCTTCCCGAATAATTGCCATGGAAGTGATGAGAAGCAGGGTTTCATAGGCTGGGCATCTTGTCCGCCTTGTCGCTGGATTGGGTACGGATGGGTTAGAGAATCCCAGGGTCGTTTGAAAGCTGATAAATCCTCAAGTCAAATTAATTAATTTGGTAGACTATTGAATAGTTTGATTCTATTATACGAGAAAAAAGTGTGACTTTTAGTTGTGGATCTAAAAGGCAACTTCAATGTAAGGTTCCCAGCTGACCTCGTTTGCCCATAACGTTTCTCAAACTCAGATAGGTGTTGGACTATATGTATAAGTACGATTTTTTTGTAAATGCGTGAGATATCCAGAACCTTGAACGCCTCAAAAGTTTCCGCGGTGGGGAATCTCACTTTCTTACGGAGTAAAATTTTGATAATTTTCTCATGAGCAATATGTAAAGGCTACCATACCTAGAGTAAGTATGGTAGGCCGATCCCCACGCAAGAACGCAGTACGAAATAACAGACTGCACAAGAGAATTGGTTACTTACCAATATATTTTACTAGTGAATCTGTAGGTAGTGGAACCGTTGTTTCTGGGATTACAACCCAGTTGTGGTAGGAATTTGTGTACGAGAACTATCTCATACGGAAATAACAAACATTTGTGTAATAATTTGCACCGTTTGTATTACTGTGGAGAATGGGCAGTGAATTTTCTCTTTTCGAGTTTAATTGGACCCGACCGCATTATCGCCAATGGCCTGAGTGGGAACCCCCCCTTCTTCACTGTATAGCCGGCGTTTAACTTCTGACCGCCTCACGAAGGGGAAATTGCCCGAGTTGAAATATAATCGTAGCGGCGGTATTTGCTGCCGAAGGGCGAAGGCCCGCGGTTTAATGGCGCACCCCTGGATTAGTATGAGAAAACTCCCCCTACGACCCCGCAAAGGATAGCGCTTAATCGTCGGATGGTCGTACAGGGGGAAGGTGTACAAATGGGAAGAATAAATTATGAGGCCTCAAGGACCACTCAACCAGTGCGCCGTTTCCACAGAATTGAATGAACGTGTGAAGTGAGGATTCTAACTTATTTCCATTCCTGAATGCGTTCTTTGGAAAGTTGGAAATTGGATATAGTTGGACCATTGGATGTGAGTAGCGGGCGGATTCTTATGCCAGTAAAAACTCTGTTTTATGCGCCTAAAATATGCAGGAAAAACTCAGAATATGCCCTCAAAAACTCGAAATATGCACTCAAAAATTTACTTTTCGTTTGGAACAAACATTTTTCAAATGCTTACCGGCTTGCAGGTGCTGTGTTACCTGAGACCTTTTATCAAATGCGATTCCGATTTCATAATAAGTGCAGAGCAATTTTCGTCCATCTGAAATGAACACATCACCAAATTCCTTAACATAGCCGCGAAACTTGGATGAATCACTTTGACCTGGCCTTGGCATGACTGGAGTTCAAAATCCTTGTTTTTTTCACACAGAAATTGCACAATGTACATCATGAACACTCCAATATTACCTACGTGGCAGTTAGGTCCACAGTCAGAATTCAGATTTACCTAGCAGCTAGCGCTTCAAAACAAACACAAATCAGCTGGGGGTTGTTGTCATTTCTTAATCTTCTAGTCACGGCTGCCGCCACGGATACTAGAATACAGTATTCTAGTATCCGTGGCTGCCGCCATGAGTGGCTTAGCGAGGTGCATATATTGTAGTTATGTAGTAGGTAGCTACTTCCGCGCATGATGTCTCACTGTCTGCCATGTTGATGCGATGCTATACCTTACTTTTTCAATAAAAAAAGGAAAAAACCTAAAAATATGCGTTTATATGCTTTTTAAAATTTGTCACTAACCCTAAAATATGGTGTATAAAAATAACTAAGTTTTTGGAATCATTGTGCTGTGATACGGGTTAGTACCTCATTTCAAATATTCCTTCAGGAGAAAAATATGTTATTACCTAAGGCTCATTACCCCGTACATATGAGCAACCGTAAGAATTGTGCGTGTGAGTTTGAATCTGGAGTAGGTACACGATTATATGATTTCACTTCATCTTAATATCCGGAATCTTCTTCGACGGTGCCCTTTGAATGGCTTGTAAGTCAACCCTGCAAAGTTTTCTGTGGCTAATTTGAATCGTTCCCATGAATCGCACTTTGCAGATTATATGATTGGGTCCGTGAACCTCAGACATATTTCTTCAGTTCGGAGTGTAAGGTTAATTCTCGATTCTAGGTTCTCATTCTCTGACCATCTGTCAACCGGTTCCAACCTAGCAATACGAGTATCAGAATATATCAAGTGTATTACTACATCCCCGCTGTCACCACACTTTGCGAATCACTTATTCTCCCAATCTTGGAGTTTGCCTCAGTCGGAGATGGGCGTAAATAACGATTACTTTTGAAGCAATCGTTATTCGTTGGCGAAACGATTAACGATTACAAAATTATTCGTGATTAACGAATACTTTCAAAGTAATTGTGGTTAACGAATACTTTTTGCGGTTACAGATACGAATAACGATCCGTCCACTCAATAATATAAATAATAAATATAAATGTATCAATAAAAATAAATAATATATGTCCGTCGCACAATTGAATTGGGCAAGTAGGGTTGCACCTGCACATACGCATAAACCTAATAATCTAGAAAGATATAAAAAAGTCGCTAGGACTAGGATAAATTTTGGGGGGACAAAATTATGCTTACCTCATGTAGCAGTAGACGCTTGGACAAAGCTCAGATGGGGACTTGTATAAAGGCAATCAGCCTATGGGGCATTGCGAGGGAATAGGGGCGTCAGAACTGTCAAAAATAGAGGGCCAGTGGTCGTAACCACGCTCTGCTACCGTGTGAGGTGATGGAATGGTATAACTGCCCCTTCCATTGAGCTGAATGCGGATTAATGCTCCGCCACGCTCAGAGGACGACCCAGACGTTTGAAGGCGTCTGATTCATCTCCCAAGGCGACATATTCAAGAATCGGGAAGGGCCACCTAACCATATTCAATCAAAGATAACCTAGAAAGAGAAAACCAATTCACCAAGTCCGCTATTTTTCCTAATCTAACGAATGAGGACACTTTTGAAGATCTCTCCAAGCTGTGTCTTTAAAAATGGAAGCATCAGTCGCTTGACAGAAATGAGCTACAAGAATTGTACTCACCTGTACGCCCATAATAACTAATAACCACGAAAGAGAGAACACGTCGCAGAAACTATTGTTTTTACCTGTCTGAAGTTTGAGCAAACCATTGGATATCTTGATATTTATGATGCTCATTTGATATTCTGATGGACGTTGTGCATTGATCCCTCGGCTGAAGAGGGCAAGAAGAGTTGTACTCACTCATAAACACGTTCAAATCTTATTATCTAGAAAGAGAGAACAAAGTCCCTAAAATTCCTATTTTTACAGGTCTGATGTTTAAGGAATCCTTTGAAAATCCCAACAAGCCGTGCTTTTGAGGGATGTCTCCTCTCCCTCTCTCTGAGGGCCGTTTTTTTAATTTGAAGAGTCAGTCCCTTGACAGAAGTGAGTCGTCAGAAGTGAACCTACGCGTAGGAACACGCAAACCTCATAATCAAGAAAGGGAGAAAAATCACCTGAAAAACGAAACCTGCAGAAGGAAAAAAATAAACACGACTCACACAAACGCCCGGCTCCGGCAGTGTTTTAATTAAAAAAGTTCAACAGAAAACCGCCTCCGGGCGGAGCCCTCCACAAAGTTTTTGGGGAAACGACAGCTAAGAGCTGTTAACCCGCCTGAAAGTTGATGGGCTCTCAACTTTCCCATTCCCGTCGTAAATAATTAGCTTGCTAAGAGGAAGAGTGTTCATTTGCCGTACAAATCTTCACACGCGCCGGATCCGATTGTGGGCTTTTGCGCTTAGAATCCTGTTTGATGTTAAACTTGCAGAGAAACATCAGTTTTTGCCAAAAGATTGTGCTAATGATTTTGTGCTTCGATGCAGCCTCGATATTCAAAACTTCTCGCGTTAACAATTTTTGGATATTTGCGTTTTTACGATTGCCCTTGAAAAACAAACCACTTGAACCTGAAAAAAGCCAATCACTCCCAATTTCTCGATTTCACATTCTTCATGGTGGATGGGTGTGGACTGTTCTTTGATATTAAACCTGTTTCCAATATGTACATATACATTTCATTCCAGAAGAACATCTTTCCTTTGAATTCAAATAAATGACGATATCTCTTCTTCCACGTTCCAGTCGTAAATAATTTACTTGGAAACAGGAGTATTCATTAAGCAGTTTCAAATCTCCACGCATACCGGTTTTCTTCAATATTCCCTTCTGCTGTCATGGTTGATGAAAGCAATGGTATTGCCAATATAGAATATGTATTATAGATATCCCTTACTTGGTAGCAGAGCGTGGTTTTTGCGAACTTCAGTCGCGAGATTGATACTTCAAATTACAAAACGCTGCAAAGTCTTTCACCGGGGTTTATTATTCAATTGGCTTGCGTTCATGATTTGAATTTCCACTAAGCTTTGGAGTGTGCGTGTTTCACAGGTGATAGAGCGATTATTGAATTTCAGGAGGCACACAAATATGATCTACTGAACAATCCAAATAGGTATTTTGGTTGAGAACAGATTTACGTGCTCTATGCATATCTCCTTAAATTCAATAATCGCTCTATCACCTGTGAAACACGTACACTCCAAAGGTTAGTAGAAATTCAAATCATGAATGCAAGCGAATTGAATAATAAACCCCTGTGAAAGAATTTGCAGGTTATTTTTTTATTTATTTATTTTTTTATTTTTTAAATGGTTATCAGAATGCTCCAACCCGTGTATCGGATACAAAGCCTTCTAGGAGTTCACTCCAGTATCCACATTACTACATCACTACATCACTACGTCACTAGGTTACTGATATCAACACAAAAACGATAATAAACCAAAATAACGCGAATGTTGGCACCATAAATCGGGCCATAGATCGAGAATGGTTTGACCTACGGACCTGGGGAAGGGCTCATTCGATTCCTCGTGGAGTGTTCTTCAAAAAGAGTACAAATTTAGGCCGCCTTGACTTTTTGTTGAGGTTTTTAGGGATTTTACAAAACTTTGTGTTTGGGTTGTCAACCTTAAAGGGCACTTTAAATTAAGTGAGGAGCTGGCTCAAGAATTGGGGCGTCGCCGGACCAACATGGATTTTTCCTGAAAATTTCAGCTTTTTTTTTCTTCTGCCGTTTGGGACTTCGGTCGAGGGATCTTACTTCCAATTTGAAAAATGTCCCTCAGAATCACAGCTTAGGCGGTTCTTCAAGTTTTCTCAAACATCAAACTTGTAAAAATGCCAATTTCAGTGAACATGTTCTCTTCTGCTGGGCTATCGGGTTTTTTTGGGTTCACACCCGGTCCAATTCGGACATTCCACTTCTGTCCAGAAATTGTTGCTTCTATTGTTCTCGATGGTTCCCTCAAGCCTCGTACTGAGATGAATAGTAGTTTTAGCCATTTTTGTCTCTCTTCATTTTCAGATTCGCATATGTGTGAAAATGGGCACAATTCAAAAAAGTATTTAAAAAATAAGCTAGAAACCTTTTATAAGTTGTAAAATTCATTCTTAAAGTGGGGTAGATTTTATTACCAAAAATCTTGAATACAAATCAATGGCGGAATCATAATGACACTTACTGCAATGGAAAAGTGCAGACAAATGTATGATACGGAATGATCAGTTTCATATGCAAAAACGTCAATTTTACTGGAAGAACGATTAACTTTATATGTCAAGAGATTAAGTTTGTTTGCTAATTGATTACTTTTATCTACAAATCCTACATATCGAGACTGGGAACAATCTATAAATGATTTTATATGAAATTCAGACTGTTAGAAAATGAAAGAGGCCCAGATGCATTCATATCAGTCCAATTACTGAGGAGGTGCATAGCACACGTGTGAATACAAAGACATGTGAACGGGGGACGAGTTCTCGTCCCACGGGCGGATATAATTAGGGAAAGGAAATAATATATAATTGGAAAATGGGAGGTCGGATCTGCGGTCTGGGGAGAAGAAGGTCAACGGGGCCGAGGGGGTCGTATGGTGGGTTTTGAGGGGCTGCAGGTTTCCTCAGGAAATTAAACGCTCTGCGAGGATGGAGAAGGAGGGGAGGGGATCAACCTTCCCACATACAGCCTCACCCGAAAGTTGTAATATTAGTTTCTGATGGAAAATTAAAGGGATAGGGGAACCACGAACACAGTTACTCTAGGAGAACTTCATCGATCAAACACGAACTAGCTACTGTAACAGAAATTTGACAGTCGACCTTGAACCAGTGACTGAATACAGATATTGATCAATCAAATACGAACCAGCAACTATAACAGGAATTCTTCAATTAAACACGAACCAGCAACTGTAACAGGAATTCGTCAATGAAACACGAACCAGGGACTGTAACATAAACTCATCAATCAAATACGGATCAGGGACTATAACAGAAACGTATCAACCATTTACTAATCAGCAACTGTAACATGAATTCTTCAATCAATTAATAATTAGCAACTGTAACAGAAACTCTTCAATCAAATAGGAACAAGCAACTGTTACAGAAGTTCGTCGATTCAACACGAACCAGCGACCAGGTTCGAATTACAGTGAATCTTGCCCTGAAACCCCTGGGGTGCACAAACCCGTGCGATGGGAACTAAGACAAACATTCTCTTTCTAAGCCAAATACAAATATGTAAAGCAGATCAATCTTGTCCACTTCATCGGCTTCAAACCGCGAAACTAACGACTCAATTCTACCTTTAAAAGAAGTTCAATTGTAGCTAAATACCTTACCTCCATAACCTAAATACCTCAATACAATATAATGACTCGTACTTATAGTCCAGTCATCGGGTGGTTTGGGCTTGCAAACTTTCCGCAAATTTGCTGGGTTGTTTCTACCCCCCCCCCCCCCAGGGGTGCTACACCTCATTTTGCGGACAAATTAACCTTGTGCTAACTTCAAGGGGGCCGAAAAACCGCGATTTTTTCGAACTTTACGCTCTCCCCTTCAGCGAGAAGACCACTATAACTCGCGATAATACAAAGCGAAAGACCACTATTTTAAAATGGCACAAAATGACTGACCAAGCGATCATCGTGATATAGAGGCTCCAAGATTGGCAAATTTTCCCAAAATTTCAATATTACTGTTATCAGGTTAATCTTTTTAAGAATATGACACTGATGTATCTTAAAATCTTTTTATTGACGGAATTTATTACCGGAATGTATTGGGGGGTAGTTTTACAACCCAGTTTGCAAGGTTGATGTATTTACAGTATTCCCAAGAAAGTAATACAAATTTTATGTAGTCAATTGCCAGAGACTGTGACTGTTATAAATTGTACTTGACAATATTAAAACTGAGTTATCAGGTTGGGAATCTTTTTAATTTTGGCAAAACTGTAATAGGTAATCAGAACAAAACCAGGTACTATAACATAAATTCGTAATGCTTGCAACTGGTGGGAGACTACAGGGCTTTGCCACAGGGCTGCTCAATCGCCTTCCTCATGGATGGAGAAATATGTGGTATTTGATCATTGTGGATCATGGGTTAGAACGGTATGCGTTTCTTATCAGAGAGAGGACGGTTTTATGTGTGGAAGATGTATGCAAGGGATTCCATGCAATGTATGTATTCAATGCGATGTATGCAAGTGGAGAGTTCTATGCACTCCTCCATGGGCACCACGTAATGTAGTGGTAGTTGTAGTCCTTATCTGTGATACCCAATTTAGTGGTAGATGTGCTCAATCTACATCCCAACCGGCACAACAGTGAAAATTATTTTGAAATCAACGCGAGCTGTGGAAATTAAGCTTGTCAGGATTTATCTTCCTCTCGCCCACTTACTTGGTTTCATTTTAACAGCTACTAATGACATGATCGTGTTAGATCAATACGAGTTGGCAGGATTGCTGAAAGTTAATTTGTTGTCTCTCCCAGCTCTATTACTGTCAGGCAAAAACAACCTCAATTATGACAGATGGTATTAAGCGTGGAAATAATAAAAATCCCATTACCGACCTCATATGCTATTCTAATCTGATTATCCTTTTTTCGGGTTTCATTTTCATCGTAACGTTTGCTAATTACGGACGAATTAGAGAAACTCGGAGAAATATCTCGTCATGTTATAATTGTAGGAAAGTGTTGAGTCATTTGCAACATTCTTAATGCTCCTAACGGTAACAAAATTCTCGTTCGCTGAAAGTATTCCAAAGTTAATTTAAAAGTTTTGAGAAATAAGTTAAGGTTTTTAAATTCATTACTCCTCAAATACTCCCTTTTCTATCACGGTTCATTAGGTTTTCCATTAATAAGTTTCAAACAATTCAACATCATCTTGTTTGGTTCAGCGGAGTTAAAATTAAAGTTATTTCCGTCTTATTGCTGCAGAAGTATCTAGTTATTATTTTCTGACCCACGGATTTTCTGAACTCGAAGTTACAGCAGCCTAGTTTGTATCCGTGTGGGATTCCAAGATGTTAAATTTGTGAGATATTGATTGAAGACTCTCTCTCCACTTCTCCAAGTTCCTTCCATTCCTACAGGAGTGGAGGATTTTTTGCTACCGTTATTGTTTGGCATACTAACTCTGTTCGGGAAGGATCTCCCTGCGCTTACATGAAACGTACCGTTCTCAATTTGCAATTTAAGTTAAAATTTCGTGTTTTCTCTTTCATTTCAAATTTTCACTGTACTCCTTTCAGTAATTCACATTACATACAGATATACCTATTGAAACGCATGCATTCATTTATCTGAAAAAGAGCAAACTAATTCATCAATTTACGTAGGTGTGCGTTCTATTCTATGTTTCTCATCGAATGTTGTTTATTGTTTCAGGTAAGTGATCTACATTCTTCCCTACGTCTCCGCTGTACATGTAAGTTTGTTCATCTTATTCACTATAGTCCTTGTAACAATCCCAGTTTTTGTGGATTTTGTCCGATCTTGATGAAGTGTCTGGGTTGAGGTCGGTACGGTTCTCCATTACTTTACAAGAGTTGAGACATTGGCTTGAAAGTTACCTCTTCGTAAGGCCACTGTACTTGTACCATTTGCCTTTGTAGTTTCAGGATCAGATTGCTTGTTTCATTATCAGTTTTTATAGTTCCTATCGTGAAATCAGTAATACACCCACAGGGGAGCGAGAGCACGTTAATGTGGGAATCACCAATCGGTTATTTCATTTCTTATTTATAACCTACATATGGGTCATTTTCCCAAAAAGGGCGAATCCGGACCTCTCGTTTTCAGGTAACCTAAACTTGAAATTGAGTTCTGGAAAAAATCTGGGGTCATCTTGGATTGCATTTCAAAGGTAGGCCGCGCTATAAGGCACCTAACTAATTATTTAAATATTAATAATGAAAATCGATTGGCACACGAAAGACTCCTCTGGCAGGCTTTGAGACAACAAATGTAATCTATTGATAACAGAAATTTTTGAAATCTTCACGATCACAAAGGTATATTATTTAAAAGAATAATAAACCAAAAGGAAACAATGAGAAATATTTGGCAAAATTACTACTTGAAACTTGATAGATGCACCTGGTCAGCAGACCGATACCATTGGTAATTATACTTTATTACCTTTCAAATAGGTAGGATGTTCTGATTTAATTATGCATTATTGTCAATAATTTAACTTGACTATATTATAGCTATGAAAAAGACTATTATTAATAAATGACTTGAACGTAGTCTTTTACATGCCCATGCGGAGGACAGGCCAAAGACACAAGACAGTGCTTGGAAACTTGGTTTTTTCACCTTTTCTCAGGTTATAGTGATGTTTTTAAGCAAAACCACTATACCAACGGAACAAGCTCGGTAAACTCTACATTTTGAGACAAGAAAAAAGGAATAATTTCAATTTCTTACCGTTTCCCAGCGTTTGAATAAAGAACGATGCTGCTCAGGAAACCACATTTCTATAACTGAACTCCCCACTACACACCTCCAGATAAGATAACAAGGGTCAAGGGTTCCCACCTTTTTATTTCATAACCTAAAGTACAACCACACATAGTGTGGTGGAGGTAAAACCACGGGAGATGAGAGTTCGCCGCTAAAATACGAAAACACAAAGAAGGCAGCCTAACGACAAAAACCTCTGGACACTCCCGTACCAGATATGTGACACGTAATCAGTATGGTGTGTGTCTCAATTTAGGGTGGGAGGGTGGGCCACAACACAGCCAAGTGATCTATTCAGTCATGGGATCGATTGCAGTCAACGGATCTGTTGCTAGAAAATAATTAGTTGCACAAATTGCAAACCAATTGATAATTAATTACTCATCCCGCACGAAATTTACACGATCAGTGGTGTGTGGATTGAAGAAAATCCGCAAACCAAATTTTTCATCTTTAGAATGTATTGAAGAACCCCAGAATGGGACAATAACTGTAATCAGTGGTTCACAATGTTTGCGCAAAGTTGGAAAATTCATTTTAGGACAGGCAGACTACAGGACAATTCGCTGTTAAAATTCAAATTCAAGTATTAAATGGTATGTAAATGCATCATGTGTTGATTGCATATCGTAGAGCAAGATTGATAGTGTATCGATGACATTTTTTTAATCCCCATATCATTAAGGGGAAGTCAGAATCCTCTCTGGACAAAGATTGGCCCTTTCTGGGAAAAATGACCCATATGGGAATTCCCATCGTTAACCTATTGAATGTACCGATTGCCATGGATGCATAATACAACTCAGCTTTACCCTGTATACTAAAACGTAGTCAAACGTAGGTTTATTATCAGATTTCATATTTGATTGTCAGATAATACGTTCGACTATCAGTTTTCACAGTTTCTATCGTTAAATCACTAATACCGCTATTGTGGAGCTGAACACATGTTAATACGGAGAGATTTGTCTGAATGGGTAAATCCGCTTGTTTTGACCGCATCCCCCCGTTTAAATTATATCGGGGAAAAAGTCGAGATTAATCCCGGGAATTTCGCTCCGTACGATAACACATTTTCGCCCACGCCCCACGCGTGCGGAATAATAATCGTTTTTATTACCCGAGCCGAAGGCCGAATCCGTGCTCTGGGTCCGCTCCCGAAAGTTTTCAAAACGGAGCGACGAAAAAATGTCAAGTGGGACAGCAATAACGCGCTGGCAATCGCGAAGGAGGATCTTTTAATAGAAAAAAAAATAAAAAATAGAGGAACGGTCAGTGCGTCCATTTGCATGTTAATTGAAAATAATACGAGGCGAGAGAGAACTCTGCCGTCTTAATTTGGAAGCTCTCAACGCATTTAGGTGTAAATAATGCGGTTGAAGGTGAAGCTGGCGAGGACTGTGCTGGTAAACTACGGGTTGCATTATCATATTAACCGTGCGAAAGTTTACCGTGGAATTATTCATGAAATTCGGATCGAAAATGTTGAAAAAAATATTTTGATAAAAGGGTGTGGTAGCGACTGATGATCAGGCTGGAAATCATGGTAGAAAACGCTGCAAATTCTTTCGCTGGGGTTTATTATTCATTTGTCTTGCGTTCATGATTTGAATTTCTACTAAGCTTTCACAGGATAGATGGATTATTGAATTTCAGGAGATATGCATGGAGCACGTAAATCTGTTCTCAACCAAAATACCTATTTCGATGGATCAGTTGATCATATTTGTGTGCCTCCTGAAATTCAATAATCGCTCTATCCCTGTAAAACACGCACACTCCAAAGCTTAGTAGAAATTCAAATCATGAATGCAACTCAAATGAATGAAATTGAATAATAAACCCCACTGAAAGAATTTGCAGTGTGCGTATTTCACAGGTGATAGAGCGATTATTGAATTTCAGGAGGCACACAAAATTTGATCATATTTAATATGATCAACTGATCAATCCAAATAGGTATTTTGGTTGAGAACAGATTTACGTGCTCTATGCATAAATCCTGAAATTCAATAATTTCTCTATCACCTGTGGAACACGCACACTCCGAAGCTTAGTACAGATTCAAATCATGAACGCAAGCCAATTGAATAATAAACCCCAGAGAAAGAATACTTATTTACCCCAGTAATAATATTGAACAATATTTACCTATATATTATCAGCGTTTCATGCATATTAGAATGCTTCAACCCGTGTATCGGCTATAAACTACGAGTATCCACATCGGCTATCACTCCAGTATCCACATTCACTACAACTCGACGCTATCGGCATCACTAGGTTACAAACAAACAATAATAAACCAAAAAACGCAAATGTTGGCACCATAAATCGGGCCATACATCGGGAATGGTTTGACCTACGGACGTGGGGAGGGTCTCATTCGATTCCTAATGGTATGTTCTTCAAATAGGTACAAATTTAGGCCGATTCGACTTGTTTTGAGGTTTTTAGGGATTTTACAAACTTTGACAGCCTTTAAAGGGCACTTTAAATTGAGTGAGACAGCTGGCTCAAAAATTGGGGGCGTCGTCGGACCAAGATGGATTTTTCCTGAAAATTTCAGATCTTTTGCTCCAGCCGTTTCGGAGATATCGTACGTACGGCGGACGGAGGGAAATTTTTTTATTGCAGATTCGGATTCTACACCCTTTGAAACGTAAACCATGAAATTTTCAGGGGGGGGTTAGAATTTTTTTTCCAGAGCGATTACAATGGTTTATTATTGAATAATAAACCAATATTAAAAATGATATTTGTTGTGTTTATGTGATTTGATGCTGCGCGTTGTATATTTAAGTAAGCGTCAAATTTGAACAAATGAAAATTAGGTGTTGACTTGTTGATTGTAAATGAGACCTATTGTTTTGGGTTCAATTAGTGTCCAACATTCTAATAGATGAAAATGATGAATTATTAAAGAATCTCGAAGGACCACCTCAATTTGAGGAATAAATTTCTTTACTCCTAGAACTGTGGTTGCTCGCAATAAGAAACGTGAATTGATGAAGCATCCACTGGCATACCATTTTATTGAGTTAAATTCAAAGATGATATTTGCCTACGTGGCCACTGAAAAGAACAGATATTTAAATGAGGAATTGATTGGTGATATATAACTACAAGCTCATTTGATTGTCCAATCAATGTAGAAGATGATCCAGTTTCCTGCAGGTAATGATGAGCCAGCCAGGTAACGGGTGTGAGAAGCAAGAATGAGTTTCTTGGTACAGTAGCAAAACTGTATTAGCACCACTAATTGGCCACACAGTGGTTTTGAAGAAGTGCAATAGGTGGTCTGGTACCAGGAGCTTAGACAATGATGATGATGATGATGAAACATATAAAACCACTAAGAAGTTGGGTTGAATGCAAACCCTACTTAAATTCACCACACTTGCACAGAAAAGTCGCTGTGAATGGAAAATTATAATTTTCTTCACTGTAATTGAGGATGAAAAGAGATGATGATTTTGGGCACTGGGGACAATGTTCTCACAGCAATGGCTACTTAGATGATGATAACTGAAATAGGCAGACCAGATGATTCCAACATGGGCTGGCTAGGCTTCCATCACAACATGAAACTTCCCTCATGAAGAATGTAGAGTGGTGTGAATGCCCAAAGATCACAATGAGCGTTAATAAATAAAACAATAATGCACAATTCTTATAATTAATAATAATAAAGTAATACAATAATAATATTAATAATACGTGGTTTAAGTTGAAAATAAAGGTTCAGCCAATGGACAGTAAACGGTGACAAGTAACATCCATGTACGGAAAAATGCGTGAAACTGATCCATAATCCATGATTAATTCACGAACAGGTAATAAGTCTATTTCAAGGTGTGATAAGTGATAACCATACATGATTTTTCATTGTAAACGGAAATATAGTGGAAATTCGAAAATAATGATGTTGAAATGAAAAAAGAGTGAAAAGTATTTATCGAAATATTTGATGTTGAAAGGTGTGTGGAGTGAATGACGGAACCAGATGAATGCAATGAGGTTGTAAATTACAACGTCAGTCCAAACAATTGTGAAATTTTGAGCGGGTGGATTAATTTGGAGAAGTAAAATTGGATAATTGAATAATACACATGTATATGAACATGACGGTGATTTAAGTTTTTCTCTGAAGGGGTGACGAAGGGACCGTGGAGCAAGATCACCTCAATTCATTCGAGGTACAATTAATTCTCTGAGGGACATAGCAACTACTCGTTTGCTACAAGTGGACAGGAGCAGGAGTTCCGAGGAGCATAGCTGTAGTGTGATATGAGAGAGAATTTTCAGGACACAGTGACGGAATAAAGAGAAAGGATCTGGATGAATCCCCTTGGGCTGGTCCGGGCTTATATTTACGGGTGTTATGAGCTCCCGTTGGGGATTTTCCATCCGGGGAAAGCCCATAATGCTCGACTCTTGTGTCGTCCTATGACAGTTTATTGTTAACCGCATGTTATGTTACAATTTTTAAGGCTTCTCTTAACATTGTGCAATTACTTTAGTCGTCGGCTGCAGCAACGGCACGAAACTTACAAGCCATGCATGAATGGGTGGCAATTTATAGTGAATGAAGAGGCAATTAAAAAGGTTCTAAATTAAAACAGAGGTAGTGTCACAATAGATCATAGTGGGCTCAGTGACGTTGGGTTTTTTCTCACCCCTTATTCCCGCAAAAACAATATGTTCTGAAATATAAATGGAACTCTTTTCAAATTACTCTCGTACAAGTACAATCAATTTTTACAATACCAATGCAGTATGTCCAGGCAGTTGGTCCAACTGTCACCATTCGAAGTATCCATACAAATCACCTTCAGGAGTTTCAATGCCCAAATGATGATATACAGTTTTGTTTCGGGAAGAACAATACATTCAGGCTGATTACATTTCCTTTGACCCGTAGGGCGTTGAAATAATAAAAATCAGATGGAGAGTCGGGTGTTTACCACATAGTATTGTTTCCCGTGATTTATGCCTCATTTCTCTTGGTTACGTCCTCGCCGTGAATCACGTGGGGCAGCCGGCACAAAAGGCAGAGAGGCAACGCGAAAGCGCGAAACAATGAATCAGCGGGGAGTTCACCCTCCTCCGACCTATCGGTTGATATGGACGTTACGCCACCTATCAAATTCAGAACGGCTTCATTCTTTACATTTCCTCTGCTTCTAGAGGGTAATTTGAAAGTATGAGTACAGTATAATGAGAGCGAGTAAAATAACAGTCAACCCCTATAAATAAGGAAGTGTTTTGAATAAATAAATTGCATTTTTGAAGAATAGATGTTTCCTAAACGGAACTCAATTAATCTATGTATCTCAAAAATATGCAGGGCGTATTTCACCAACCTTGAAAGACTTCTGGTATTTCACCATAATTAAAACACTTCTGGTGTGTTTCACTGATCTTGAAGGACCTCTGCCAATTTTCTGGTGCCTTTCACCAACCTTGAAAGATTTATGGAATATTTCACCAAAATTGAAAGACTTTTGCTGTCTTTCACCAAACCTTGAATGACTTCTGGTGTATTTTACCAACCCTGAAGGACCTCCGGTGTAGACCAATCTTGAAAGACTTCTGGCACATTTCACCAGCCTTGAAAGGCATCTGCCAATGTTTACCAACCTTAAAAAACTGCTGGCGTATTTTGCAAACTTGAAAACTTTGGCGTATTTCAACAACTATAAAACACCTCAGCTCATTTTCACCAGAATTGAAAGACCTCTAGTGTCTTTCACCAACCTTGAAAGATTTCTGGCATATTTCACCAACCTTGAAAGACCTCTGCCAATTTTCACCAACTGTGGAAGGTTTTTGGAGTATTTTGCCAAACATGAATCCTGTTTCTGGGGCCTTTCACTAACCTGCATCTCGGTTACACCCGAAGTGAAGAGACTCCAGAGTGAATCGCCTTGACCTTTCCTAACTACACGGGCCAAGCCTATCGTTGGAAAAGTAACCTGAAGTGAGTAGCTCATATTCCAAATTATACCATTTACATGTGTGCATTTTTATTAATTTTATTTGACTGAATACTATCTATCTATCCATCTAAAAGTTGAAGACTACCTGAAGAAGTTCGGTTCAAAGTGTCCAAGTCAAAACAAAATGAAAACTTTTGAAATATTAGCCCTTGCAAGTTAATATTCACCCTGCCCTGCATTAATTAGAAACCCCAGGGAGTCTAATGGTTGAGGATCCCTTTCCTTTCCTCGAAACTGCTAAGCCTGAGCATAAACCTGAACCTTTTTAGCTTCAGTGGTATCCTCTCGGTGTTGCAGCTTAATCGTCTCATTCTTTGGAAGGAGTACAAGTCTATTGCATCACCTCATCGTTATATTGGACAAGGATGAGTCCCCCGATGGTGTTGACAGGCGATTTCTCAAGTTTCAACTATCAAATTCTAAATAATTCATCACTTCTATTCATAATCTGAAAATGGATGTTGAAATTCAGTTATTTCAAGTTAACCGACAAACAAATGAGAGCCAGTTTGTCAAGTTCTAACAATTCCTTAGAATTGAATGGTGAATTTTAACTGCTAACCCGTTCATTCCGCAACTGACTAGAATTGGAATCCGGAAAGTAAGGATAAATTATTGCGGACATTCACACGTTTCATCTAAATGCACGTTACTTTGAACTGCTTTGATCCCGTTTCCACGGAGGAACGACTTCTGGGAAAACTGCTGCAACAGCAATCTACTCCCCAACTTCGTCTATTTACTTTTCATCAAGATAAAGTGTTTGTTTCCGTGGGAAAAAAAGAACTCGAGAGAGCCCCCCGGTGAAAACCTTCGAACTTTTTAACCGTTCATTCGAAACAAGGGTTCGTCAAAAACAACCGGAAAAAAAATGAAGAAAGTTGGTTAAACTTTCTCCAGCAGTGGAATTCGGAGTCCCCTTCGCCCGCCGATTGTCACCGCAAGGAATTTTTCAAACTTAGTTCATCCGGCTTTCCACTGAATTACGTCTTCTTTCCGAAGACACGGTCCGCGTCGTCGTGTTTACGGATCATCGTGAGAAAGTTTTGGGTTTTGGGCGCGGCCGTTGGATTTTCCGTTTCATTAGGCCTCCCGCAGCAGAGGGGAAAAGTTCTGGATGCTGATAGAAAAGGATTTTCGAAGTTCAGTCGAGATTAGGTGATAAAGGGTGCTGTCCCAGAACGAAGACCTTGAAAATGACAATGCCTATTAATGAGAGATTACCTGCCTCATAATCTTGGATGAGCCGCAGTTTCGTATATCATAAGTAAACACGCTGGAAATTCTTTCACTGGGGTTTATTTTCAATTGGCTTGCGTTCATGATTTGAATTTCTACTAAGCATTGGAGTGTGCGTGTTTCACAGGTGATACAGCGATTATTGCATTTCAGGAGATATGCATAGAGCAGGTAAATCTGTTCTCAACCAGAATACCTATTTCGATTGATCAGTTGATCATATTTGTGTGCCTCCTTCAATAACGCTCTATCACTTGTGAAACACGCACACTCCAAAGCTTAGTATAAATTCAAATCATGAACGCAAGCCAATTAAATAATAAACCCCAGTGAAAGAATTTGCAGCGTGTTTTTTTCAAATGGTTATCAGAATACTTCAACCCGTGTATTGGCTATAAACCCTTTTAGGAGTTCACTCCAGTATCTACGTTCACTACATCACTAGGTTACTGCAATCAAAACAAAAACAATAACAAACCAAAATAACGCAAATGTTGGCACCATAAATCGGGCCATACATCGGGAATGGTTTGACCTACGGACCTCGGGAGGGGCTCACTCGATTCCTCATGGAAAGTTCTTCAAAAACAGTCCAAATTTAGGCCGCCTTGACTTTTTTTTTTTAGGTTTTTAGGGATTTTACAAAACTTTGACAACCCTTAAAGGGCATTTTAAATTAAGTGAGAGAGCTGGCTCAAGAATTGGGGCGTCGTCGGAGCAACATGGATTTTTCCTGAAAATTTCAGCTTTTTTGCTTCAGCCGTTTGAGAGAAATCGTGCGTGCGGCGTACTGCGTACGGATGGAAAAAATTTTATTGCAGATTTGGATTCTATTTGAAACGCAAACCATGAAATTTTCAGGGGGGGGGGGGGGGGGGTTAGAATTTTTTTTTCAAGAGCGATTACAATGGTTTATTATTGAATAATAAACCAAAATGCCAATCATTACACGTTGGATTATTATTTCAACATCACATAATACAATTTTTGTATTAATATTATTCAAACTTGTAGGACTGCTCTATACGTATCATGTTTCATAATTAATGATACCATGCTGCATGTTTCATAAGCCCCCCCCCCCCCTCCTCAACACAATGATATCATGTCGCAAAGCCGATTGAACATGGAGAAATATATTTTTTTGTGATATCCAAATTCACGATTGAACGAAGGTTATGTGATACGTAAAACATTTCTCGAGTCTCCCATAAAAGAAATTTATATGTTTCTTCTAACCCAATTAATGATTAATGACAATTCCCAAATATTTGTGGTGAGTGGCTCTTTCGATCGGAATAGCTTACGGAAGTCCTTTCAATTCCAGGCATGTAGACAATGTTTTACGTGGAGTGTGAATAGTTGGATGTTCAGTGATCTTATCTCTTGGCTGATTCATGATGTTTGAGAAACAGTCCCCAATCAGATCGGAATCGAACCAGAATCATTAGAACTAGAAAGAAAAAGGTGATAGAGGTGTTCAGTACTCCTTGTTTCAACTCCAGTAACTGCTGTCCGACCGGTTTTCAAACTATTCGGAAACCTCCATGTACAATGTGGATCATCAGATCCTATATCCACTGAATACAAACTCGTTTTTCAATATTTAAACGTAAATTTTGATATCTTTCCAATTCCAAATTTGTGCTTGGGTACTAACACATTGCCTATCCACCTTGTGAAAGTCGCCGTCCAATATCGGACAAAACAAGGTTTTGTTTCAAATAACGCGAGATCAATAGCTCTTATAACTGCAAACATGTATTGCTGGGGAAGGATTGGTCTATGTCATGTCGGTGCTTTAAGAATATTAAGAGTTAAATTTATTGAATAATGTAAAAAAAGCGAAGAAAATATAATTAAAAACAAACAACTCGTCAAGATTCATGTGGCTTTGTGACTTTCCAATATAAAACTGTTTTATCCAGCCACTTTACAGCAATCATACCGGGTGTATCAGATAAGGTGCGCATTTGACAACCGATTCCCAACAAAAAGTGCCTTTTTTTGACGCTTTGCAACGTGCACGATTGGTCGGGAGATCATCTCATTCAAACAATAATGGATTGTGGAGATCAAATGAAACAAAACCGACGAGAGCTGCGACGTGCTGTTGATGCAATCCACAAAACACATTCGTGCATTCAGTAAAATGGGGGCCAATTTGAAAATTCACTGTAATTACGTATTAGAAAATGCTTGCAAAAATTTGAAACTGCACCTTAGAAGATTAATTTTGTTCGTAAAAACGCTGCAAATTCTTTCACTGGGGTTTATTATTCAATTCGCTTGCGTTCATAATTTGAATTTCTACTAAGCTGTGGAGTAAATGCCTACTTAGGTATTTGAAACCCATTGCAAAGCAACAAAAACCTCGATTTGCTTGGCTGTTTTTTGCATTTAAACGAGGTTTTCTCGTCCAAATAAAATAGTAAAAATTGTTTTTGATATACCATTCAAAAGCTGACCCTTTGGCGCATTTTTTTAATGTTAAGGCACCTGATAAAATGCAGATTAGAGTGGAGTACCTACTGAACGTTTAAAAAAAACATCTTTTTCAAATTTTCTAGAAGTTTGCTTTATAGAGTAATTTTTTGCCAACTTGATGAGAGTAAAAAAATTGGTTTGGCGCTTGAAAGATAGGAAATTTAATGCACTTTCCAACGATATCCTCAACTTTTACTTTACATAATACCGTATGTGAATTATAGCCGTTTTGCTGAGACAAGGTAGAAAACACGAAAAAATCTTAGAAGTGAAATAACTCAAAAACTAAGCGAGATAGAAAAAATTGCTAAGAGGTACTTTTTGTTGGAAATTGGTAGTAAAATACGTGGGTGATATACTGCGCACCTTATCTGATACACCTTGTACCTATATCTCTAACTTCAAGTGTTAGTCCAGACATAGATTTTAAGATGGTTGCTGTTCTGGTAAGTAAATCGAACTTGGTCGAACGTGGATTTCGGTTTGGTGAGTAAATTACAGAGAACCACTGCCGTTTCTTCGGAAAACGAAGATTCCAAACATCCATAACAAGACGCTAATTGAATCGATTTATTGTGTATCGGTTCATTCAATATTCAGTGGCATGAACATCTTTACAAAACGTTATTTCCTATTCAGCTAGTATGACAAGTAGACAAGAGCTGCCGGCAGCTACGATGAAAACGAAGAAGAAAACTTGGAAAATATGTTCTGTAAGGTAATCACCTCCAACTACCGACCTGCTTATTCTGACGGCCCTTAAATTTGTCCTTTCTCAAGAGCAGTTTCCAGAACAACATTAAGTTTGAAGTGAAGTTCGGAAAAACATTTTCCGAGCGCAATAACTGGAAAGAACTTACAGTTTGAGAAAATTAGATTCAGCCACCTTCAAGTTTTGTTTTTTGTCTACTTTAATAAACAACTTCTTCGAAAAGAACTAAGGACGAAAAGGATGATGGATATCAAGTCGGACACCTTACAGTCAGAAGTGAACGTGGTAAAAACTGCAGTGAACGTGAATCCACTTGTCAAATGCTTTTTTTACGGCATCTCACTGTTCCAACTATTTCTGTAGCGTTGTATAATCCTCTGTAGTTGTTACCTACTTAATTTTTAGTCTATATAACTATGGAATATCTATTTTTAAACGTTTTGACCCTTTCAAGGTTGATTTAATATATCAACGAATGTCAATCGAATCATTTCGTCCCTATAAAGTACTTTCCCAAATAAGTACAATAAAGGTAATACATTCAGTTAGGATAGTTATTACATTATGTATTGGAAAATACCCACTGCTATATAAAAACGCTTTGCTTTTTCTTTTTTTCCTACGAATGAAGAGACACGCTGCATATTCTTCAGGCCATAGACGGAACAATTTTCTCTATTAGAGAATGATTTGGGTACCAGGTCTGTTCTTGCGAAACCAAAACGTTGATAGCAGTAGCGAACAAATCCGAAATGATGTTCTGGAGTGTATTTTTGCAGTCACCGAGAGCTGATAGTGGTCGCTTGCTGCTGCTGCGAGATTGGTGTCAGCAATCGTCACCTTTGTCGTGGGGGCACGCGAGTTGCCAAAGGAACTGCGCCAACGTGCGGACAGGCCGACCCGTCATGAGCCCTTTTCTGAGGTAGGGGTAACCGAGGCCTGATGATATGAGACCCGATCCGGTGATGTCCATGTGCACAAAGTCAGTCTTCGGAGCGAATTCCTGGAACAAAAAATAAGTAAATAAATATCGAAAATAAAAAGTGACACAATGAAAGAGGGAATGCTAAAAATTGATCTGTAGTGGTTAAGGATTTCTCAGAGATTCTTTTAATTAGGTTGAAATTGTCTACTTTCTGTTGCGTACACTCTATCATGATAAACAAAATGTTACTTTAGTCATGTTAGTTTATTGCAAGATTACCGACAAGTTCAATCAATAATTAATTGATCAAATGATGTGCTACTAGGAGGTCCAACTGCATGTTTCCCCGCCGCGCCACAGCCAGTACATAACACCAGCCATCGTAGTATGCAACATAGTGGATATTGTTATGATATTGACAGCGGTTATTGAATATTCATACCATCACTAATACCATTAGTGTATTTTATTTCATTATATCATATCATATTATATCGCAGGTCTCTTTCTAAATGAAAAGTAATCTTTTCTTCAGATTCTAGAGGTCTGATCTTGTTGAAATTTGGACGACAGGTGTGAGAAAAGAGGATTTAATGATCTCATATCAATTTCAATTTGATTGAATCATTATTTTATCCACTAGGGAATGACAGACCAGCAATACGTGTTGACCCACCCAATTGAAGGCGCCGATTTCTTCGGGAACGTGTACCATGGTATTTTCGCCCCGTGAATCGATATAACAAGCTTTTATTCGCCATAGTTTAAAATTGAGAATCTTCCAAGTTGAAGTACGACAATCGTAATATTATGATGTAAACATTCATGTTACCGAAACGAGGAAGCTATGAGCGACACTCAACTGGGGAGACCTCGTTTTCCCTTTTGAGTTTTTTTGCATGCCCTCAATACTAAATTCCACATTTCTTACTCTGCTCACTAACTTATTCGACCGATAAGCGTTTCAATTCATCGATGCGTCGTATTTCTTGACGGAAACCAGCCAAACTTTCCCGTGAGTTGTATCGTTAGTAGCTGTTGCAAAACGAATTTCATTTCATTGTTTAAAATTGACCAAAAAAATAGGTTTTATGCAGCAAAAATTGTTTTAGTGACGTCATAAAATCAGGTATGGTCGCACGCTCACTTACTCTGTCAACATTTTCAAATAAACCATCGTTCTTAATCTAAAACAATAATTGATAAAACTAGAGGAATCAATAGTAAGTACACTTGTTTTTTAAGTGTGCTGCCAAAACAGCTGTTCAATTCTGCAACATCAGTCGGAAGCACACGATGACAGTGTTGACCCAAAAACGCATTGTTGGAAAATGCCACTTTTCAATTCCAAGGAATAATATTCAAGGACTAAACTATTGAAACATCAAAACCTCGAAGTCCTTCAATGTTTGAGGGTAGGGTTTTTGTTTGCTTCAGTTAGAAATAAATTCTCTGGATCGAATGAGACTAATCCGGTTGTATTATGACCATCCGTTCACTCACAAATCGCAGGTGTGTCCTTAAAAGCAAGAGCGGGTGCTAAAAACGTGACTGGCGACAAACTCGTTGCATGATAGAAACTATAGGATTCAGTTAGCAATATCGCTCTCTCCGATTGAGTTTTTCATTATTTATTTATGAATTATTTATATATCAGATGACAGATGAGAGCAGATAGGTGTTTTATTTTATCTAGTTAAGTTTCAGCTGTTTTATTCGTGGATTTCCACGTCGTGCCGATATACAGTATATTATTCCGTTGTGAATATTTTGAAATCAGCTTTCGTTTCATACATAGAGACTAGCAAAGGTTAGTGTTCAAGAAGTCATCCTAAAGGTCAATTACAAGATCAACTGTGATCTAAAGATAAAAACTAATCAACTGAATGAACCTTATTCAAAATGAGAGTTTGACTAATCGATCTAAAGTGTGGAAATATGATTGGTGCTCTTCGTATACCACCTAGAATACAATTACAATAATTGTAATGAATTATTGTATTGAATTATTCATGGGCGATAATGAGAGTTTGACTGCAGGATTAGAATAATTCATCACAGACTGCTCCTAATGAACGTGGTTTAGTGATTTACGTAGAAAGGTTACTAATCCAGAAATAATCTGCTTTTTTTACATGTAATGTAATGAATCGTAGGGGGTTCAACGGCAAAAACCAACTCAGAATCTGAACTATCCAACGGCATAATTGCATTTGAATTTACTTCAATAGTTGGCGGAGAAAACGACGTTTGAATGAATAGAGGAAGAAGTTTTTGTTGAAAAGTCTTCTTTCTTGTGGATCACCACTGTTTTCTTCATTACCTTTCATCCAGAAGGACCCGAGATGTTTCATCTTCCTTACATTTCACCCTACCACGCACATTTTTGAAGCGAATTTCCATCAGCGTGCCTCATTTGAGGAGTCGGGCCTCCCGAAGGAACCAATATTCCCTCTTGGTTAACTTCAATTGAAGAATCGTCTCTCAAATACGCCTTCCGGGAGAGCGGAAAAAAGAAGAAAAAAAACCTTCCGGAAACCACAGCGACCCCGCCCATCGAATTCATTGACATTCTGAGTGGCGTCAAAGCAGCATTTTTCTGTGCGATTCCGGAGAAGGGAAAAGCACGTTTCTCGATAACCCTTCGCGAACCCGGCGTTCCTCCTCCTCCTTTTCCTCTCAAACACGATTCTTGACATTCTGCCAGTCATTTCTCCTATTCCGGACTCCCTTTTCTTTCAAGATTCAATTTCTTCTTTGTAAAACGCGGCTCGGTTCTCCTTATTGGTTACATCGAGAGCAGGCCGTAAAACGGGTCGGCGGTGAATCCAAGATGAGGAATAGCATTTGTAAGTACCTACCCCTTTTGTCTCTTTTATACAGGATGTCTAAAAATACAGTATAGTTTTATAAAGTCATGCTGTTTGTCCACGTATTTTACAATTAATTTTCGACCAAAAGTGCCTCTCAGCACGTATTGAAGAACTCTCGCGGTTTCCCCACTTCGATATAGCGAATAATGTACCTTCTGTCCACTCTCCTTTCTTGAGTTTAGTTACATCCTCGCTATCATGGGCTCATCAGTTAATACATTTATAATTATGACGACTGCAATATCAATAACAAGGTTATCTTATTTCCAAAGATTTAATTTAAATTAAATTAATTATCACCCCACTGATGTTTTTTCTCTGAAAGTCACCTGTATAAAGATTTGCAGTTTGACGTTCCCCGAGACGTGTCGTAATGTGAATTTATGTTGCCCCCAGATGAACTACAATTTTTAACCCAGACGTAGTGCGCCCGTTGACAATAACGCTTTTGCTGTTACTGGTCTTTTGGGTTCAAAGAAAAATACTCGTGCCAAAGGAAGGAAAAACCATGAGTGTGATATGAAGAAAGGCTACTCAAAAGGAATCGATACACGCATACCAAACTTCCGCAAGAGCTGACTGCCGAACAGGATGAATGGTGAGCCATATCGAACGTCGAAACCTGTGCCTGTCACATACGCGCCGTTAGTTGAACATTTCTGTTGAGCTGTGCAGTCCGTTGGATTGGATTTTGAAGCTTCATCGCAACTACTCACGTTTGGATGAAGCTGTGTACCAAAACCCCCTTGCTTTGGAGTCTCCATTGATCCAAAAGAATGGTACAACTGTAGGCACCAATATCCTTCCGAGAACTGAACTTTGCTCGTAAACGATATAGACGGCCGAAACCTGTGCCTGGCACACACGCCGAGTGTTAAACATTTCTGTTGAACTGCACACTCCGTAGGATTGGAATTTTCATTCAATTCCGATGACCTACACAGTTCTGGAGGTTGTACGATTTGGTCAACATTCACTCTTCGATTTGTCGTCAGGTCTGACCTTTTTTTCTTCTTATCGAACGATAAATCGTTACGTGGATGGCTCGCCTAACTAGTTTTGGAAAATGTTCAATTCGGTTGAAAAGAAAAAATGTTCACTAACTTCTTTGGTTTGGAAATGGTCCAGTTGGATTTGGGAAATGCAAAATATGCTAAACCTACGAACGGTAGAATGGCCGTTACTCCTTTTAAAATTTGTTGCTGTTTTCGACGACGCTCCTCAAAAATTGCCGTAACTCCCTTAATTTGCCCAAAAAAATCAAATTTGAGGATTCTGTTGGAATTCTTTGTCTCTTTTTGACAAACAAAAACTGTTCAGGCAGACTTAGTAGAAATGAATTCCGGAAACTCCAAATTTTATCATAATTCCTAAATCACCTACTTTGTATCAAACGCTTTGTAATCCTATTAGTTTTAGTACCAGGAGTGTGAAGGTGGACTAAAATTTGGGGTCGCTACATTGGCCGAATTGCTTCTTTTCAATAGATGAGCTAAACAAGGCAGTTGAGTTTTCAGTACCATTTGAAAGACTTCTGACACCAACATTGTCAGCCGAACCGCAACTCAACGCTAACATGTCATCCAACGAAGCAGAAGCGACCCTGGGAGAATATGTTGCCCAAATTCATCATATACACTGATGGTTCCACGACAAGAGATGCAGTCGTGTGCGGTTATTTTCATGCCAACTCCGATTTAAGTGCAGGTTATGAACTTGACAAGAATGCTACTTTTTACTAGGTAGAAATCATTGTGATGCAACAAGCTCTCCTTCATGATGCAGCTCTACCACACTCGAGTACGCCCCATTTCATCATCCTAATAACAGATTCACTTAGCACACTGATGAAACTCCAAAGTAGTGTGTCGTCTAAATGACCGTGGACAACAAGTTGTTTCCGTATGGACGACCGCACTGTGGGAGTATCTGGCTACCATATGTCGGACTCGGCTGCAAAGTATGGAAGAATTAGAGGCAACACCCTGCACAAAAGTCTACTATTGATTGCCTACCTGATTTTCGTCTACGTATCCACCAGGACATGCGTAAAACATGGCAAAATCTGTTCAACTCCTACCCGTCAGGCACCTACTAAAAAACGATCTTTCCAACACTTCCAACGAAACCTTGGTTGGAATTTATTATCTAAGACTTCATAGACACATCCGTTGTGATTCCCATTGTCAACGATTTGGGATTGAAAATGTAACCAGCGGATCGAACACTGTCGAGGGGAAGACACTGCACAACACAAGAAGAAACACAAGAAATTCGAGTGCCCCATATTTTCTCGAGAACGACAACTGCTCATGGACAATACTTATAAGCGATAAAATCCCAGCTCCATTTAACTTGGATTTTATTCTGACGTCAGCAGAGCAAATGGTCCACAAAGAGCTTTACAGGTACTTAGCACAATCAGCTGTGATCTATACAAATATTTAGTATTATCAGATAACTATAAATATGTATTAATGACAGATAAATTACGTAGAAATTTAACTTTGAGCAAATAAAAATAATTTAAAAAAAACAACGTTTTTTATTGAACAAAAACGCTGTATGAGCAGCGCATATATTATTTCAATATCATTATTTAACCAGGTCGAGTTAATATTTTCAAGAAAAATGCCCCATTAATGACCGAAGTTTATTGAATAATCTAAGTAGAGACAGAACATCATTATTACGCAACATACAAAATTACTTTACACAACCACTCCAAGTACAATAAACCTTTTGAAGACATTAAAGATATTTATTATGACGAACAAAAGGTGAAAATTTCCCCCCACTTTGCCTCCCTCTCGTTGTTCGACTCAGTTCTCTTCGGTACATAATAATAAAACAAGGGACGCGATAAAGTTTATGAACCTATTGAAAGCTTTTTCTTTTACGTAGCGACTTATATTTTTTCAACGTAATGTCCTTCATTAACTTTTACAAAGCTTCTTTATTAAAATCGCTCTCGACGGAATTCCTCCTTTTCTTTCCTACTCAATACAATCGGCTTCACTTAAATTCACAGTTTCCCGGACCCGCATCCCCCTTTTTCATATTGAGAAACCTTGAGTTTTGAGTTGAACGCTTTTTGTTATCGAACGTTTCCGACAACTTGTCTGATAAGAAACGGACTCAAACACATTTCTCCGACTGGTATTTATCTTTTCGGCCATTCAATCGTCTCTGAACCAAGCTGAAACTGTAAATTATTCAAGTTTATAAATTATAAAATTATTCAAGCAGTGACGCTTTCTAAGAACACTTAAGACAATGTACTCTTCACAAAAGAATTCAAGAGGTAAAAACACTGGAAATTATATTACTATTTTATTGTTACTCAATTTTTATTATTTCTATATTAGATAACCCTTCCGCTTGAATCACTCATCTATTTTTATTGCATGCATTATCTAAAACAGGCACTAAACGCTTTATACCTTGTAATTATATTCTGGACTCCATAGAAAGAACTTAATTTATAATTCAGAACCTTAAATCGATTAACAAAGAAATCAGCAACAAGGGCATTCAGTTGATAACTGTGTCTAAATATCTTTCAATTGACTTTTGTATGGCCCAACGTCAGTTAGCGGTATTCTTGAAAGAACATGAAACCGCATGTTCACCAAGTTCGCTAGTAGAATCTACTAAAATCCATGTAATAGATCCATCTTTCACCTTAATGTTGGAAGTGGCAGCAATGAGGTACGGGAAGACAAACTTTTTGTATACTGGCTGACGGAATGAGGGCGGGCCAGGGAGCCGGTATTGTCCGCAAGGTGTTGGGCAAATTGTGAAACAAATGGCGTGACGTAGATATTAATCGGCTGGGTGGGATGGGATCTCTGCTTGTGTTCTGAGTCTCACTGAACGGGTTTCTGTTTTGATGAGCTCGCCTTGTTTGTAGCCATTATTTCAGGGTGTTGCCTCATAGTGGGTGTTGCCTTGGCCTCGTCAAACAGGTCAGTACCAGGGAATCTCCGGGGTTTTCATCAGAAGTACCAACAAAATCAGTAGTGTTGGTGCTGATTAAACAGTTTTTCCTCGAAGTTGTAATAGTCAGTTTAGTCTTCTAGGAATTTTCGGAAGGAAATTAATGCCTTTTGATGGAGATATCTAACTCTTTCTAGCTTTCCGACAGGCGATCTCGTCTACCTCAATAGTCCAGGTCATGCACATAACTCTCAGTCGGCAACACAAAGAGCCGAACCAATGAACGTGATGCCATTCAACGGCGGTCCAATAAGAGACGACCGAACAATCGAAAAGGGAAAACCCCATGGAAACCTACCCTTTACCGATCCGGAACAGATAGAAATAACAATACGGGGGAAAATCGCTTTTCGTTAACGGACACGAACAACGCGAATGGAGAAGCCAGAAGCGGGGGTAGGTCTTTTCGGGGGAAAGACAAACATCTAAAGAGGGGATTAATTCCTCTGAAAACACGCGGGTTGATGGGAGAGGGTTGTTTTCGTGTCAGAAACTGGGCGAGGTCGGCAACGATAGGGATCGACTTGGAACAGAGACCAACTGCCAACCTTCGTTATCCAAGTTCCTACTAAGTAGACGGAGTCCGTGAATGGCATCGTTCTCAGGGGTTTTCGGTTTCCGGGATCGTTTCTACGATACTGAGGAAGGAACAGAAAGCGATGAGCGTTTACCAGAGCAGTAATGGAAGTAAAAGCACGAATGGAATAGCAGGTCTGGAATATAATTTCCAGATAATGTGACGCCAAATTACTGGAAATATCGATGTTCCTTGACAAGAATCAAGCCCTTATTGGTTGATAATGTCGAAAACAAATTAGAAACCACCCTTGACCACAAATGAGACGTGTTTGTTATTTGCTCCGTAGTTTCATTCTGACAACCCTCGTTTTCATAGCCTTTGAAGATCTTCTGAATAAAGTTCGTCGATTGTAATTCGTGAATAGGATGTCTGCGGCATCGTGATTTTTACAGGTTTTCGAATAGAAAACTATGTTTACAGAACATCAAAGGCCAACAAATGAGCGAGCAATCATCATCTGCCTTCTGCAGAAGTCACTCAATTGAAGACCCAGACTAACCCAACAATGGACTGTTACGTTGGCTGAACTTCTGGATGATTTATTTATTTTTTTTTTAATTTGGTTACGTTACACAATTTACTAGCAAATAACCAGTAGGTTTTTACAGACGTATTTTTTGAAAATTGAACAATTTGAGTGCAGCAATATGTTTAGCGTCCAGTTAACATACAAATATGTAGTTTCTCACAGACACTTTATAGTTATATTCGAGTTCACCGTAAACTGAATTATCTTGCGAAGGTCGCCTGGTGTGGCATCTTTAAGATAGGTCGTGATGGTGCTTCTTGGAAGAAGGATGAATTGCCTTTCCACGTTGTATAGTGGGCAGATCTACAACTAATGTTCCATGTCTTCAATTTCTTCTTCGCAGCAGTCACAGAAAGGGTCCTCGCTCAGTGGGATAAGATGACGGCTCTGGTTTATTTGCCCATGTCCAGTTCGTGGACGTATTATCTGGCTCCAGCTCTCATGGAAATATTTTGAGCGTCAACAGTTTTGGTTTTTTGCAGACCCTTCGCATGATGCGGTCAAACCAAGCTTACCACTCATGCATTACTATGTTGGCAATGGCTTTTAACGCGTCTGGAAAAGGAATTGTTGCCTCTAGGTATTGGATTCCGGTTCCCCAAGTTTGGCTGCTTGGCCCGTCAATTCATTGCCCACTAAACCAATATGGCCTGGTATCCGCTAAACAGTGATTTCATCTGGGCCTCCGGATGCTAGTATTTTTGTAGCAATATCGTATGCCTGTCCTAGATGAGTCCGCAATAGCTCCTCACATGCTTCTCTAGAGTCTGTTAGAATGACTGACTTGCATCCTGGTTTACTGATTTTTATAACCTCTTCTATGGGCATCTTGATGGAAAGTAATTCTGGATGATGAATATACTAATTCTTGGATATTTCTGACTAGGTTTATAATGGAGTTGAACCGTTTCTTGGCATCTTGAAATCATTCGAAGAAGGATGTCCAATTGAAAAAAAATTATTAATATATCAAAATCGGAAAGAATAAAGCCCATCGAAATGTCGAAATCCTCAAAAATATGAGTTTCATTATTATACTAGTGTTGTGGTTAGACAAAGCTGATTCTTATTTTGAAACTGCAGGGGTGTTCCACTGTTTCTTGGGGATCTGAGGAGCTTCCATTCAAACCCCGACAAATGCTCAACGATGGAAAAAGATTAAATCTTGCTGCATCGCAACAAATTGCGTCTGTTTTATCAAACTAAGCTCAACGAAAACCATTCATTTCTAAGAGAGAAATAGCGGGGTTCAACCGAACTCGGACAAGTTTTCGCTACGTGATCAAACAAACTCAGACATGTCCATGCAACAAATCAAAGAGCTCGGTTCGGACACGTGTCACACCTGTTCCCTCGTTCCTCCTGATCCTTCAGTTCTCCATTCGTTGTTTTGCAGTACCTTATTTTCGTTTAGATTCCGATCAACATACATTTTGTCGAATTTAAACGTGAGTGTTTTCTTTTCAAAATGGAATTCAATGAAAATTTCACATAAAATTCAACTAGGTAAATCAAAACATTACCTACTCTTCGCTCGCACCACAATTATAACACATACGATAAACTCGATATCAAAATCAACTCTGGAAACGCAATACCACATCAATTGTATCAGTTGATGCGATTCTCACTTGATAATAGACGACCTCCTATGTCCAAGTTTCTTAACATTCACATTCGTGTTAACGTTCTTTTTTCTGTCATAGTTTTACCCCTTAGGTAGAGCGAACGGATGAACATAAAACGGTCCGAGTGGGCTCATTTGATTCTTCGAGGGCACGTCCATCAATAGCGAACATGAAAACAATAATCTCACTTCTCCAGCTTTCGATATTCAGATTATTGAAATTTCAGGCCTTCGATTTCATCCTTTAGGATTGACTGAGATCAATGCCGAAAATTAGGTACCAAACAGACCGAAAATCGGTTTTTTGACTCAAGTTTCATTAGCTCGATGAGTTCTTTCGGAGAAAAGCGCCGGACGGTGGAGAGATTGATTTTTCTCTTATTTTTTTCGATTTTCGTATCCAACACGTAATGAAACGTAAAAAAGCAAATTATGAGGGTAGGGGCCAGACATTGTTTTCCCAGCCAGTTAATAAGGTTTATTATAGAAAATAATAAAGCAAAAAAAATACAGCTTCAGCAGGAGAAAACAGGTTTTCAGTCTCTACCCAAAATTTTGATTTTCTTGACATTTCGGATTTTGCATGGACTCTCTTTATATCTTGTAGTCACATACGGAATACATCAGCAAACTAACAAAACCATTTACAATGTTTCGGGGTCTTTATCACATAATGGGCATTCTGAAGAAAATCACTAAGATAAACGTCCAAAATCACCGTGATTTTCCACAGTTTCTTGGTCTGGTGCATCACACCCTCATGTACAATGCAGATGAAAAATTAACAAATGAATAACTTATATGGGATGATATGAGGCTATGTTTATGTCTATAAATAACCACACAATAAATTAATATCGGCGAAACGGCAAAGTTTGATAAGGTTCTGAAATATAACTACATTGATAAAGTTACATCCCCTCAGCACCCGCCTCCTTCGTAAGAGTAATTCAACTTTGTTAATCCTCCAGCATGATTTACGAGAGATCTGGGAGGATATCTGAGAGGATATCTCTCTTCACTAGTTGCAGAGAGACTACACAGACAATTTGTTATTCTCTAATTCATATTAATAGACCCACGTTCGGACTGGGTCAATACCGATCCATTAACCCTTTCAGCTCTTCGTTCCTTTGTAGCTATCAAACATTTATCATATCCCACAAAATAAATAACACGCTGTCGATGTTGTTCTTTTGTTGCTTTCCGACTTGAGATGTTATTCCATTTGAGACATGTTTGTTGGTTAAACCCACATTGTAGTGGAAACCAGTAGTTCTGAAATAATACTGTAGTTCTGTACGTTAGGAAAACGTAAGTTCTATAAAAGAGTTTTTTAACGGAAAATGGGACTAAATAAATGAGAAGGAATCTTTTTTGGCGCATAAATTGAACAGCCTAGTTGACGTATGTTGAGCGACATGAGTTTTAAGCTCCGGAACCTCACAGAGTTGGCAGATATGGCAGGACTCAAAATCAATGTCAAGAAGACAAAAGAAATCAAAGTTAATATGGTGATGAGGGACGATCTCGAGGTGAATGGGGAACCAATCGAACAGGTTGAGACTTTTCATTTTCTGGGCAGCATTGTGGACGAAGGAGAGGGACAGAAGAAGACGTGAAGAGTAGGATTAGAAAGGCCAATGGTATCCAGTGTGGAGAAATAAAAATATTTCTCTCAGAACGAAGCTGCGACTCTTCACCACAAATGTTAAGTCAGTCCTCCTCAACAGGTGCGAGACCTGGAAAGTGACAAGTTCCCTTACACAAAAGCTACAGGTTTTTGTAAACCGGTGTCTACGACGGATCCTAGAAGTGTTTTGGCCAGACGTTATTTCCAATGATCAGCTCCGGGAGCGAACTGGTCAGACACTCATCTCGTTGGAGATTAAGCAGCGAAAATGGAAGTGGATCGGCCACACACTCCGAGAGGATGAAGCATCCATAGAGAGGGAAGCACTGGATTGGAACCCTCAGGGATTTAGAAGAGAGGTCGTCCGCGAACGTCTAGGTGGCGATCTGTCGACGGCTGAATGGGCTGGGAAGTTGTGGAGGGAGGTCAAGGCTCTAGCGAACGACATGGAAGGATAGCGGAATTTTGTAGCGGCCCTATGCTCCTCTTAGGAGTCACAGGAAATAAGTCAAGTAGTTGACGTATGTGAGGTGATGGATTGGTATAGTTGCCCCTTCCAATGAGCTGGATGCATTGATAATGCTCCGCCACGCTCAGAGGATGACCCAGACGCTTGAAGGCGTTCGATTCATCTCCCAAGGCGACGGATTCAAGAATCGGGATACCATCCAACTAACAATATCCATCACACGTAAAGAAATAAACTTTGAAATCGTTCTGGAGTGCTCCGAAACAGGCTTCAAATATGCAGAATTTCAGGAATTATAATCCTAGAATTGTATATTCATGCAAAATTTGTAAGTATTGCGTTGAAAATTGATTGTTATATAGCAGCTGTGCTCTCCAATCAATGTGGCTTATAGATTTCTTTTTGAAAGGAAGTTTTTGAAAATATTGTAGCAGATAGGGGATTCCACTTACACCAGTGACAGATACACGTACCATATCTTTAAAGATGACTACAGATTTAATCTGTCATGAGTTTCTGTTACAAGTTAGTTATAACCGTCCGTTTCAGGTGTTAAACGGATATTTTCATTTGGTAAGTTGGTATTCCTGTATTAAGTCAAAAGAACATGTCAAAAGGTGAGCAGTAATATCAACACATAACTAATGTGCAACGAGGCCTTAACCGATCTGAACTTGATGCTTCAAACATTGACGCTCTTAATTAGCTTCAAGTAGCTTTTTGGTCTCGACGACCAACTGACAAGCTTTTTGAGCAAAGTAGACGGGATCTACTGCAAAAAATGGAGCAAAAACCTTCGTCAAAAACGTTTAAAATTCTCTCTCCTCCCCTGAAAATAGCGAAACAGATGGACATACTTTTGATGAAGGGAGCCATTCAATTATAATGTGCGTTCCCCCCGCAATGACCGTTTTAAGCCGTGTAAAGTAGAACCAAACTTCTCCAGAACGATTCCAAATTCTTCCTTTGATTGTTCTTGTTGTTCGGTAAGTAATTCGACCCTCCCGGCTCATATGGTAAGTAGAGTCGTATCAAAAACGTCATTGATACCCGGGTAATGCTTTAATTACTCTCCAATCAATAACTGTATGTATCCAGATCAAAGCGAGGATGGCATAGCTTTCATGAGGGTTTAGGTTTCCCGGGGGTGCGGCATTTAGTTTATACAAAACGGTGGAAACGGTTTTAGCAGTAAATTGAGAGGCTCGGCGAACCTCAGTAATTTCGGAGTCTGTGTTTGGATGATGGTGTAATGCGATAATGCTAGAAGCTGTTTCAATATTATTGAGCTTCTCCATATTCTCTTATGTGGGGCACTGACATGTGGAAGAACTTTTAGACAGATTAATAACAAATTTTGAGAATTCGGTTTTGAAGATGTGTCGCATAATAATGTAAGCACAAATTGTCGTCAGTTCATCCTGAAAATGAATAAGACAGAAGAAAATACTGGCTCTAATCATTCTCTCTTTATATCACACACTTTAGTAGCATCAGGTCCTTTAGGAGGTCAGGTTTAATCGATATCAATTATCTATCAATCAGGATCATATGAGGGTCATTCCATACCCAGACTCGAAATGTACCGACCCCCTCCGATTTTGTTCATACTTGAACTTTGCTAATCGCGAAGGTTTATTGGGTTTGCTAATAGCTAACTTTGCTAACAGCAAGGGGTCACGGGGTGGGAAAAAAAATTTAGCATCTTAAGAAAGAGGCCAGTCACGCCGCTCCGTTTGTTCTCGCCGCTTGTTCGTTTTAAAGATGAAAAGTACAAATTTTACGGGTCAAAATGGTGTTGTACCTCATGAGTAGAATTAGACCGGTACTGACTGTGAAACTCCATTTGCCACTGCTACCTTATTACCCATACCCGTAAATGGGCAGACTTTGTTTTGGTCATAGCTCGTAAACGGTTGGAGCTATGGAAAAGTGGAAGGAGTCCATCCGAATGGAAATTTTAAGAGCTACAACTTTTCTTCAATGACAATTTTCGATATCTCGAACGGTTTTCGAGATAATTCAGCTTTACATCGATAAAAGGCGAAATAAAGTGAAAAAATGGCGGTGCACAGCCCTTAAAATCGTTATAACTCCGTCAAATGAAAATAACACACAAAACCCGTTGGGGGCATTGTAAAACAAGTAATTACAAACATTTTAAGGCCTCGAACGCCTAATGTTTCACAGCGACTCGGGAGAAATCTCGCAAATATGATTTGCGGACGTTATCCGACAGACAAACAAAACGGACGCTCAAACCGGCTTTCTGCAGGGTCCGTTGCGTTGTTTGCTTTATTAAAAAGAAAATCAGACCGCTTACGCTTAATTTTATCGATTGGAACCGAAGATATAGTCAAAAACCATATTTAGGTCATAAAAAATCGAAAAAATCGTCAAAATATCATACTGCTATAGCTTCCAAAACCGTTCATTTTTGGAGGAACTGACCTGGCAGGCCTTTTTTATTCGTTAATGGAAGCAACTACACCAAGTATGAAGAAAATCGGAGGGGGTCGGTACATTTCGAGTCTGTCTGGGTATGGAATGACCCATGATGGTTCCCATTTGAACCAAGAGAGTGCGTAAACTTCTATTGCTGAGTTGAATGTCACCTTTTTGATACTTTAGTTGCATTGATTTGGGGTAGCTCAACTTATAATTATCAAGGAACGGTATTTCTGATAGCTGCACACTTGGTGGCAGAACTAACACTCCTGGATGAAGGTATTATTGTATGAAAATGTTTTCAAAATTGAGGGATTGTCAAATCCTCTAATCAAAAGCGTAGGAAGGCTCCGTTTGTTGAGATGAGCAAATCTGAGGCGATCGAGGTGAGCTGTTTATAAATAATTTCACATGCAATTTTCATAAGCCCCTCGTCGAAGTCTGAAAAAGGTGGATTTGTGGCTGCTTGAACGTGCAGAAGTTATGCGTAAACGTTATTAGAAGAGGTGATGCAGAAAGGTAGAGAAGGACGAATATAATCCTGGTTAGAACGAGCTAAAAACATTGGTTATAGAGGGTGTGAAGAAGAAATATCAAAATATCATGGCCTCTAAGGTTGGTACTTTAACACAAATACCCACATTGTTGTCCAATCAAGTAAGTAAGGAAGTAAATTAGCCACTGATCTAAGGGTTGGTGTATGGACTGGGCATCTGATGATATGGCACACGATGTATACGCAATTTGATAGGACGCAAGGACATCAAAAAATGAAATCGTTTATGAACTCATATCCATATAGGAGTACATGCGGGAGCGTTCTTACAGGGCCCTTGTGTACTATGCACATTGGAGTCTCTGGAAATGGACGTCAGACTTGGTGCTAACTCTTGATTAACTTTTATTGGTTTCAACTAGACCTACCAATTGTAATGATATTTGTGTTCTTACCAGCAGAAATGCAGCTCCCAAACAAGGTCCTCCTCCCTCGTCTAGACCCACGTTATTCACGTCTGCATCGTAGTAATCTGCAACAGAGGTTTCAAAATGAGTTATTCCAAAACTGAGAATCCCTAACTATACATGGAAAATAATGCATAATGCATATCTGCCCAACTTATGTACGACTCGTGTGTGAATGCGGTAGATAGGTGTCATTAATCCCTAATTCATGTTAATCACCTCCACTTACGGAAAGTATTTCAAACTGAACAGTGATAAAGATAATATAATTCATGCAGGGTGAATGATATGCATGATGACAAGAGCTTTGAGAGATCAACATAGACAGCCAACTTTTTGCACAATGCGATGCAGAGAATCGTGCCAAGGAAATGGAATTGAGAAATATTATTATATTTCAGGCTTTACAAAGGCGCATCTGATTATTATCTGGCTATGGCGATATGTAGGATATTCTACTGGTAATGTCAATCCAATACGATACACATCAACTAATAAATGATATATTGAGGGAATGAAAATCAGAGCAGAATGACCACTTCACTTCAATGTTATGGAATTATCTATTAGAAGGAAGGTTGTACCGAACGCAGCATCTCTGGGTATACGATTTATATTTATTTTATACAGTCCCTCATTTTGGAATTTCTACAATCAACCTACCATGTAGACCAGTTCAGAAGAAACCGTATTCCCCACGTCTAAGAACAGCAGGTATTGGACCAACGATGGGTAACCTCACTGCTGGGCATGAGAAGTCGGATCCTATCGCATCTCCCTCTCCATGAGTCAGTTGCCGCGTTCAGAGCTGTCACTAGCCCCATAATTACTTAATTGCTCACCTGCACAGGATCGGAATGAGAGATAGCCCTGGATGCAGCCTCTGCAGTGGCACTGCTCCGATGTCAACAAATCGTTTATATGACAGTTCTCGACTTGAGGATACCCGACAACAATGTCACCCTGACGAAACCACGTGGTCGAAAATAGCAAAATTGTACTGGGCTGCAAGATATCTCATGGCGCAAGAGCCTAGACCATCGGCTTAAGAAAAAACTGAGATTAGGCGGATTTTTGAAAGATACACGTATGGAGGTGTGATACCTCCATTGATATTTGATTAAGTATTACACAAGATTCATTCAATCTTGAAGCTATTGCTACATCAAAGAACCAAGGAAAATAACTGACAAATTATCCTACTACTTATGACTATTAAGATCTTTTGTGACGGTTTACGTCTCTGTCGACGATGTGCGTCAATCTGCCATGTCGATCGAGTTGTTCCTGATACTTCTGCAACAGTTTGCTGCAACTGAACTCAGTTGCGTCAACCGAAATTGAGGTGAACCCAACTTTGACAGGTCGTGATTCCTCAACCAGCCCGTATCTAATGGAATCATATTTTAAAGTCATCGAACTGTTCTGGGGTTTTATATTCAGCAAGTGGGTAAGCATCAAACATATTTTGAAGTGCTCCGACTGATGTAATCGAAAATATCCTCTGCGAAATCCAAAGCACAAACCTCAGCAGTTTGAAGGAGGTCTGGCTTACGTGTTGATTTACTTACACAATCTCTTGCTCACTATCTCCAGTCTGCCGTGTACCATGATGATGTTCCCCTCACTCAATTTAAGAAGAAATTAATTCTCTTTTCACCAGACATAGAACTTTATTCTGTTATGGATTTTTCAAGTCGTAATTAATGCGCATACCTGGTATCATCCACGTCGTGACAACGCAGCAATATTAGTCGTGGTTTAGGCAAATCAATTCATTCTAGTCTAGAAACCAAATGGATTTGAAATCGTTGGATTTATTTACGGCGGGTGATGGATATGGGTAGTTCTCCCTACTCGTTGCTAAAAACTGTTGAGCCTCAGGATGAACCTGAAGCGTTTTAGCTTGAGGAGTATCATCTGGGTGTTTCGGAAGGGGTAACTTGTGCATTTATCTCACTATTATATGTTCGCAAAGCCTGGTTACGATTCACTCACCCTCCAACATCACTGTTCTGCACGAAAGTCTCCTTCAAACCAAAACTTGCTTTCTTACTGTTTTCAAATGTGCTGAACACGAATTCGAAGTCAGATTCTGTCTATCATGCACAGTTTCTTGAAAAATTCTAGTTTTTTATCCCAAAAGTTTTTTGGAAATTTGACCAATTTTTTTTGGAACCCAAACATAATGAAAAAAATTCAGAAGCCCGATGATTTCGAGCGCAATAAAGTATAATTGAACTAAAAAAAATTTGATGGGAATATTACAAGTGGTTGAAGAAATATGGCTAAAAGTGTTTTATCAGTTTTTGATCTTGAGGCAGGGATTTGGTCTCTACCTGGATCTTTAGGGGAATGACCTTCCTTTCTCTTTTATGGTGGTATCCTTGTATCCATGTATCCTTGTGCGAGTGGGACAGCAGAAAAAGAGGAGACCATCATGTCGTAAAAAATTGCCAGAGCGTAAGAAAAAAGTAGGTGAAAAAAACATTGCCAATCCTCCGTTAGTGGACAAAAACCAAATAATTTTACCCCCACTCCACATAAAATTGGGGCTGATGAAAAACTTCGTAAAAGCAATGGACAAGGAAGGAGAAGGTTTTATGTACTTAGAACAAAAATTTCCGCATCTCAGCGATGCTAAGATAAAGGAGGGAATTTCGTAGGACCCCAAATTCGACATCCACTCAAGGACCTCACTTTTGAAGCAAATTTAAATACTACTGAGAAAAAGGCTTGGATTGGGAAACGAAAAATCTAAAGACTACCGAAAAATAGTCCAAGAACTGCTCACTTCATATAAAATATTGGGAAGCAATATGTCCTTAAAAATACATTTCCTGCAGTCACCTAGACTTTTCCTATATACAGAATGGAAAAAAGATATACTGGCAAATGGAATGAGAAGATGCTGGCGGATTACTGCTGGACACTGCAGCGGGAGACAGAGGAGGAAGAGTACAAAAGAAAAAAACTACTCATTGACGATGTGTGTATATTATACCTGATATCATGCAGGATTCAATCAATTATGTTTAACCGTTGAAAAATAAAAAAAAATCTGTTATAATAAAGATGATAATTTTCTAGTACAATTTTTCATTTTTCTCTGAAAAATCAAGTTTCTCCTCTTTTCTCTCAAAATCAGAGGGTGATAGAATTTTTCTGAGTTCAGATTTGCACTCAGCACACCTGAAAACATGAGGAACAGGAAAAATTGTTTAAGAGAGGGGAGAACGTTTTTTCTTTTTTTTTTTGCAGAACAGTGTTCTAAAAAAACCTTAAAAGCTTTTCATCTTTGGGGGATACGCTCTGGGGGTACGCTGGTGGTGGCTGGGTGCATATCGCATCAGCCTTTGGAATTGGCAACTAATCCACTCCATCATCCCTTTGTTATATGCTAGCGGAGTCTGTTGATTGAAAGTATCTCCTGCAAGTTCCAATGAACATACTTCAGCAGTTCAAGAGAGATCTGGCTTACCTATATGGCGGTTCACTCTCACAATAATTGTGTCCTCAATCTCCAGTATTTAAGCCTGTGTTAAAGCTCCTTCCTCAGAATTTAAGAACAGATTATTTCTCTGTTTTGTCTACTGAACTAAGAACATTTTTCAGTTTTGGATTTATACTCTTTGCAATTACTGCACAGATGTCAATGTTGTTTCCATCATCTCTTTTTCACTTAATATTGATATTGATAGTTCCACCTTTCGTTAGTTGAAACTTTTACTTGCAACGTTCGAGAATAACCATGAAGCCCTCAACTTCAGCATTTTCCTGTGGGTGTAGCTGACATATCCACTCAGCCCATTTACGCAGCCAGTCCATTCCATCACCTCCTTGTTAAGAACGAACAATTTCGACTTGTACCACTATTGTGGTTTCGTTAAATTGTCCAAGCTTCGCCATACATATAAATTGGCCCATTTCTTTCCTCAGCGAGACAGTACAGTCCGTAAAACCGTCCGAATAAATTGTCCAACCTAAATCTCCGTTCATTCCCTTCCGAAGAACAGCCCTCAATTAGTCCTCATTGTGGCGTTAATTATCCCCGATTCCGCCAGAGTATAAAAGAAAGCAGCACAGTCGCTAATTGAGTGTAATTGGGTTTGTTATGACCCCCATCCGCTACCATTGTCAACCCCGTGTTCAGGACTCACGTTTGCCTCGGATCGGTCGCGGTTTTTCCGTTCTTTGTTCGTATATGGGCGAAGGAGTGGGTGCTGGGTCGATAAACACGTTACACGTACGATTGGGAGAGGTTTTAATGGCGTTTTTTTTTCGTGAAATATGAGGCTGCGGCATTTCAAAAGGGGATCCGAAGCGTGAGGCGGTGATAAGAATTTTCGTTTTGTTCTCTCAATCGTTCACAACCCGCCTTACACGATCGGAATGAAGTTCATTGGTTTCTGTGAGCTTTGGGTCTTTTGCCCCTCAAGGTTGTCGATACGGAAATACAGATAAAAGTTACAATTATTAAGAAGCATTCAAAGATCCCGTTAGAGGTTTCACAAATAATTTGCAAAATGTTATCACCCACAACAAACTTGGAAATTCACGAACTTATTTTGGCATCGAATATCACGAATGTCTGATTGCAGACCCGGAGTGCAGCGACATGAGCACTCCCAGTGGCTGCAATTATGAAACCATGACGGGTTATACGTATTGGTTATTATAGGGAGATCATTAGTTTTCACCGTGCGAGGTTTATCACAGATCCAGATCACAGTCGTCCAAATAATCCATTGATTGTTAGAAAGATTGATTTAGGATTTTTTTCGAGACCACCAAACAGACAGAATACTGACTTCTGTATAAACAGCGGCCTTCGCAAAGCACTGTCGGCCACATATTTCTGCCGCTGGATCGTTTACACCGTGAGATAAGAGACTGCAAAGAGAATCACGTATCACAAGACAATTTCCTTGGAATGGTTATTGAAAATCGTGTATTCTGCAATAATCACATTGCATTGACATGCTTCTACCCAAACCTGCAAACTAAAGCTCCATGTTTCGACTACTGGACACTTCAGTCTCCCATCTGATGACTGTTTATTTTGCTTGCTTTGGTAGCAAGGCAACTTCTGGGTAAACTTCTGTCAATGAGGTGATTGTACAGCGGAAAATGGATCTCTGTTTTCGTGTAAACTCTGTCCCTACGAGAGTTGTATGGGAATTAAGAGAAACAGAATTGCCTATGACCATAAGCAGCATACTCATGTATGGATGGTAGAAGTTTTCCATTCGAAAACTCAAAACCATGAGTTTTAATAACAAAATCCTACAATTACTGTTGAAGGTGAAGGTAAAAAAAGTGTACACAAAACAGATCTGGTCTGCCGCCCAGAGGTTTTCTCCAAATGAAACTTGGGTCAAAAATAAAAATGTTGTCTGTCTGGGACTGAACTGTTGTCATCAGTTTCTGTCAATCCCAAAGATGAACCTGAACCCTCCTTTTTGCATTCATTGAGTTCTTGATTGGAATGCCATCAGTAATGCTTGATAGAGTTAGAGCTTTTTCAGTTGATTGTTGTGGAATGTTGGAGAAAGTGTGAACAAGAGGGTGAATGAAAAGGGGAGCTCTTTTAAACGCACTTCTTTCCCACTCTTCCCGAATTTTCTTGGTTGGTGCATTTTGCACTATTGACGAATTGGCACATTGGTATAGTTCGGGTATTCGTAGAGATACTCACTTGTCTATTTACGAGTATTTTGTAGCGTATCCCCACTCGACCCCAAAAGGGTATGAGAGATCCATTAGTGTCCGAAGGCAGGGTTTCGTCAGACATTCTGAGACATGATAGTGTAAACTCTGTTTTCGTCTCCTACAATTCAAGAAAGTTTGTATAGAGTAAAAACTGGTGAACCAGGCAAATAAAAAGTGGACCGATGAGGAGGTCCCTCATCGAAAGTTAGTATTTATATCTGCCTCGAGCTTGTTTTTATATTTATTAGCAATCGCAATGGCTCTAAAAATTTTAAAATAAAAATTTAAAGAAATTTTCTTTGTGAAAATCCGTTTAGAGGTATTCTGAATTGATTCCTGGATTTTAACCCTTTTACATACATGTCATTCCAGACGATAACTCCCGCTAGAATTGAGATAAAAACTTCATTCTTTCCTCAAAACATCACTTAAAACGGCTAAAAATTTCTGTTTAACGGCTCGGGAACGAGTCTCGATCATTAAATGGCTAACCAGAGGACTTATTTTACCAGGATGGTTAGTGTTTTCGTCAGTCGATTCAACTTTGTTTTGTCTCCAGTATACCACGTCACCTTCCTCCTTTTTTTAGCTCTACATTTATTTTCTAGAAGTCATCGAACAGCCGTACGGTAAGAGTCTAATAGAGTTCTAACTTCTAGAGTGGAATCACACAGCTTGTTGAATAACCTCAGTAATTTCTCTACTTCTGTAGTTCTAAGACATATCCAGGTCTAAGTGTGTTATGCGTTTGTTGGTTAGCCTAATCTCAGAAAACCTTGTACATTTTCACTTATGATAACTATGTTGATGAATCCCATCGTCAATCAATTGAGCCCACTTGGACCACTTTGCGTTCATCCCTAAGATCGATAAAGTTGGAAAAAAAATGTCAACAGGAATGTGAATCTGAACGTCCCTGCACGTAGTAAATCGTGACGCTTATTATTGAAGTAAATTATAACGAAGGAATCATCTGACGCGATTGCAACGGAATTAGGTTAACTCGTACATTAGCGGATTATTGAAGCTCAGCTAGGTGTTCATTTTATTTCGTAGATTATATTAAATAATTATCATAAATAAGTATAAATATTATAGAATAGGTACGTCCTATGGACAGACCAGTGATTTACTAAATGGAGAATACATAATGAACCTTTGTGTTATAATTTGCTGAGTTTTTATCTAGTTTTCTCCAATGTTCCACCCAATGCCAACGGCAATCAAAAACGGAGTTTGACATATCAGTGGATTTCTGGCAATTGTAGAAACTGACTTTTGTAGTTTTGAAATGTTGTTCGAAGGAGAAAATGACAAGTTATTGTCTCGCCTCAATCTGATGCGCCAAGAGACGAATGCAACGGTATATCAGCCGAACGTTAAACTTTTATTTAAGCGCTCATAAATTATGATTCGAATGTTCATTCCACCGAAGAGCTATCTTTCTGTGGGGTCTTAGTCACTTCTTGTGTCCGTCAACGTGATGAACGAGGGCGTCGATGAGGGAAAAGAGAGAGGTGCGCCTCCCATTGCCCCCTCACACGCCAGACATCAATCACTGTCCATCTTCCCCTATAAAATGCTCAAGGGTTTATCTTCTCGAAGGAACATCGATGGCAACTAATGGTCTCATCTCAAAAGCGGACGTCCAGGGGGGTTCGATTGGGCGCTTTTTAAATAGTTTTCGCTTCGGGCTTGATGAAATGAATGAAACTACCAGCGCGTGGACGCTTCCTTATAAATTCGATACGGAAATCGTTTGTAACGTCATGTCAAGGGGCTGTCATGAACCCCGGCGATATAACGGGTGATCAACGTAGTCAATGAGAAATTGCCGTTCGTTAGTACTCAATATTGCTGCCCCGACACCAGACCTACAACGTGATAGGACAGCTTCGCTACTTTCAACGAATCACCAAACAAGCACCAAAAAGTAAACAGGCAAACAAAACTAACAAAAAAACAAAATTAGTAACAGTTTCTCTGATAAATGCAGTTCAGCATAAAAGATGATCATTTCTAAACCTGACGCAAACTGGGTAAACCACATTTTGGTGTAAGTTGAGGCTTGCATCAAACGATCTTCTATTGTTAGTCCAATAATTAGCTTTCAAAGTGCAGTGAATCCGAGAAAAAGTATCTGAACATCTTTTCTTGACGGAACTACACGTTTTTTGGGAATGCTGAAATACACTAAAATTCAGTTATCTGTCAGATTCAGATGTGGGTTCACCATGAAAATGGTGAAAAACCTATAATGTTTTTCCTATACTTCGGAACCTATACGTCTATAGCATGGTGTACTTAATAGGTTTCGGAAGTCACGAATACGAAGATTTTGACTGTTAGAAAAAATTGTCAATTTTCAGCGCGCTCTAGCGTTTAAACGGAAAAAAACTAGCGAAGCGTTGTATGTTTTTTTTTCTCAGAAAATTTAATCTCTCCTAATGTCGTTAGGACGCTTGCTTTCCGAGTTATAGGCAAACAACCAAAGAAAATGCCGAAATTTTATGGTTTTTCTCAATTTTTATGGTGATGCATAATCCTAATCTAGTGGACAACCAAATGTTCATTTTCAACACCCCTAAAAACGTATAGATCCGTCCAGAAAGTTCCTTAGGCATTTTTTCCATTTCAAACTACCTATTTGATCGTACCAATTAGTCACTGCAGCAACTCGTACCCTTGAAGGATGTACAAGTTTGACTTCATAACTTCAGAGTGGGAAATATAAAGTTTGCCAACGAGATTGATTGAATAAAAACAGCTAAGAGTGAAGACGTGGGTCGCTACTAATAAAGCGCTGGAAAGTCCTTGATTGACGCGTAGCACTCTATGTTGCTAGGTTGAGTTTCTTTTTGTGATGGATCCGAATAGTTTTCCCTTCTCGATTCTTGATACTCCTACCTCGAGCATAAACTTCTCCCATTTTAGCTTCAGGGATATCCTATGGGTGTTGGAGGCTTCGCGTCAAGCCTTGGAATACAAGATGCGACAAGATGTTTTTGTATTTCGTGGACCTGTCAAACAATCCTCTTTCTTCCGTTTATGTATTGTCTTATCCCAAAATTTGAATTGTGGGTTTGAGGGCGGTACTGTGAAGGCCTCTTCCTTGTTATTTTCCAATGTAAGTACTTAGTTTATAATTCCTCCTCACTCACATGTTTCCCCTGTATGGGCCACACCAGAGGCTCATACTGGTCTAATATTGTTCACTTATTATCAAGCTTGAGTTCATAGTTTTATCTTTATTTGTACATTGCACATGGGCAGACTTCCTTCCTCAAGATTAACTTGAAATCTACGGGAAGTTCATCATCCTGATGTTTTCATTTATTTATTTTGTTTAGTGTATATTGATAAACAGTTACCTATCATTCCTTTGTAATCAATGACAATGTCCCAAGAAATGGTTGATTCGACTGGAAAATTCATAGTTTTCAGAAACACTATATATATTTTTTGTTTTTTCTAATCTGATATATTTTTTTCAAGGATCAAATATCATATTTGCTCACCCCGCGTAACTGTGTAACCATGCACGACTGACACTCACTTTCTTATTTAAATTTCTTATTTTAACCTTTTAGAATCGGATTCTACCCAAAATTTCATTAACATTTGATCCCTCAATTAATTTTTTTGACTGCGCGCAACCGGTTCAGCGAGCGTGCAGAAATGTTCCACCAAATGTTGTCAAATAGTGGATGAAGGTGGATTCTAAAGTGTGACACATGCATTTTCATTGTTTTTTTTACGCTCCTTGATTCTACTCAAATTTTGCGGAATAATGACCGAAATTTGTTTATTTCGTGTGGAACTTTGGATATGGAACAAGGTAATTTTTCACATGACCACTGAAGAAGGTTTCAATCTCCTATTTTTACATTTTTCAACTCGTGAGACACCCTATATAATAACTTATTTATAGGTACAATGGATCATTATTATATGAACATTAGGATTCTTCATTTTAATTAAGCAAGGATAACATCATGTACACATTGCATCATACTCAGTCTTACGATAAAAACGTTTTGATATTGTGTTCAATAACTTTTGTACTATACACTGCAGACGTTTCAAAACTGATCTCAAAATGCTGAAACCATTGTAGCCCACAAATAATCATCCATAGGGGTTTGTGTTCCTTTGCAATTCCAAATCCTCTGTCGTGCCTCATCCCCTCTAAACTGTTTGGCTTCTTAGATCTGTGTTTGTCTGAGTGTGCTCGTCAGTAAATTATTCCAGTCATCACAATGCTGCCATGTGAGGTTATGGCTTTTCCCTTTCACGAGAGACACGGCGATTACGCTTGCAACACCCACAGGACTTGACCCAGTGACCCCTTCCCTGCGGAATAACAATTCAGGGGATTCAGAAACCGCTTCTCACTTGGGAGAAGATAAACGAGCTCTTCATAGCTGCACCCGTCACATCTGAATAGTGATTCAATCAACCAGTGAAGAAGTTCCCATATACAAGGCACATCCACTTCATACTAAGTTTCTTTTGGATGTATCTACTCCACTGCTACTTACTATATGTTAATATCATATTGTTAGCCGCGTGATACAATCACCATCGCATAATCATGACCCTTAATTACACTCACACGCATTGATTACGGGAATTGAATCACTAACCGACGGTAATTGCTCCTTCGATTTCCATAATTTCAGCAGTGTAATTGATATCATTAATCGCGAGAACTAAGCGTCTTTGCCTCTGATTACCGATCATGTACAATCCAGAAATATTTTTTTACCAAATCTTCTTGAGCCACATGACCAACTTACAGTAAATTTCCCTAGTTGGTTGTAAAAACCAACCCGCACCCGGGTCCGGGTAATAACCAAGTCGACATATTTTACACTCAAAATCAAAATCCCCAATTGATTTTTGCGTTTCAGCGCTTCCTGATCGATTTTGGCACTCAGCGTGTTTGTCTGTCTTTGCCACTTAATAGTCCTTCCCGAGATATTTCGTTTTTACTCAGATTTTGTTCAGAATCCTTTGGGGTTGGTGTGAATAGCTTGTAAACTGTCCACTATAAATTTCCCTGCTATCAGATGAATAGTGCGTGAAACGTGTAGTCGCACATGTGGAAACCTGGGATTGGTTGTTACTGATGAAAACTCCGAGACTAATACAGCAACTTTGATGAAACGGACAGGGGCTAGTCTTGTTTAGCACTTAGATGGTTGAGTATACACATAAAGCTTTGAAGGTGAATGCCTTCGGATTGATGGTAGATTGTACGCATGCGCAAAACAAATTACCCCTAACCGACTTCTCAATGTCCAAAATCATTCTGACACTTAGAAAGTAGTAAGGGATTGTAAGTTGAAGGGGGGAAAGGTAAGGGGGGGGGGGGGGGGGGGGGTTGAATGATACTGTATGAAGTTAATTTTTTTTTACATGAAGTTCTGATAGCTTCTAAGCCAAAACTGATGGCTGAACAACCGGTTTTACCTAATACTTTTTGGGGATATTCCCAGTTCGAAGGTAAACAATATAGTACCAATTCCTCACAAGTATGAACTTCATATCACTATGATTTCATAAATGAGTGAAAATGATCAAAATATCATGAGAAATCATGTAAGTTTCATCAACTTGTAAGTTTTCCGTCTACTACCTGATATTTTATGTCCATTTTACAATCAGTGGTGAATACGTACTGCTCACCCTACTTGGCAGACGATATTTCATCATAATTGCACACCTACAGATATTTATTTGGATATCCATGAATTTTGCAATGTACGAGTTTGTCCGTCTAGCTATTCCGTTCAAATGAAATTTCTAGCTAATCAGAAATTCCCCATTCACCCTCTCTAATTCGAAATATCCTCGATTAAATTTTGCAATTATCGTTGAATGCCCATAAAATCAATTGGGAAAAAAACAGTACAATGTCTTGAACAACGGGAGGTACGTGCAAGCTTGCAGCCTTTCCATTCAAATAAACTTAGCGTCCCTGCGACATGTGAATAAACAAGCTGTTTCCCTTGGCAGGTTTTCAAACAATATTACCCGCTCCGTTGAACGATGAGTTTCTGGAATGAAAACACAAATTTCTCCCCTTTGTTTCACTCTGGCAACTTTATCTCTCTTTGCTGTGGACTGAGCATCTTGAAAAGGGAGACGAGGATACCATCTTGCTGTTCGCTCCGTTACGCTTCGTTGGTTCGATTCTCCTGCTTAGCTAGTATTATGCAAAAATATAGGATGAATTCTGTTATAGGGATCAAATATCAATAACTCGCCGAATAATACTCTACTATTACTGTCCAGAACATGGGGATTGTGTGTACATAGAAAGGTTGAGATGCCTTGAGCAGATTCCTCCTCATGGATAAAGATAAAAATTATCGTACGTGTCCCAGTGTATGCCAATGGTGTGCCTATTCGAATGAGGTGACTTCCAACATCTTATCCCATAATCAGAAAATCCGAAATGATGGGGATCTCGTGTTCAATATCATTTCGGTAGCTTGACCTACGGTAGTGAGCTGGTAAACAGTTGTAAATTGCGATTTTGATGGTGTTGAACACGGATGAATGGAAATGAATACTTCACAGGACATTAAAGTGTTTTGCTTCAAGGGTAAAATCACAAAAAGGCACGATTGAACTGGAGATCAATGTGCCTCCAGCCTCCAGATCAATGTGTGGATGTAGTTATCTACACAGATGGTTTTAGGATGAAAGAGAGGTCAGAGGCTGGTATATTTGGTGGGAGACCAGACGTAGAGGCTTCACTTCTTCTAGGCAAGTACATCACAGTATATCAGGTTTGCAATAAGAAGAAAAAGAAGAATGATAGGAGTCTGGGACAAAGAATGGGAGGTAGCAGGACTCTTAGATAGCCAGACAGCCTTAAAGCACGTGCAGCCGTTCAGACCAGAGCAAAACATGTTAGGAAATTATGGAACGCACTGATTACCCACCCTGGGAACAACAACTAGGTTACCTTGGCAGGCAACGATCGGGCAGACCTGCTCTCACAAAGGGGGATGTCAATGGACTTGATTGTTCCGGAACTCGTCTTGGGTATAGCAAAATGCTCGGCAAAAACCAGTCTTTTTTAATAGATAAGACAGGAACAAAAACTAGACTGGGAAAACACCCCAGAACAGGAACATAAAAACACATAACAATTGCTCCTTGCTTTAGCAGAAATATAGCTGCTTTCTAACATTCTTGGAGAAACATGAGATTCACAGTGTAAATGGTGTTGAACACGGAGCTCCGTTCATTGTTTTGCCAATCTGTTTGATTTCAGTTTTGGATAATCAACCTACAAACTTGTGATTACCGCCGAAGCATTCTTGCTTCCTTAAAAAGAGCTCGTTTGCATAAGTGTCTGCCAACGGCGTTCAATTACAATCAAACAGCAAGTACTGGGTATTCTCGGATCCCAAATCCACATTTGTTGCAACCACCCATTTCCTCCTTTTTGCTGATGGGAGTCTGTGACGTCTCATTTAAACACCATCCACATCTTCGTCTGCCATCAACCCACTAAACGTCAGACGTATCAATCACAATTGATACTCACATCTTACAGTCTATAGATCTGTTTACTAAAATACATAAATTCATGAATCTTCAAAGTTCTTCTTGTATTCACGACCTGGAGTTTATCTAAGCAAAATTATTCACCAACATCAATAAGTTACACATTCTACGGGGTATGCTTCCCCTGCACAAGTACACGTTTAGCTAGATCCGTTCGATCAAATAAGGAAGGAAAAACGCCTAATCTTGATTCTCACCATTTCCATAGTTGTTCTCTTCAGAATCCACAACTAATAAATGAGTTTAGTCGTATATGGAATGTCTCTATACCAGGTTTTTCACATTCGACTTGAATAAGATGTGTATTCCTATTTACAACTACATTTTCCAATTTAGGGTGAAGATGTCACTTTATATCAAGGCAATTTCTGACATCGTCAATGAAACAAGCATGTTTAAATTAATAAAATGAGGGAAATTCTAAGTTTTGGTTATTTTTGAGTTGGGGAGTTTTGGATTGGTTGTTGGTGGAGGGGTTGATGTCTGCTTTTTACTTTAATTGCGATAGCTACCCTGATAACCTTGTTATTTGAAGGCATTATTATAAGATCTGCCTTGAGTAAAAATGAACAGTAAGGATGAAGAGTTACGTATTAGATACAACGCTGTTGGAGAACAACCCATTGAGCCATCAGTCATCCCGCCTTCCCCTAAAATGATGAATCAGGTAGCGAAAAACTTCGCGCCCTCTCCGACTTCTGCGGCTCGGCCGAAAAACGAAGGCCCCGCGCCATTTATTATGAATGGAAAAGGGTGTTTTAGGGCGAAGATACAGCACGGAGAATGGGAGAGTTATGATGTTTTGTGAAGGATGGGAGGAGCCGCTTTTGTCAAGTTTTTCGCTAACGAGATGGCGTCAGCAACGAGGGGGTGGGTCGAGGAGGGTGTTAGCCGTCTGTTCCTAATTAGTCACGAAAAGTCGAATGGAACGACGGTGGAAATTTTCCAATGGGGAATGAGAAACGTGATAAAACCGCTCCTCAAGACGATGGGCTGTGTACCTTTCTCGTCTCTCGACAATCAGAGACAATAATTTATTATACAGGGTTACATTTCGTCACGGTCACAGGCAAGGAGAAGATTCTACGGAAAATTTCTGATCGAAAATGCCTCTTAGCAATTTTTGTTTACACCCTTGGAAATGCTGTTTTTTCAATTTTCAAGACTTTTCTTGTTTTTTTCGACCTTATTGCATTAAAACGGCCGTAACTCCATTACTGTGATTTTACTATTTTTAGATCGATGGATGTTTCCCACGTGGCTATTTTTGTGATCTCTATCAAATTTCCCTGGAGTTTGGTCTATAAAATATCGTTTACCATTGACCCTTCTATACCATTTTGAACATCTTAAGTTTAGTGTCTGTCTGTCCGCAAATCCTTGTAGTAAGTCCAATTCCAACAGTTTTCATCTGAATTTGATAACATTTTTGGGGAATGTGCGAGTTAGGCTGCAGGTGGTCAACTTTGAGTTTCATCGCCTATACATCGAAACTTCAGCCTACTTTCTTGTCCTCCGATCTCCCTCAAATTTGATGGTACGAGTAGTTTAAGAAGTTTAATGATTTCTTGTCAATATCAAACGATCGCATCGTTATTGTTCTCAATGTAGTACTAGATCCGCGACAAACCAGCAATAAGCCGACCCACCCACTTGAAGGAGTTGACATCTGTGTTTAAATTTTCATTCCGTGAATCTTCGTCAAACCTAACTTATTCGTCTTCTAAGAATAGGATGAATTAATACATTTCAATGATCTACTCGTTCTCGCTTCGAAGAGTATTTGCAAATCTAAGGATGCCTTTGGAAAGAGCAATGAATATGAATGATATGAAGGATTTACTTTTAATCTTTATCTTCCTGGAAAAAGAATGACTGTGTTAAGCATTGACTTGACATTTGGATTGATTGACGGTTGGAGGAGCCACTATTTAGTGGATATTGCATTCCCATACGAGACTGACGCGTTTGCACAGTGTTCTTTTGGCCAGAATTATGCTCAACAAATGGGCTACATTTGAATACCAGATATATTTTTCAACATATAGGACTTACGGATATGAAGGACTTGCTTTTGCAAGCATTGAAAAATAATGATTGTGTCTAGCATTGACTCATCACCGTTAAAGTAGCCACTATTGACACAACGTCACTCCCTTACGAGACTAACTCTTCCGTCACAGAGGTCCCAAGCCTTCAAAAACCGGCCTTTGATCTGAGTGTTCACTGCTGTTTTCATAGTTAGATGGAGTCTCTTCATTTTCCCATTTCAGCGCGGGAGGAACGGTTCATGTGTTCTAACTCAACACCACGGAGTTCAGTTAGTTTTTTGAATAAAATTGATTGACAATGTCTACTTCTGTCGAGGACTTACTGAGAAGAAACTCTGAATCGGAACCAACAATTGTATAGAAGCATCAGCATAGAAACAATCAAACATGACATGTGGAATAGATATATACGATCCCCGAACCGGAGTTTCACACGGTATCAGGCTGCCTGATGACTGTTGTATTGCAAACGCAGAACTAGCAGCAATCCGGTTGGGTATTCCCCGCATTATTGATTTAGTTATAACAAATACAGTTATATTGACGGACTCTTTTAGTGCATGTCAACTAATTAAACAACATTCATGCAAGCCTTTCAAAAAGTATCGCTATGCAACCTCACCGCTTTGTGAGGAATGCGGAGTTCTGGAAGACGTGGAGCACATCTTAACGGAATGTGAAAGATATAGCAGCATAAGAACACTTTTCCCGTTGTTGCAAGACCGTAAGACATCGGTTGCATCTTTACTGAGAACACCTAACCATGCTACTTAAATTCTGAGAACATGCTGAAAAAGAAATATGATACACCTGACTTATGTTATGTATTGAGATATATTATACTTTTGAATGTATTATACTACTTTTATTATCATTAAATGATAATATTTTACAACATTTTTGTAAAAAAGCAACGATAATTTTTATTATCACTTATAATAATTATTATCACCAATTAATTTTATAAAAAGTGTGCTTGGCAACACAAGAGAACACCCACGAAAAAATAAAAGAAACAAAACAATTGTAAAATGTTACAAACACTTTTTCAGCAATAATGTCTTGTGTAGGAAACTGTCTGCCATAGTGAGACAATACGTATATCCATAAGATTGTAGCACAAGTCCAATTAGGATAACTACGATTCCTTTGTGATGCTCGTCGAATGGAATGGACGGAATACTTGTATATTTGTTTAGATGATATTGTAGAGTTCAATATACCAGATACTATCTATAACTATATCCATTATTGTTACTGTATTAGATAATATATCATATTCGCCATTTGTTTTCCACAAGGCTGGATGAACTCTAGATATTTATGAGTTCCGTCGTGAATTCCCCACTTTCCTCCTAAATTCTTTGACCACTAACGGAGGTGCTTTATCAGAAGGATTTCTCCAAGAATCGTTCCACTAATCATTCCATGAGACTCCACGATTACGGAGATGAAAGAACGCCCGTGAATGGCTCGCTATTGGAACCGAACGTTTCAGTTGAATGAGACATCCAACATAACTGATCAAATATAACGGCTCGGATTTCTTGACCGAGAATGACTAGTGAGCGATAACAACTCACTGTAGCATCAAATGTTGGAACCAAACAGAGCAATAACTGTAGCAGTAGATATTGGAACCCAACAGTTCAATTGACTTAATGGTCATGAATCACACGACTCCCTGATTACCTCACATATGACATATATTACTTCAACAGTTGGACTATAACAGATTATATCTGTTACTATACTAGTTTCTATATTATAGCAACTCACTTGTGACCATATGCGTGAAATATTTCCAAAACGGGAACCTCCATACGCGATCTCCCGTTTCCCCGCCAGCTCTGTTGAGTTCCCTCCAAACGGCGTCAGACGTCGAAAAAACGCCGGTCGCTCCGCCTCCCAGGGCTTTACGGATCCCAGCTGTAAATATCAACCATTCAATGAAATAAAACTAATTTTAATTTCAAACCTTTTGAATTAGTGAGAAATTGATCAATATATAACATCTTGAAACGGGTACAGGTTCGGAACACATTGAGACATTTTCAGCTGGGGCGTCAGTCCTCTAGCTCGTTTACTTGGACACAGAGACAAGGAATAATGATAATGGAAGCTCTAATTTTAACCAAGAAAGAAATTTATTTTAAATATACACAACAAATGAACATTAATTTATTGAATCAATAAATTGGTTCCATTGTTTCTTGTTCGATGGTGAGAAAAGTATGAAGTGTAAGCTCATCTTTTTTATATTAAATAATTCCAAAATATTCCCATTGACCCAGGGGCGTATTAGGCGTTGTCGATACATGCAATGAAATTCAGTCGACAACCGGATTTTTTATCCTCTGTTTGGACGGACGGCAGGCGACAATTATCGTGTACAACATTCGTGAAGATTTTTTGTTCATGTCGGAAAGACGAAAATGTCAATAAAACCACAAAGGGTGTAATCAGTCCTTGTTTATGCTTATACTTTTCTAAATCTATGAAATGCTAATCATTTCTACCTACGATCTTCTAAAATGCCAACGATCCGGATCATAACTAAGTAACCCTACCTCTGCCTTTCCGTTTAACGTTTTGATCATGTTAAAGAACCCTTGGCAATGACATTATCCACTTGATATTTTACTTTGACGAATTTTCTTATTAAATTACTAAGCTGTTGCAATGATTCCAAAACTTTAAAACACAAATTTTACCAACATGTCTTGATTGAAATCCGATTTGAGGCATTCTTAAACGGTTTCTGGATTTAAAATTTGTTTTCGGCGTGCATAGACATACTAATATATTAATGAATTCATGTCTTAGCATATTTTTATATGTGTACTTATATATTATCAAAAGTTGATGACATTTTAGGGGGTAATCTTCGTAGGGTTTAGATAAAAACAAGTAAGTTAAACATCCCTCACAACTTGGAAACCAAACCCTCAAAAATTATAGTTTTGCGTTTGAGGACAAATAGAACACGAAAGTCGAGTAAAAAATGGTCCAAATTACTACACAACGGTTTTTTATTCATGTATTCCCTTCACGTAAATCATGAATCTGTTTATTGGACACACACTGATCAGCTGAAGGGCCCTTTGGTCCCTAATCGATATAAGAAGGTGATTTATTAATGGAGCTCTTTTTATTGCTTCCAGGATATAATTACAATTTATGTATGCCGAATTTAGGTTATGTACAAGCAGAGTGCGTCTGATAAACATGGATCAGTGACTTACCTAGATTGGTTGTCTTATACAGAAACAATAAACCTTTGTGTAATAATTTGTTGGGTTTCCGAAAAATTATTTCTAATAATCAACTTGAGGAATAGTACTGATCGTCGAAGAAAACAATGCTCAATCCCCCTCAAAATTTTATGGTTTCTGTTTCACAGAACCTATTTAGGTTATGATTACGAAAATCAAATACAAAAGAAAGAAAATTCATCCGTCCGCCGTACGCTGTTTAAAGCTTACGAAATTTGAATAAAAAAATCGCCCATAAATTTGAGATACCCGTCATTTCCCATTAACTCATGAGAAATATTTAAGGATTCAAACATTAAAAAACCGAGATCTCAGAACTTTCGATGATAAAATCACAATTTTTCGATAAATTCAATGAGTTTCTCCGGGTAACTGTAAGATCCTTCATTCGCTCTCCAAAAGAGAGTAGGTAGTTCATGAAATTAAAAAAATTGATAGGTTGTAATAGAAGCGTAATATTCTATATTGATCCCTTATATCTTATCAAGAAAGAACATTTATAGCATCCCCTCAACATTTGTCCACGTATCACGTACAAAAATGTCAACAATCAAATGAAAAAAGTTAAAAATCCGTCCTTGGTGCCAAGGCAGCTATAACTCAGTTTTTTAGAAAACTCTTCTCAATTGTCAGCCATTTTAATGAAGAATATCGTGCTGGTATAGATTGGGGGAAAAAGAATTACGAATCCATTGTTTGAAGTTGTCAGTTACGAATTTCGTCTGCGAAACGCGAAAGTTTTATGTGTCTCATCGCTTTTATAAAATTGCCTCCACCAAATAAAATGCTTGTATACGTCTAATATGAGATAAATCAGCAGATGGACGAAAATGAGCATTAAACTCTCAAACATTTTAATGTTGATACTTTTTTGAGGGATTTTGAGTTGGAAAATGACCAAGTTTCGACTAAAACTCATATTCCTTCCGAAATTTTGTTCGTGAAAAACACCAGAATGGCGTGGGCTCTATCGGCCCTTTTGGCGATTAAGGCAACGTTCGCGGGGATTTGCCAGCAGTAGCGTAATTTTTACGTTCAGAGTATAGTATGAATTGATTGGTGGCAAACGAGTGGATATATGTTCGCGTCAATTGAGTCGCAACAGGGTGGTAATCACCTGAGAGCATTGGAAAAGTCGCATTTGTCTCAATAACGTCTGTTGCTTGACTTGAGCATTTGGTCTAGCAGAAAATACTTGTTATTCCAACGCTATTGAATGCTTTAACGAGAAAGTTAAAGATTGAAAATATTCGGCGTTACGGGCTGAATATCAACTATTTCTATCAGTGTAACGTAGTGTCACAAATACGCTGGCGCTGTCGATGAGTAGCACCATAGCTACGAGAAAAAAACCTTTTATTCCCTTTCGAAGTCGTCGTATATCTTCCCCGAAACGCAGTAGCTTTTCATGCATAGCAGAAAGGAATTTCGTTTTTCTATTTCCGATGAAAAGGGTATTTTCCCCCTTGTATGGAGGAAGAAAGGGGGCGAAGGTCAGAGGGTTTCCTTTCATCGGGGGCCGACCTCATCCTCCCATTGAGAATAACGTGTGATGGATGTTAGTTTTCTCGCGCCCGCGGATACCTCGTATTGACGCCAGTTGTGCGTCTCGGGTTATCAGACGGTAGCCTTCTCTCCCCTTTTTTTTTCGTACAATACCGCCCGAAAGTACTTTCTCGGCTCGGTTTCGATTCATTCGGTCACTCGTTCATCCGATCATAATAACATGAGGGTGATCGATTGGGATCGAAGGCAATGATCACAAGGAGGCACGTTCAATCTAGCAACACTATGTATGTATGAGCGGTCCCATGGAAAATAAATATACAGAATTGAGAAAAGATCAAATTCTTGAATAAAATTACGTTCAGGATGCATTAGATGTCATCCCCACTATGACAAACTTGCGAATCTTTTTTTCACTCAGACAAACTCGCGAAACTGCAAAACTAACGAATCTACGTTTAAGTCACCATTAACTTTACTAAAGTTATCTCTACAATCTGACGAAAATTCGCGTCAGTAGGTGACTTCGATTTCCCTCTCTAGTTAGTCTCTCTGTGCGAGAGAAAAAGCCACTTCCTAGCCACCATTATCATGTGACCTGATACCTGATGGACTGCCTGGATTGGATTGCCAAATGACTTACATTGTCCTAAGCCCTCGCTACATCAACAGGTAGTACGTAGAACTCGCGACTTTTTGCGTGCATCATGTAGCATGGTGTGGAGGAGATCAACGTTTTCCGCTATCCCAAATTCTACTTCTCAAACCTTTCTGTTGACCGCTTCGAATGTTAACATTCTCTAATCTTGCTGCCAAAATTGCATGTACATATTTAAGTATAAGTAACGCAGTAGTTATTGATCGATCCACTTGGATGCTCCTTCTTTGAGATTAATGTAGTCCTGGACTACATTAAAAATAAAGGTGGCCCTTCCTCACAACAGAATCAACTTAAATAGCGGTTGTTTCTGAATAAGAAGTTCTTGTATCCCATCCGGTTCAAATGCTGTTTTACCTGGTTCAGCCTGTCTCAACACTTCTGTGGTTAAAGAGGTCCATATTAGTTTCATACTTCGATCATCAGAATGATGTATTTTACCTCCCGACCACTGTGTCGATGGCCATTCAAATCTTTCTTTCCAGTAAGTAGTTTCGGATTCGCAGGAGAGCTGTAATCGACCACTCTTACGTCCCAATTCAAAATCATTCAAAATGCATTAGGCTTGGGAGCCATTAATGATATTCACCCTGTTGTACTAAAGATATTAATCATTGACAATGGTAAGTTTAAAAAGTAGTAATGTCATTGTGTAACCCATTCCGACACGCTTCATTTTCTATAATAATTCTTTAAAAAAGAATATAGTATTATGTACCGAGTCAAATGTAGCTGTAAGTAATGAAGGGTCTCGCTTTTATCGTCTCTGTCTAATGGAATAAAAACCCCCTTTGACGGAAGAATCTGGAGCTAATAGCGGCCCCGACAGTCACGACACTTCGCTTCGATGAGAGTTGACTTTTATTGAGAGTAAGCTTCCGAAGGCTTTTACGAGGAACGTAAACTCAAGGAGGGTGATTCGATCAGCGTTTGGAATACACTCCGAAGAGCGGGAGCTCCTTTCATTAGCTATCAACGCTATCTTGAGAGACATAATCCAATATGTTCTTTATTTTGTCGAATCCCCTTGACGTTCTTATTTCAAACGTTCCACGAAAGGAGCAGAGACGAGGAAAAGTTTCATATGAGGCGAGTAATCAAAACCCACTCAATACAACAGTTGAGATTTTTTACACCAACTTGAACACAAAAAACGTTTCTCTGCGAAGCCCTACATTTCAGCCTCGTGTATTCTTCGCCTTGACATTTACAACTGGACTTCTCTGTTTAAGCTGGAGGCCCTTGTGAGGTGATGGAATGGTATAGTTGCCCCTTCAACTGAGCTGCATGCGGTAATGCCCGTCACGATCAGACGCTTGGATTGTGGTGGTTATGATTAATTTCGGTTAGTTTGACGTAGCTCTGTTGCCATATCTACAAATAGGGTTCCGTTACAATGATTGTACTCCTTTGAAATTTGAAACTTCATTCTCAGTAGTCACTTGCACACTGTATCAACCTTATCAACTTGTGATTCAACCATCATTTAATTTATCATTATATTACATCATATTGCGTTTCACCATCATTACGTTTAGATTCATCTTTATCGTTACTTTATTTCTCTCTCGTTTTGTTATCAATCTCAAGTTAGGTTACCTTTATCATAAATTGTTACCTTGATATTGTTGCACGGATTTTAGCAAAGGTCCATGTGTGTCAATACTGTCAACTGTTCATAAGCTGCTGGATTTCCTTGATCAATCATTTGTATTTTTCTTTATATACATACACATGAAGTGACATCTATTACATTGTATAGATTCAGTTATTTCAAAAATTATGACTTCCGATACTGCTGGATTTTGGTGAATTTCAATGATCTACATTTTTGCACTACTTCGCAACCCTACTGCCCTACTAGGCTCTAAGCGCATTCACTAACTTATTAACTGGACGTAACCATCTCGCTTTTTTCATCCTGTATCTATCTTTTCAACGCGCATATTCATCTATTCTCTATCAATCATCATAGTTTACTTGCATATTTTGCTGACATCAGTTCGTCTCGTAACTATTTCGTATCAAGTCGTGTTTGCTGTGACAATCAGACGAAACGTAGCATGATCTCTTTTTGTAATCAATTGTTGCATTTCCCATTCACGCCCGCCAAATTTGTGCCACCGCTTTACCATCTACAACATCTTTGAGTGGATCGTCATCCAAGTTTATATTATCTTCGGCTTCTGAATATTTTCTTTATTTTGTCGAATCCCATTGACATTCTCATTTCAAATGCTCCACGAAAGGCGCACAGACGAGGAAGAGTCTCATATGAAGCGAGTCATCAAAATCCGCTCAATCCACATTGAGATTTTTTCAGGAAACACGTTTCCCCACGTAGCCCTACATTTCAAAATATCCTACTTGCCTTCCTTTTGTGGGCTGGAGGAGGCCCTAGAGTGTTTTATCACTAGATTTGACTTTCAAAACAGTCTGGGTTCCTCCAAATTCGAAGTCAAAGATTGAATTGAGGCTTTTTGATGACATTTTGGCATAGCTCTGTTGGCATATTAGAAAGAAGATTCCGTTCCAATGATTGTACTCTATTGAAATTTGAACCTTCATTTCGCTGTAGTCACTTACGGCTACACAATGTACCACTGTATATTATACTTTATTGACTTATCTTTCAACATTCATTAAATTTATTATCGCCTCACACCGTATATTTACATCATCGTTATTTTTACAATCATCTTCATCATCACTTTACTTCTCTCTCGTTTCGTTATCAATCTCCAGTTCCATTACCTTTATCAAAATTTGTTCCCTTCGAGCGTAATCAGCAGATAATGCTTCATGGATTTTCGCAAGAGTTCGCATGTGTATCAATATTGGCAACTACCCATTAGCCACTGTACTTCCATGACGAATCGTTTTTATTTTCCTTTATTCACCTATTCATAAATTGGGATTTATTACAAAGTATATTTATTCAGTTGTTTCAAAAATTATGACTGCCTATACTGTTAAATGTTGGTGAAGTTTAAAGATCTACACTTTTTTTTATTTCTTTGCAAAACTGCTGCGCTAGGCCCTTAACGGATTTGCCTACTGATTAACTGGACTTAGCCATATTGACGTTTTTCATCGTGTATCCATCTTTTCTACCTGCATATTCCATCTCAATCATCATTGCTTACGTGCAAATTGTTGACATCAGATCTTCTTGTAACTCATTCGTATCAAGGTGCGCTTGCTGTGACAATCAAACGAAGTGTACCAAAGTGGTATTCATCTCAAGGATTGGTTGTGGGATTTCTTTTCAATCACATTTTGCATTTCCCTCTTTTGCCATCCATATTTGTAGTACTGATTTACCATTTACAACAGCTTCGAGTTGATTGCTATCCCAGCTAATGTAATCTGAAGACAGCTTCTGAAGTTTGATGTGGTAAAAGTATCCCTTTCTTCAAACTGAAGGTAAAGCAGTTCGTCCATTTCATTACATCATTTTCTTCATCTCCACCACATCATGAATTCATGGTTCAATGTTATGTGCTGTGTCAGACAGGGAGACTCCCTCTCAGCAACCCTTTTCAACATTGCCTTGCATGAAGCAGTGAAGATAGCTGGCAAGAAGGGCAATATTGTAAATAAAACATGGCAGATCCTAACATACGCTGACGACATTGCTATCTTGGCTCGCAGTATGAGTTCCCTGCTCGAAGCCTTTGAAACAATAAATGAGGAAGGGAACCGTATGGAACTCAGGATTAACATAGAGAAAACCAAGTACCTGAGGACAGTGTCCCCTTCTGAAAACCCTTATCCACTGCAAAGAATTGTTCTGGATGAATTCGAGTTTCGAAGTGTGGAATCCTTCCATTACCTCGGGAGTACGGTGAACTGTCGGAACCTTTTCCATAACGAGATTAGCATTAGACTTATGGCTGGCAATAGAGCGTATTCTGCCAGCATAAAGCTGTCCTCGTCACGTCTTCTCTCTAGGATCACAAAACTCCCTCTTTATAAAACTCTGGTCTGCCCTGTCGTATGTTTCGGCAGTGAAACTTGGACAATGCGAATGGATGACGAGAGGAGGCTGAGAGTTTTCGAAAAGAAAATAGTAAGGAAGATATATGGAGGAGTTCGTAATGGTGTGGCATGGAGGAGAAGGAATAATCGTGAAATTGAGGCAATTCTGGAAAACGAGGATATTGTTAGGTTCATCAAGACGAACAGAATAAGATGGTTTGGCCATGTAGATAGAATGAGTGCGGATCGGGGGCCAAAATCAATGCTGATGGCGAGAATCAAGTCGTGGAGAAGAAGAGGAAGTCCGAGGAACGGATAGCTTGATGAGGTGACGCGAGGCCTGCAAACTATGGGGATGCGGAGATAGCAAGCTACGGACCGGGAAAGAAGGAGATTGGGACTTCGGGAAGCCAGGGGCCACACCGGCCTGTAGAGCTCGGTAGTGAGTAGTAACTTCAAAATTGGTAAGGCCAGGACAGTAGAATGCCGGCTCTGCTGCGAAGAGGCGGAAACAGCAGAACACATACTTTGTAATTGTCCTGCTGTTGCATCAACTAGATTCCGGCATTTTGGGAAGGGTGCCCTAACACCCTCTGATATTGCCCTGGAAACACCTGAGAACCTCCTACACTTTCTGAACGAAGAGGTTATTAAAAAGGTTATGAATTAAAATGGGGACAGCGTCACAATAGATCCTAGCGGTCTCAGTGACCAGGGGCTCCTCCCATCCCTTATCGGAAAAAAAGTAGTAAGTAAGTACCACATCATGAATCGCATTATACCTTTCATCTATCAGTCGTTTTATGCATCGTTCATCATTACATCACTGTCATCACATCCTGTCAATCTTTTGCATCACCCACCATTCCTTTTATTAACCGGTGTTAGGGAGGTATTTGGTGAATAATTAATCACGCCATGAATATATTGCTATAAATTAATAAGATAAAATAAAATAAAGTAAAAATATTGACTGCATTTTTAGTATTATAATTTATTTCCACCATCCTTTACTCACGTATTGCCGCTCATAGCACGCAATTGGGTCTCTAATCCCAGGCATTTTAGTGGTCCTTCAAACAAACCTATTTATTTACCTAATACCCCACAAAGAGCATCATCTAAAGTCACATTATTCATGTCGCAAATCTAATTTTTTTCTATATTTATATGGTAAAAAGGTTCTGGGATAGTAATAGAAACATTTAATTTTTAATGAATGTAGAAAACATGAAAGAGGAGAAAATATAAATGTACTGGTTTACAATAGTCTTTAGGGAGACAAATTTGGTCAGTAGTTCCTTAAAAAGAACTGTTTATTCAGAAGGAGCTCTCTGTAGTCTTCCAATTGTCATCATCAGCTTTATAAACAGCAAGAAGGTGGTCCCAGAAGATTGTAGAAAGCTTCGACTGAATAAACAGTTCTTTTAAAGAAACTACGTACCAAATTTGTCTCTCTAAATACTATTGCAACTTGAAAAAGGTCCTCACCAAAGAAGTTTGAGTACTGGTTATTGTAGCATTGAAAAATATAGTGGGATAATATTAAAGTTTTGCTAAGTGAAATACAACCCCCCACGGACTATTGAAATCTAGATGTTCTTGCGACCTATGTAGTGATGTGTTTGAATTTAGTTTGGTAGCCTGGATTCTCGTTCCTCAAAATGGAATAAAAATGCTACATTTATCCTTCTAGTAAACTACGAATTAGGTGGACAAACATATCAGAATCTATGATTGGAATAAGGTTTGAATAGTAACAAACATCAAGTGTTCGTCTTCGATAGGAAGTTGAATAGGTAGTAGGGAAAAATGCAAAAGAACACTGGCAGAATCGAAACATTTGTAATCTTGGATCGTACATTCTGAGGCACTTTATACACCCGTACATAAGATCAAAATAGCTTTCCATCATTGGATGGATGCCAAGGTGTCCACACATGAGAGTATGAATATATCCTTATTTCGAGTTTAAGCATGTACAAATGCACGTACAGCTGATCTTCTGAAATGAAACATTTTTTTCGTACATATTTCGTTCTTCAACTATTCTGTTCTTCCATGCAACAATCATTGAGCAAGATGTACTGCCCGTAGTAAGTTTGCCGCAGTGTGGTACTCATCTGACAATGGTATTCTACTGGTTTCGTTTTGGTTGATTATAATAACCATTGTTCATGAGCAAATATGAAATTGTTGGGGATATTTTGATGAGCTGAACAGGTTGTGTTGTATTTAGACCCCTGATTGATGATATGCTTCACGTCCAATGGAATTGATCTTAATGTGTGCTCATACGAGAATGTTAATGGGCCTTACATTGAATATTAGCATTCAATTACGCAAATGAACATACTGCAGTTCTATTTAGAATTCAACCGTCTTGTCTAGTGCCTCAACTAATTGTATAAGTCCATATTACAATAATTGATAAGGCCTAGCCCATTCGGCACATGTTTAGTAGCAGTTGTTTCGAGAGCTTATTTCACTTTTTTAATGTAAACGTTTCAAAAGAGCTCTAAAGCTACAAAACCGCCGAGAGCGGGTCATGATTAATTGGTTATGCGCTACATTTGTACTAATAGATCATCCAAACGTGATGGATAAATCCGGACTAATTCTGACAAACGATAGCAGCGATGATCATAGCTTGGTTGACTTTAATCTCGAGAATTTATTACAAGTACTTACCACTAATCGTTATTACCATGAGTAATTAGTATAATTACACCTATTCCTCCGCAATATACAATATTTATCATCATGCGTAAGGGCAATAATTCCACATAGAAATACAAAAGCTTTACGTTTGAGCAGTTACGAATCACATCCTTTCATTTCCAATCAGGTCTCATTCCTTCAAGGGACCGATTCCTTAACTTTTTGCAACAAAACATGCCTCATGATATGTTTTTTAAACGCTTGTATTCAGACTCATTTAGGATTTAAGATTTTGTTCTTATTATCGACCTTAATCAATTAAAACGGACGTAGCTCTCTCATTTCTCGAGTAATCTCAAATTTGAGGATACCGTTGGAAAGACCGTAAAATTCCCTATCTTTCTTATACCAAATACGTTTTTTTCAGTGTAATAAACGTGTAATTTACGGGGAATAAAGCAACTTGAAAAGAAAACTTAATAACTTGTCGAAAACTTTCCGTTTTTCAAAGCCAATAACTCCAAATACATAATTCGAGGTAATGAACTACCGTTAAGCCTAAAAACAGTGGAAGAATCACATTTTTCCAACGCTATAATCAATTTTGATTTTCTTCAGCTGGAAAAGAACGTAGATTTTGATACCAGAAAAACGTAGTTTCTCACTGTAAAATCGGCATTTAGTCCGAAAAATAACTCGTCATAAAAAAATTAGTTTGACATTGAATTGTATGTACGTACTTTTACATGTCCAACACATGATGAATCCAATACATGGTGACACTCGATCCCCTGTCACAATTTCCTCGCTTTCTGGGTAACTCATGAAATTAATTATTATCAGCATTTTTAATATTCACATTTCATTTAGAAAATCTAAATCAGAATTTCTGACAGCTTTAGCCAATCGGTGACTACACGACCGTTGTGAGCAAAACAGCCGTCAGTCTGCCACCTCAAAATTCAGAAAGTACCTACTCGTACAATTAGTATTTTTAGATTTTCTAAATAAAATATGAATATTGTAGAATCGATCCCAAGAAGGAATGAGACCTGTTTTGTAGACACAGTGTATAGTTAATTCAAACATTTTAAACAAGGTACTAAGGACTATTGTCAACGCTCTTTGGTATATCCGTAACGATGACCTCAATCGGGATCTCAAGATAGAAACATTCAGAGAAGCTTTTTAAAATCTTTTGCAGCTAATCACGAGCAGAGACTATTTGTGCACATGAAGATCTACTTCTACTACAAAACACTAACGTCATGCGGCAACATTTCAATGTTAAAGTATTGTTATAAAGGATTTTCATGTGCTTCCATTGGTTTTGTGTTTTTGTACAAGTGCGAGCTTCCCCTTTTCTGAAACAGGCGTTTCAGCTGTTGAAAGGTTGGATTTTCCGGACAAACATCAATGTGTAATTGATCCAGCAGCACTGGCTGATAAAGTGTCAGTAGATGGGTAGCGGCTTATTAGATTTGGCAATGGATGTCGAGAATACGTTGATGCAAGTTTATCCCGAATTTTCAGTTCTTTATGGCCAGAAGAAGGATGACGTGGTCCAATCAGCTGTTGGTTAAACATTTACAAAAGTTGTATCTCCCACCCTCACAGATGTTTGCCACATGTAATCGAAGTGGGTGATAACCCTACTTTAAGGCAGGCTCCTTGAGGATTGCTGTATATCGCCTGGGAGAGGTGGATTCCCCGACCACTGAGATGGAAAAGTACGGCACAATTGAACTATCCCAGCGTGAATGGGCTTCGCCCTATAGCTTTAGTGAAGAAAACAGCTGGAAGCAATAGGTTTTGTGTCTTTTCCATCCTATATCAAATACTGAAGAGCTCAAATGCTGCCACTTTGAGTGGCAGTTCCTGGTTTCCAACACTTGATCTGCAAAGTGGATATTGGCAAATTCCAATGTTAGACGAAGGCAATTCAGAGTTATCGCTCTTGGAGTATGTGATGCTCCGGCCACATTCAAGCGGGCCATGAGCCAACTCTTCCATGCACAAAATCTCTGAAGACTGGTCAAACTTTATTTGGAAGATGTCCTTTTTGATTTTGAACATGCATGTTGTTCAATGAATCGTATAAGGTTGGCATTGGTTCGCCGGCTGTTTTGTTTCTTCGAGGTAGATGAATGCGGAGTCCCCTTTTGAGGGTAAAGGTTTCCAATTTGAATGATTGTTTATTTTCCATTATTGAGGCTCTTCACTGATTGGATCGAAACAATCGTACTGGTTCTATACTGGCTCTGTACTGGTTCACATTGCAGCAATCATTTCGAAGTAGAAAGTGTTTTTACATCGTCAGATGAATCTACCGAAGGTAAAAGTCCAATGGCGGACACTTGGATGGAAAAGCTCGGAAAATACGAGTAACTGCCGTGGGCTGTTGATTCATCCATATTAAATAATGAACGAAAAAAATTGTTAGGTTGAGAGAAAAATACAAACTGAAAAGCGAATGTAGAGCGAAGCGAATGCCATCTGCGGGTTGCTTCAGAAGTCACGGACAATGGTGTCTCATACTGATTCAAAAGTTGAGAAGAGATAATTAAATTTGAAACTAAATACACCAAGTTCACATTATTTGGTTTGAGCCATTCAGTTTTGATACAATTAAGATGGGTAATTGTATATTCTAAAGAGAGGAGTTGTTGAGTTTAGTAAAAAAAAAGAGTACTTAATCAGGAATTGGATATATAAGATTTTGTGGAAGAAACGAGATTTTGAAGCCAAATTTGAATGGAAAAATGTTCCCTATTGTTATTTATGGTATTTAATACCAACCGTTTACTGCCGAAACTGGTACTTGATGTGGGAGAGAGCATAAGCTTTGGAAAGACTTAAAACACGGGATTTTGACCAGGGGTAGGGTTATTCACTTTTGTAAACGAGCTCCTGTAAGTGATGGTGACCATGAATCTGACATGAAAGCAGCTGAACTCGTGATGGAAAAGGGAAAAGAGATTCTATACCATATAAATAAATTTTCTTAGGTTTCGACACAAACTTCGAATATCGTGGTCCATTCCATTTGTGAATCAAATGTCACTCCAAAATAAATTAAACTATTTCCTTTTTGATTTTCGAATAGTCACATGGTCAGCCGTGTAATGTCAAAACGTCGCTCAACTTTAATAATGGTTCTGTTTTTTTCTATGTTCGTAAAGACCGATTTTATAGTATTGATATGGTAAGCTTGTTGGTGTTCATCCATTGTCCGAATACCCTCAAATCCTCCTCGGGCCTCCTGTCACGTTTGGCTGGAGTTAACCCAGGCAACATTGTTAGCAAGAAAGCAGATTCTGCCAGAATATTTTTGTGAAGCAAGTTCATTCATATTGAGCGAAAAAATAATCCCCCTCATTGAAGTGCCCTGCAAACAGTTTTGCTTTTTCACAATTGGGACTGCTTGTTTTCTGTTAGTATTATATGATTGAATACTGCTCCAGAGGGATTTGTCCTGGAATCCCTGATGTTTCAATCTTTTCAACAAGTTCTGCTTTTGATATCGAAACCCTCTGCCTAACGTCAAGGCACGTTAGAGTTACTTCATCCTCTAACTGTAACGGGCATTAACCGCCTCAGAGCCCTTGGAAAGGGCAAATACACATTCATCTATCTCTTCCCCATATTAAAAGCTTCAAGATACTATCGTTGATTATATGCCACCACTCTCACGTTATAGTCGAAACCTACTGTATCTTTATCTGGGCTATCAGGGAACAAGTATTTCCGCCTATAAGCAGCAATCAGCCCATGGTTCGAGCGTAACTGACATAATTGAACCATAAGCCCCATATTCGAAGTAGAACCAGCAAACTTTGGCGAAAATGCCGGTTTCGGTTGAATTTCTTTATAAATGTGGCCCTTATCGCCCATTCCATGTTCTTCAACCCAAAGAAACCGATAATACTGACTAATGACTGGATAACAATCGTCTTTGAATAATCGGATATCAACTGGTATGCCATCAATGCCCCTTGTTTGGCCATGATATCTACCTTATCGTTAAAGAAATACCGCTAAGTCCCTTAACCCAAAAAACAGTTAACGGATATTCCGGATGATTCAAGGTCAAATAATAAGCGAAGTATATTTCCGATTAGCGGATTGCGAGCCCTACATGGTCCACCACGTTGAAGGGTTATTAATGGTTATTCCAATACAGCAATAGTAAACATCTGTGTGATAATTTCCAACGTTTTTGATTTGAAATCTCCTGATGAGCGAGATTAAGCTAGAGAGATATAGCAATGCTTACGAGTGAGGGTAGCGATGGTCATAACGAGGCAGGGCATGTACAGGTTGGAGTGGTTGAGGGCGTCCACGAGGATGATCCGGCCCTCGTTGTCCGTGTCTTCGACGACCATCGACTTCCCGTTTCTCGCCTTGAGGACGTCACCCGGGCGAAGGGCCATCCCGCCGATCATGTTTTCGCACAACGGGATCAAAGCTGCAGAACCAACGAAGGAAGTTAATGAAACAAACTTTCACACGTACTGCAAAGTACTCTGATGATTGCAATTACGTGCGGAATCAAGAACATTACTCATTCTTGGTAGAGTTTTAAGTTAACCCATAGATAGCAACACATGAAGGGGGTCTAATGAAACATTCCTCCCTCCCTCTACAATGCCGAAATCTTCGTATTTTTTTAGATCTAAAGATTTTTTGTCTTTAAATGAAATTATCACACATCCCATTTGCGCAAACGTGAGCATGCACACCAACTTGGCTTTTTAAAATGAAAACCACAATTTTTTATAACATATACGAATTCCACTCCCAATTTAATGAAAATTTGACCCCTCAATAGAATTTTTCATTGCCCACTAGACCCTCAGTGAACTTTCAAAAATGTGCAACTCAAAGGTCCCCCCCCCCCCCCCCCCCCCGATGCTAAAACCGTTGTATCCGATATTTTAGTGTGAAACCAAAACGTTTTTCGAAATGCTGATTCACGCGATAATATCCGTTTTTTCATTTTTATAAATTTGAACGCTCTTGCGGGTGACACTGTGGGTTTGATAACATTCGTTTTATAACTCGGCAACTAGCTGAACGGCTTGTGAAATTTAATCTGCACGCAGATAATGTGACAGTAACCGCAATGTAATTTTGATTGAACACAATACAAGTAAGTTCATGATATACAATATCTATGACGGTCAGATCAACAACAACTAATAATGTTAACAACAACAATTGTTTACTATAGAACCAAAGTGCCGTCTCGATCAACAACCACATCCAAACTTGCGAATAGCTCTCGAAACGGGATTCGGAGTGAAGTTCGGACCTCTGGAACACAATACCCGTAAATTGGGGCGAGGCGGTAGGCCCCGGAGGGTTAAGAGGGTTATCAATTGAAAAGCTACAGTGTGAAACCCGCTGACGAGCATCAGTATTAACCCTGTAACCCGTACAATGGCCCTAACAAGTTGCCTATAAAGTGAAGGAGAAGGGAGAAAAGGACCCAAACCAACCCATTTCTCTCCCATGGCCACTTCCCCATCTCGCCAATCTCCTCTGTGTGTGATGTAGCGGATTAGTCCGGCAATTTCCCGCTTTCTATCCTCGACCGATAGGAACGCTGTTGGCGGCCATTGGGAGTATGGAAGGATTTGTGCGTTATCTCAAAAGCTTCTCCAGTTGTATTTTTTCGCTGAAAACAGCGGATTGTGCTTCAAGTCCATCTTAAGGTAAGAAAAAGCTTTGTTTTCACATTCTGGATATGCACTTTTTTTCTTCAAAATTTCAATTCGCGTGTTGCATTTTGAACAACTTTGGTTTCGTTTGTGTCCACCCGGGTAATCAAGGATCCATATACCAAGCCCTATTCCGCAGCTTTGATCCGATTTTCATGTAACTTTCAGAGATGTGAGGGCCAGGGCTATAGATGGCTCTTAATGAGTTTTATTAATAACAAATGAACGGGTCATTTCAAAATGTCGGTCATATGTCACTGATCAGTGTTGCCGTCAAATTTCAACTAAATACAGTTTTGTGAGTGTTTTAAAATTTTCCCCTATGTGGATGTACATGTTCCGTTGAAAATTATGTAAAAGTTGTGCCTTATTAATAACAAATGAACGGGTCATTTCAAAATTTCGGTCACATTTATGCCACTGATCAGTATTGCCACCAAATCTCAACTAAATACAGTTTTGTAATTGTTTTAAATTTTTCTCCTATGTGGATGTACATGTTCCATAGAAAAGTATGTTATAGTTGTGCCTACAGGACGCAGGAGAAAATACCAAAGTCCGTATTTCTCACTCCCTGCAGCTGTCACTAACCAGAGGTATACAACTTCCATCGTCACTACACAGTGAAATATTTATTGGGGCTGTTATATCCACTTACACTATGAAAGAATATACCATCTAAAATGGATATCCTACTCAGGAAAAAACATGGATTTTTCCTGAAAATTTCAGCTATTTTGCTTCAGCCGTTTGGGAGAAATCGTGCGTACGGCGTGATACGGTTTTCGTAATACGATAGTTGGGAGTAGCTCCGCCTGATTCGGGGTTCAAGAGCTAATAACGGATTTAAATCAACCTCCAAGTTCGCAGGAGTTTGATAGGCGATTGCCTACTATCGTAAGACGATAAACTGAACTTCACTCGCTAATCAACCATTATCGACAATGGAAAATCAAACTACTCATCAAACGAGACTGGTAAACCGTCATTAATACTTGGAGCTGGTAAAACTACTGTAAAACGTTGAAGTTTCCATTGAATATGTGATTTCAGAGCTAGTGATTCTTCTGTGAATAGCTCAGAATTATGATGTAAGATACTTTCTTCACCACAACTATAATTTTTGTCACAACTTGATAAAATTCCCCCGAAATTTGAATGTTAGCTGATGGACAATTGAATGACTTTCTTAACCGTATCCTAAATGCACGCTATGCTCAATAAACAAAGAAAGTTAGGTAATTTCAATGGAGAAAGAACACGGAAAAATCATACAAGTGAAAAGCTCAGGTTTTGCAGCGGATAATAACTTTGATTATTAAATTAAAATGATTTTACAGGGGTTTATTGTTTCTGTATTAGATACCCTTTCTAAGTAAATCAGTAGATTAACTAAGCTCGGCACCCCATGCTTCCGTATTTTGGAACTGCATTCATGTTATAAAATACTTGGGCTGCAGCCAGCCGCGGTCTAGCCCAGACCTCCCACCGAACGGGCTCTGCAGTCCAACAGCCCTACCGCCTACCTAACTGATTTTTGAAATAATGAGCGAACGGATAATAGTACAAAAACCCGAGTGGTCTCATTCGATTCAGGAAACTAATTCCTTTCTGAATCAAACTACAAAACTACACAAAACTTTTTGATATTTCCATTTTTTATAGATCAAACCTTAAATATAATCCCTTTTGGTCGATTGATTGCCTGGCACATCCCGTATCGATGTCGGATTTTTTAGGCAAATTTCGCAAACCGTGATCCAGTACTTTGGAGAAAACCTTTGGAAGTACGGATTTTTTATTCGATTCTTTAAATCTACATGGCCTTGAAACTTAAACCAAACATTTTCAAGGGGGAGAGGGGTGGGAGTTAAGAATAGTTTTTCATACGTCTACTACAAAGGTTTCATAGTAATGCAAGATCGAAAATCATAAACGAAAAGGAGAATAACCTCGAAAAGTGATAAAAACCAGTTGTATACTCGAATTTTGAAGCTTTGCACTGTGATAATATATTGTAGACTGATCATGGTCGCTCTACACCGCAAAGTGAATGTTTAACGCTTGTGTGAAATTTAAACCCGTTGAAAACTTTAAGGAACCGTGTGTTAAGCTTGGGACTAATAGTTAGCACTCGTACCAATGGGGATCGAGGGTTTTGTAAAGTATCGAGCTCCCCTAATTGCCCTAGTTAGACCTTCCCCGTCCCAAACCTTAAATTCACCCTCTTTGACTTAACAATGATTAACGCAATTATGGCATCCTAAGCTAAGGGTTCCCATTACAAAGGCGTTCTTTATCTTACCACCTAAGTAATCTAGAAGGGACAAAAGGAACAGTTGAAATTACAGTTCACAGTTCTTGATCACAAACATCCCAGGATGATTCTACCAATGTAACCAGTACGAAAAGCGCCCATTCAAAGTCACTCACCCTGACGGCTCATCTTCACAATTACGGCTTTTCACTCGGGGGAGGGCCTTTTTAATTAATTTTAATTGATAGCTCGCTTTCTCACCTTTTCTTTTCCCCTTCGAGTGCCGGTCAATGAGTCTATTTTCAAAGGGTTTCAGAGGTCTCTTTTGTTCTCGCCGTATACAAAGGTGGGTGCCTAGTGATATTTTCACGCTATATTTTACAGAGGCAGGTGTGACTCAGACAGCACACGTATCCACACCACTTCTGGTTAAGTATTCAATTTCGTATCATCACCAACATTAATTGCGTGTATGTGTTTCAGTATTTTCCTTCTTCTTAAATTTGGCCACAACACACCTCGTAATAGATAGCTATTAATAATTTCTTGGTTAATGTTTTCAATAATCAACCTTTGTAGTCGACCACTGATGAAATTCGAGTGTATGTGCGAAAGAACGGATTCAAGGGCCTTTACGGCGTACGGATGACGGACATTGCTGATTTGGAATCTACACATCTTCAATCGCAAAGAGACACAGTTTAAAGGGGGGTTATAAAAATGTTTGCTATACGATGACAAAGGCTCATTTTTTAAAGTAATAAAGTAAAAGTTGAATTAGAAAAGTCCGTCCGCCATAAGCCGTCCGAAGCTGTCCTCGAAACTATTGGGCCAACGTTTATGAAGTCGATGGACCAGTAATCTTCATGTAATCAGTCATGTTCAACCTACCGAAGGGAATAATATTTAAGGGCTTAAATATAACACATTCAAAATCTGAATAGCTTTCTACTCAATTTAAATTAATATTATTTTAATTTAATTTAATACGTAGAAAGTTTAGGGTAGTTTTTTGTTTGATTCAGATTGAAGTTCCGTGAATCCAATGATACCACTCGGGTTTCTGCATGATAGTCCGATTAACGTCCGTTGGAAAAAAAGCGAGCGACTGGCGACAACCTCTTGAGCACCTTGGATACTGGATCATTACACTCGTACTATCCCTAAAGTTGTCCCCCACGCTTCAATTCAATAGAAGAGCAGATTGTGGTGAGCGAGAGGAAGCATTCTTTTATTGATGCAAGGAGAACATTGTGGTTGTTTTGAATGTTTTGTGATGATTATTTTGGCTGATTCTTGGATGAAGGAGTTCCCCAGCATATCACACAAAGTTACATGGTTTGATAATAAACATACTACATTCTACTATTGGCATTCAATGAAATTTGAGTTTTGGGAGTTATCAGTCGGGCTGTTGAGACCCAAAACAAATGAAGCCATGCCAATTTTATGAGGGCGGCTTTATCATCATGAGGTTTTAAGATTAAATAGAAGAATTTGGAATTTTCTAACAAGCAGAGACACATGTGTCCCTTTCTCACTCATTAATATGTGTTGGTGCATTTAAATTTCAAGCCATGTGAGAGTTACAGGTGGATTTCGGAGTAAGACGGTAACTCTGATGGTAACAGGGAGACCCTTATTCGCTGATAACTATTATTCATCTGAAAGCTCATCTATGCTGTTTATCTGTACAGAGCTTCTGATTGAGTTGCTGAATGAAATTTTTGGTGAAGGCTGAGGCTCGATCAGTCCTGTGTTGTGTCGCTAAGACATGGGCAGTGCGTTGTACCGAACGGTTGAGCAGGTTCAGCTATATTTTGCCAAGCAGGTCATGGGCCTGCCAAAACACCCTCGATTATTTGTTGTGTCTGAAGCCTGGTCTATGTCTTGTGTTTTTTCATACTCTGGCTTTGGATTTCACCAGAATCAGCGGTCATGGTGCCAGATTATTTGTTTTGTCTGAAGCCTGGTCATTTCTTGTGTTTTTTCTTACTTGGCTTGATTTACCTCAGCGGTTGGTAGAGACGGAGAATCTTGAAATACCTTCGGTGCGGTTTTCCAGAGATTTACTGAAAGCACTTGTTCCCAGTTGAACATTGGCTTACACGATTATAAGCTTGGCGAACAGAACTCAGACTTGCAACGGTTGGAAAAACGAAACCGTAATGGAAACACAACAATCAAACAATCCGATCGACACGCAGCTGGACAACAGGGTGAAACCTGATGACTTATTCAGGAAGCGACTGCCGTGCCTTTTTCGCATTGTAAGGTGGATCTCGAAGTTCAGAGATTGTTTAATGCCGCTAACCGCAGCCACCCCTGATGATACTCATTCCAGATTTACAATGACTGATGATGATAAAAGACGACGTTCACTTTGTCGCGTTTTAGCCGGTGCTCAGTGAATTTTGAGTCCGATCGATACGAGAAATAATTGATTTATTGAACGAAGGGGATCGGTCTCCGCCAACGGTGTAGGTTAATGTGGCAACCAACAGACGTATGTTGGTTGAGCATTTATGTGGTGAAACGTTTGGTCGAGTGAGCAAATAGATAAGTAATAAAATTGTACCATGGATAATATCCATGCATAATAATGCAAAATATCATTTGTATATCCATTGGATATACAAAAATATGTAAAGGAATTGGCTTCTTGGAAAAATGTTTAACGTGTATCCCCGCCGTGCAGTCTACAGCTGTATGGATATTGTAAACATGTAGTACTATTAATATGAATTTGCTCAATTACTTAATGAACATGTTTTCTCATGTGAAAAATACATTATTGGATTCTTTCTGAGTTAAGTTAGTATTTTAGAACTTTCTACATGATGTTGATTGATAAGGCTAAGCCAGGTAAAAATACCCCCCTCCACCATTCTCTTGTCAAACAAAGTTGCTTGGATCGATAATGAACAATCACCATTCCCCGTATGTCATTACACAAAGAATTTCCGAGTTTTTGAGTATTAGTCAGTTCGGTTATACTGAACTCGCCAACTTCTAATTTTGATGGGGAGAATTTTCCACGTACTGAACACCGCACAATAAAGTTTGGCCTCCGCTGTGACAAACGAAGTTGAAGGTTGGTTAACAAACAATCTCTCTCACCCCCAGGCTCTCACTGTTGTGAACTAGAAGTTGTCTGCGTATCGGCGGAGCCATTTAAGTTAATTGTAAGGTGCTGACCTCAAATTTTAATAAGAGACCCTTACGTATTGTGTGTCTAAACGCTGTGGGAGAATATCCACCACTTCTGTAATTATCCCAGAAGTTCTGAGTTGCATGGGAATAAGCGGTTGGGATTTGCGGTCAGGTGCAGACACTTGATGGTGACAGGGAACCCACTCATATTTAGTACCTAAACAATGCCAGAGAACAGCTTCCCCATCATACCAAAAGAGAGTGAAATGTTGAAAACACCATTTTGAAAAAGAAAATTCTTCACTCATTCTGTTTTGATGCACAAAAAATTTTGTTTGGTGTGCTTCGAGTCCATTTTTTGTGACTTTCTGTTGGATTGTTGGTAAGGGCTCAAAAGTTGGGAGGCCCACGCTCGCTATATAGCTAAACACCGCATGATGGACGTTGACACCTAGCTCATCAAACTAATTTTTGCATGGGTGGATAACAAGGAGCAATACGCTCGACCCTTCTGGCTGACAAGTAAAGGAAACATTGATCGATGTTCGAGAGAGCAACACGAACGACTCCCCAAGTGGTCAGCCGTTTGTTGTCAAAGTATTCCAACATAACTTACTTCGTCACTTCGGACACCAACATAATATTTTAGGAGCAAATAAAAAAGCAGCAGACAGCTCTGCTCATAGAACAACGACCCTTACGCACTTAGTGAGAAACATGAAATGAATAAGCCCATGAGAGCGTCGCGGCGTGCCTTCACATGGTGACTGTCGTGCGATCAATATTTCTCTATTTCAACGTTACTCATTACCGCAAGAGAATGATAGCAGTCCAACGAAGAGGAGCGTCAATGATTCCGTGCTAACAAGCAACATTCAAATACAACTTATGGCTGCGAAGTAGAAACAAGTTATTCGAGAGACGAGAGGAAGGGGAAAGAACTCGTGTTATCAAAGAAAAGGAAGAGCACCTATGTCAAGCTGGCAATAAATGTGGACTGAAGAGCGAAAAATGAGAAGATTAAATTTCTCAAAATGGCCAACTTGCCGAGAAGCATACGATGATATGTTTCAAGTCATTTTCTTTGTCTGCAATCAATGGAGAACATTAAGAATAGGGCTGCAGGATGGTCTGGAGTGTCACCTTGACGCCAGAGATGATAGAAGCCAAAATACATGAGGGGGAAAACCGTTGGACTTCTATAGTGGTCTATGTTAAAGGCATCTTACAGGGCATCTTAAAGGCAAAATCTTAGAAAACCGAGAGTGCATACTCTTGCGCGTATCTTAAGAAATCATATTTCCACCTGAAGATCTTGAGGATTTCCTTATCTACACCGGGACATCTTTCACTGGGGTTATTATTCAATTGGCTTGCGTTCATGATTTGAATTTCTACAAGCTTATGGACGTGTTTCGAGAAGACCATCTCTCAAGGACTCGGCCTCAACTAATGTGTTAGTTTGCCAGGCCAAGTTCCACCGTGAGAAAAGGAAGTGAGGTTTTCGTGAGTTAAAATCTTACATAACCGAGAGTTAAAATCTTACATTCTTGCGCGTATCTTAAGAAATCATATTTCCACCTCAGGATCTTGAGGATTTCCTTATCTACTTTTGTTTTTAACAAAAAATGGATACAGGGTAAATTTATAGAGGAAAAGTGTCTAATCGTTTGATAGGGCACCCTAACATATGTGATATTGAAGAGATGTGTATACAGCTTTTTGAGACTTGACGAATACTCGTAGTAGCATGAGACATTGACCAAGGGGATTCATATCATGGCACCAAACACCAAATTCTTAGCCATTCTTAACATCTTATCAGAAGGCAGTCCTGAGTCTGTACAAGTTGGGGGGTAATTTTGGTTGTTGAATTTTAGGGAGTAGGTTGTAATAACTGGAATTCGCTGGGTATTTTTGCTTCCACTAGCACGGGACTCGGGTTTTGGGATTCGATTGGAATGTGAGTCAAGTGGAATGTCCCGGGATAACGATCTAATTCCCATCTCTACTGAATTTACCCCGGAATTCCCGAGTTTTGGTGGGGGGGATAATCGGTTGCGTTTTGCGGTAAGGTGCTGACCTCTGATGTTGATGGGGAGAGCCATACTCGCCACGCACCTGAACAGGGCGATGAGGACGGCGGCCCCCGCCATGTCGCCGCGGTATTCGCTCATCCCGTCGCACTTCTTGAGACAGGTCCCGCCGGAGTCGAACGTCACGCCTTTCCCTGCGAAAAAGGAAGACAAGCCAGGTAATGAGATTACGGAATGACGAGGGTCCACTTGAACTCATGACAGAGAACTGAAGGAACATATCCAAGGAATGTAGGAATATGTTTCATATAAGGGCAATTCTACGTCAAAGGCTGAACTTGAGAAAATTGGAATCCTCCGAAATTTAAGCTAAGTAAGGGAAAGTAACCACAAAAGTTGAGACTAAGACGACAGCGTTTCGGAAACCTCCTCTTTTCCGTGGTGTGACCCTATTTTCAATCACAATGAAATTTTACCTAGAAAATTGATTTTGAATACTTTAAAACGAGTTTGTCTCTCATTGGGGCATTATTCCTTTTTTTATGCCTCATTCCGAGGCATACACTTTAATAGAACATCCAGTTGATAGACCATTTTGGGTCACCAAGTCGTCAAGTGTCAGCAAACACCAGATATCGCTAATATTTGAGGAAAAACACGATTTTCCGGTTACACCTGTTTTTCCATCGTTGCATTTCCTTGTATCCTATTATTATTTTAGGCTTCTTACCTACCCGTTTGTGTTTGGACCACCAGTGTTGTCTTTCTTTCATCTCATGTACCTACTGGGTCAATCCGGACGTAGATGAAATGTTAGGACGAGAGAAAAATTGCAATTATGAGATTCATTCAAGACGTAAGGAGCTAAGAGCATACGCTCTAGTGCAAAGAGTAATCTGTCAAATAAAGGGAAATTAAAATTGAAAATAGTGGAAACTGCTAAGAAAGCTTCCATAAGGTCCATTTCGGTTCTTAGTTCACTTAAAGATAGGCTAAAAGAAAACGCAGCTCTGGAAAAACCGGTTCGTCGGATAACTCTTTTTGAGCACGATAAAAATTTATTCGGTTCTAGCGCGCTTTAATGGTGTGGGAGTGGCGATTGTAAGCGTACGAGTGCTTTCGATTTTTAATGTATTCAATTGTTACGAGACCACATTGAAGTCCATCTCAAACCACCGTCCAAATGTGAGGTGGATAAGAAAATTTTTGAGGAGTATTTTCGGTTAAGCATTTACTATTGAATATTCAATTTTGGCTTACCGACGAATGTGATGGGTTTGTCGTCCGGGGTGCTCCCGCAGTAGCCGAGCTCGATCATCAGAGGCTCTTCGCAGGAGCCTTTGGCCATCGACAGGAAAGCGTTGAATTTCTTCGACTCCAACCAGTCTTTCTCCCTCACTTCTACGTTCACCGAGCACGGGCACAGCGCATCCATTGCTGCCTAGAGCAAAGATCGTGGTCATTTCCCTGAAATACCCTCAGGTTTTTTCCCCAACATAGTAGAAATACAACATCTTCAATCAAATCAAAGTAATGCAAGGATGCCAATGATTACGACCAGGCAATAAGAAACTGAAACTATGGAGGGGGTACGAATTAAGCAGAATCTGCACAATACTAAACATCAAGCTTGGAAAAAGTGGGTGATGAACAGCTCCAAAATATGTCGTATGCTGTATATTTTACCGTAGCATGTCCAGACCAAACAGAAGCAAGCTATTGGGACTGCAGAGCAATCAGAAAGAGAGTTAGTTCCACAGCATGCAATCGTAAATGTTTCCTAAAACAATTAGCTCTGAGCTACTGATTATGTAGCGTAAAACTTTTGAACTTCCCACTCAATTTGTATTTACGCGGTTTTCAGTGAATCTATTACCGCTGTTTCCCGCTAGATGTTGGAAACTCTTACTTCCGGCAAGGATCTTTAATTTTTTGTACAGGTTTACTAATCTCAAGAAGAGGAACTTATAGATCTAATTATTTGACATCAAATAGGCATTGAAAAATGCGCTAAATAGGTATATAATTTCGAAAATAAAAAGTAGTCCCACCGCGATATGCTCTGTGATGTGACCACGTTGTCTGCAGTTGCTCCATTATCTATTCGAATGCTTCCTCGTATCGTCTCGCTTCTCCCGTTTCTTCCGAAATTTAAAGAGATATTTTCTCAATTTCCCTCAAGAATACATCGAACAGTTGCTGCATCGGTCTGTCTGACTAAACTCGCCGTCTGCTACGTATACTCTTCTCGTTTGGTAAGTCTTCAACTGGTGGAATCCGTTCGGTACATTTCTTGAGAAATAGACGAAATGCTTACCAAACTTTCCGTTGATCTGTTTAGTTTCTTCGGGATAACGTCTCCTACCATCGTCTGAAGGATCCTTATCACCATCAATTTTCCATCATCGACCTTCCTGGAGTCCTCATCACAGGAGAGGCCTCGTGTTACCATACCAGTAGGTACTACGTATGGATTTGTGCAGCTTCAACCTATATAATGAATAGGAAGCAGGGCACTAAGGGAGTATTTCCCATTTGCTTCCTCTGTTTTAGGTCGGATAACTCGGAAATACCTGCCCACTTGTGGATGCCGTTACCTCCCATACCGTTTCCCTCCTGCCCTTGTCCCGAACTGGTTTATTTATCAGAAAAATTGAAGGTTTATTGGTTTGAACCATTTATTATATTAAATATTACACGGCCGTGTGGAAAAATTGTAAGTACTGTTAATGTCAAATTTCTACCAGCTAGTCTTAGCATTTGAATGCGCCCACTATAACATAAGTTTTAGTACATTCCTACTAAGTTATAACTGTGACTGTTCCAATCCCCGGAGAAGTATTGAAGATACAAATTTTTTTAATATTTTTGTATTTGCATAATTTTTGCGTTTATGCGAATTTATAATATAGACTGATTCCTTATCTAATTTTGTTCATTTTATTTCGTGGGTTCATCCCCACAATAAATTCAGTCCCTTGTCACAGATATAAAATCATTTTAAAAAAAATCCGATGGGTATTGCGAATTATTTATTCTTGTTTATTCAGATTAAATATTTGTAATGGATTTATCAGACACAGGCTTACAGTTTTACAGGTGTTTCTTTTATTTGCTTCCTCAAGTGTTTATTGTGACTTCGTATAGTTGTGAATTCTCCATCCTAACTGATTTTAATGGTCTGTACAACTAAGTTATGTGTTAGCAGTAGTGCGCTGTACTCAACTTGGCAAATATGTATGGAAGCCTCTACATCATAGGCATTCCGGGAATTCCTCGAAGTGCTGATATCTAGTTGGTGGATTTCGGAGATCAAAGCTCGGTATTCCCCCTCGGTATGTTTGTCCTTATATCATACTAGTAAACAGGGCTTCCGACCCGACAGCACTACTATCTTCTCCCGCGGGCATTTGCGAGTCCCTGACCCGAAGTAAACATATATTTTTTCATCGGTCCCTCCACTCATAAATAACGGAACTCCCCAAAAAAAGGAGGAAAAACGCTCCTCCTGGATCCGACACCTCTCTCCTGCATGTCTGGCATCGATTTCAACACCCCGGACAAAAACCCATTCTCCCTGAAAGGTTCCGTCAACTTTATGGGGAAACCCGATATACGGCGCTTCCTACCAAATACACACATACCATATCTCTATCGGCAGATCCACTTTTGCCGTGACGAATATCCGCTTTCCCTTCCATTTCTAGTGCTTCATTATCTTTCGCTCCTGGTCTTTTCAAGCGCGGAGAATCTCGATGCTCATCCAGGCGGTTGCGGTTCGTAACTTACGAACGGGGCAGGCGGTTCTACGAAGTCCGTTCATTCGGAAGATGATTCGTTGCCTGAATGGAATTTGGTAAGTTTAGTGGAAAATTCCGCTTCTGCCGTCCTGTAATCTGCGTATTTCACGTAGGCTTTATAAGGCTCACCTGTGTGCCTTACCTCAAGGTGTAGTGACGTTGTAACAAGCGCAGAAAGATCTTTTAAACGAACAACAGGCCGAGAGCAGCTGGAGGCCCTAGCATAAAGATTAGTAAAGCTCAACCTATTGAAGAATAATTGTAGATCAAATGTACCCACCTGTGCTAATATGACAGGCGTCATCAAGTTTGAAGGAGTCTCTTCCAGCTTTCTGGCCAGATTTTGACATTCTGCCTTCAAAATCCCCCTCTGCCATCCATCCCTGAAAATGGAAACAGATTAATTAATAGACTCTGGATATTAAATAAGTCTGTGCTTATCATTCAAATAGCCTGGTATGATCTTAATGCACAGTTTGTTTGTTATTTTTGAAAGATATGTTGAATCATTCCCAGATTGTATAATTCAATGTATAATCACAGCAGCTCTCATAGATACGGGTAGTTTCCCACTTCCCTTTTTCTTTAACTAAGATTCACAAAGACCTTACAGTGTTGGGGTCAATTGTTGGGCTCGAAAATTCTTTTCTGGGTTCTATTCTCCAAAATATTGATTACGTGTCGCGAGCTTTTTTCAGAGTGGGCCTTAGGAACCCTCAAAATTGGATACATTTGTGCTTTCTCAACGAATTTCCTTTGCATTTCCCACTCAACCTTTTTCGACATTTGGACAGTGACATTTTATTTTTATCTTATTATTATTAGTATAATTTTTTCTTTTTGCGTAAATTACGAATAAAATACTTACGACTTTCGCAAACGACACCTCTCATCAATAAGTACACTTTGGGGGTAAAAATGTCCATTTTTTAGTTAAAATCCCGAAAAAAATGCAATTTTTTAGTCAAAACACGTTAAAAATAGCATAATTGTAGTATAAATTCGGAATCTGCAATATACTTCCTTGTAACATGAGGGTTAAAATGTTCAAGTGTATTCGGTGATTACTTTAAAATTTAACGTGCAGAAAAGTAAAAAAAAACTGCGCCAACAATTTCTTCTTCGAACCAATTGGGAAAAAAACCGGGCACAATTTTCGTTGGACACTCTAATGCCGTAAGAGCATATGAAATGTCGGAAATTTGGATGTGATTTTTTTTCTCTGTAATATAGAAATATTTCAATACCGACGATAAATCATCGACAGTAAACGTCAACCACGCCTTCACCATAACCGCTCAACCCCCCCAAAAAAAACAGCATTTTGAATGAAATAAGAAAGGGTAACTTGCCTGTCTTCAGCTTCAAAGAGTTCTAATTTCGGATTAGGGGTCTGGTGTTCTTTCCGTTTGTGAGCCTGGTACTTCCACACGGCGAGAGCAGCTCCTTCGGCTGCAGACTCGGTATTCGTGAACCCTTCCACGTATATCGTCGTTATCCCCTAAATGCATTACATGGAAAGATTAATGGACAGAAAGTTCACTTGTGCTCTAGGTGATACCTGAATCTTAATTTCATTATTTCTAAACACTATAGCATCCCTGGGGTAATTATTCTCTTGCACGTATTATGGGACTTCTGGATAACCATTGATCTGCAAGATCAATCCAGCAAGATTTCTTGAAGCCATATGAGTTGTTTTTGATGGTATCCTGTGTTCACAAATGCTACCTAATGTTCCCATAGAACACCATCAGGATCTCAAAAGATCTTCGAAATCCCCAACCTTCAACGTTTCTCTGTTATAATTGTGTGGGCTCACTTCATCCTGTAAGGCTGCCGCCCCTATTCCCGCAGCCCATCTGATGTTCTCCTTGCAGAGATCCATTGACTCCCGTTCGCTCTCACCGACTCCTTCCTTCCCCAGACCGGCGACTGCCACCGACAAAAAGTCCGGGTGAATGTTGGAGAAGACTTTGGCAGTTCCCTTTTTGATACCCGCCCCACTGAAACAGTTATTCACAAAATCAGCACAATTTACTGAAACAATCAAGGAAGAAAAGGGTATAAATGTATCTAAACCTATACAAAAGTACAGTTCATGATTCTACAGAATACAGTTTCAGTTAAAAACTATTATTATGACATGGAAATTTTATATTTTGGATAATAAAGTTCTACTCGTCCATTGTTTTGTCGTATTACGATTATATTAATGAGGAACATAGAAAAATTTAACAAAAAAACCTTTTTAAGAAACCCATTATTTAAATGCCCTAAAAAGAAGGAAATAAATTTTTACTTACAAATTTTAACTGTCTACTTATAGCCTACATACACAATTCATAAAATCATAAAAGCTTGTCGCAAGATTTAGGCTTGTGTAAATTAACTAGTTCCTAGGTACCTATTTCATTGATCAACTTATTCCGATAAGTTTATTTTTTTATTTCAGTTTAATTAGGTAAATACTTACAGATACCTATTTAGTACCTACTTACGCAAACGTCGCGACAAGCTTTTGTGATTTTATGAATTGTGTTTATAGGCTATAAGTAGGCAGTTAAAATTTGTAAGTAAAAATGTATTTCCTTCTTTTTAGGGCATTTAAATAAAAGCTTTCTTAAAAAGGTTTTTTGTTTAATTTATTTATTACTTTTTAGTCATCGCTAGCTAGGTTTCTGAGTCTGTTCATCTCATTCAAAGCATCATTGTTGCAAGGTCGTTTGCCGGTTAAGTTGGAACAGTCTAGCTCTTCAATAAGGAGACCTAATGTTTTTACCCTACTTAAGGCCACGTATGCTTGACCAACAGCAAAGAGCCTCGGACCTAAGTAAACAACGGCGTGTTCGACAGTAATACCCTGCATTTTGTGTACTGTGCAAGCCCAACATAAAACAATAGGTGGTATCTTCCTCTCAACAAGCCCTTTCATTTGATACCCATATTGTAGAAATGCATTAAAAATAACTGTTCCGCCATCTTGGATCGTCCGCCATATTGAATTTAGAATGACGTCACACAACAATCGTTTCATTTGATACATATTGTAAAATCATTAAAAACTGTTCCGCTCTTGGATCAAAATTTCAATGACGTCAACAACTAATCGGTATTGTCATCCAATCTACACGTGCTTACAAAATTTCAGCTTAATCGGTTATAGGATCTGCTTCAAAATCGGGTCGCAATATTCCCTCCGAACATACATTGCAAGTTAAATAAAAGCTTTTAAATACGGTGTGATTTTCAAATATCTGTAGCCATGTTTTATCCAACGATTGCTACGTAATTAATTTATTTATTTATTTCAGTAGTTAGCTTAGAAATCAAGAACATATCTAGCGTTCTCTTGTTCAATAGATTGTGGAAGTTCAGCCCGTTTGAGTTCAATATTTTGAGCTTGGGTGGTAGCTTTGAACCGATATTGATTTCCGTTTCTTCATAAGTGATCAGAACTTTACTTGACTCTAAAGCAATTTAAAACGTGATTTTATCCCTGCGTTATTATCAATGCATGTCAAGGAGATCTCAATCGGAGTTTTAAAAAAAACGTATTAATACCCCGCTGCCTCGTGGGCAGAATATTTTGAATTACATCAATAAAGTTAGTTCAAAGGCCATGGTGGAAAGTTGACTGAGACCGCGTAAACTCTCAATCGGATGTTAAAAAGGAATTTCAATGTATAAAGAAGACACGAGAGAATATATATGAACGAAACGAGTAGGCTGTTGAACTAAACCCATGAATACTAACCGAACTCGGCATTTGCTTGAGAGAAGCGAAATAGCGATTGAATGGGCAGAGCCATTTACGGTTCAACGGAAAGCTTTGACAGTTTTTATTTGCAATTCGAAGCTGACCGGGGGAGAAAAAATATTGGCTGTTGCTCCGATGGATGAGATTACGATGATGTAGGCTATCAAACAGTACAAGTGCCCTTTTAATCGAATTTTTCCGCGTCTAAATGTTGGGTCAGTCCTGAACTGTCAGTTTTTAGTTCTTTGAAAACGTTGACGATAGCTTTCACATTTTCTCGCTTATTTTAACATGTGTTTTACGTGTGGGAATTAGTAAAGGTATCAAAAACGCTGCAAATTCTTTCTCTGGGGTTTATTATTCAATTTTTTTCATTTGGCTTGCATTCATGATTTGAATTTCTACTGAGCTTTTCACAGGTGATAGAGCGATTATTGAATTTCAGGAGGCACAAAACTATGATCAACTGATCAATCCAAATAGGTAATTTGGTTGAGAACCGATTTAAGTGCTCTATGCATATCTCCTGAAATTCAATAATCGCTTTATCACCTGTGAAACACGTACACTCCAAAGCTTAGTAGAAATTCAAATCACGAATGCAAGCCAAATGAATAAAATTGAATAACAAACCCCAGTGAAAGAATTTGCAGCGTTTTTTTATGGCTTTATGATTTTATGGCACTTGTGACACGAACATACAGCGTTTTGTTTTGTCTTGGGCCTAGGTGTTTCTGCGGGGCAAAACGTTTCTCTTGAGTCCAAGTGTGTATACCATATTCATATGGGGCAAAAATTTTCCTGCCGAACGCGGGGAACGAAACCGAGGACCTGGGGTTGTGAGTCCCGCACGAAACCCCTCTGCTACGGGTCCCACATCGAATGACCTTCTATTTGTTTACTTAGCAATGGGAAGACGGATGTTGGCAGCATTAGATCATGCCATACGTCGGGAATGGTTCGAGCTACAGACCTGGGGAGGGGCTCATTCGATTCCACATGGAAAGTTCTTGAAAAAAATCCATCCAGGCCTTAATTTTTTTTGAGGTTTTTAGGGATTTCACAAAACTTTGACAACTCTTAAAAGGCACTTTAAATTAAGTGAGAGAGCTGGCTAAAGAATTGGGGCGTTGTCGGACCAAAATGGATTTTTCCCGAAAATTTCAGATTTTTTGCTCCAGCCGTTTGGGAGGGTTTCAGGGGGGGTTAGAACTTTTTTTTTTTCAAGAGCTATTACAATGGTTAATTATTGAATAATAAACCAAACTGTAAAAACTAAAAGGCCTTTTCTTGTAGTTGTTTTAAAAAGTCGGAGAAAAAACTACTTATGTTCCGCCAACGTGTCGGTTAGGTCACTGTAGGGAGTCTCTTGTCTCAAATGAAGGATCCTTCTTGCTTTGGACGACAACCCTAGGTACTTCGTGGATAGTATTGTTATCGTATACAAACTCCAAGATAAATTAAGTAGGAGATAACTTTCTACTCGTAAATAAGTCATGTATCTCTCCTAGTTCTATAGGCCCCTAGTCCTGTGGAATTATAATTTATCCATTACATTCTTCTTCAAAATCTGTGTTTGGTTTTGATTATCCTTAAACCACCCATTTTAGTTTTGGTATTATGTTTTTGTCATTATTCAAGCATATCATATAGTTGTTCGTTTTCTACATTCATTGCAATGTGAAATGTGCTGTAGTGTGTAGTTTCAAACGCTGTGAACGAAAGTCAGAAAATAACTAAAAATAAATTTCGTGTTGTATCCCACTTTTCGATCTGACTTTTATGAAAAAGGATTGTAAAAGTTTTATTCTACAACTTGACGAAGAGAAATAACTTGAACGAGAGTTTCATTGAAAAAATGTTCGGACACAGTGAAATTCACTTTGAAAAGCCAAGCAAACATAATTACAATGATTTCTAGAGCTTTCACCTCGTTGTTGGATAGCTAATACATTAACTCGAATTCCTTGTATTTTGTATCATTATTCTTGCCAAGAATTCATAGTGAATTGTATTCTCAACCTTTCGTTTTTGTATTTCTATATTCGAAGGAATTCGTTTATACAAGTTCCAGCGAAAAACCTAACCCCCACCTTACCATACTATTATGAAAGGATGAAAGGTTCGTTTGAAAAACTGACGTTATCTGTATCGCCGAAAATAAAATGCCGACGGGGCACCGAAGTTTAATTTGTTGAAACGAATGAAATATCCCCTGCCTGTTCTCTCCTTGGGACGGCAGTTGAAAATAAGGTTGAAACGCGAAGCTCCGAAATGCCTATTGAATTCGGAGAGTTGATGAAAATTAGAAACCGAGTGAAATTTAATTACGGTCAGGGCGTCGGTAGGGCTCAGTTCAACTGTGCCGTTGCGTAGCTTGCGACGAACGAATTAAAACAGGTACGCCGGGTCAAGGAGTTCGTTACCACGGCCCGTAACGATTTCTGTCATATTCACGAGTACGTGAAGTTTAGCAATACGAAATTCTCACATGTCTGCCAAAGTTGCATTTATAGTATTTTCGGGGGAAACTCCAGAAATAATTATCGAACAGTCTCTAGAGCTAAAGTGGAGGAGCGAACAATCATGCAGTTGCACTAAGTGTAAGGTAAAAGTAATTTAGGTCTCCTACAACTTTTGTATGGTGGAAAAAGTTGGGTTCCTCGTAGAGTTCAACCTGTTTTTGTTTGTTATTGGTTTATTATTCAATAATAAAACATTGTAATTGCTCTTGAAAAAAAAAAATCTAACCCCCCCCTGAAAAATTCATGGTTTACGTTTCAAAGGGTGTAGAATCCAAATCTGCAATACAAATTTTTCCGTCCGTCCGCCGTACGCCGTACGCACGATTTCTCCCAAACGGCTGAAATTTTCAGGAAAAATCAATATTGGTCCGACAACGCCCCAATTCTTTAGCCAGCTCTCTCACTTAATAAAAAGTGCCCTTTAAGGGTTGTCAAAGTTTTGTAAAATCCCTAATTACCTAAAAAAAAAAGTCAAGGCGGCCTAAATTTGGACTTTTTTTGTAAAGAACTTTCCATGAGGAATCGAATGAGCCCCTCCCCAGGTCCGTAGCTCAAACCATTCCCGATTTATGGCACGATTTATGCTGCCAACATTTGCATCCACATTCTCTACATCCCTAGGTTACGGCGATCAAAACAAACACAACAACGGGTCGAAGCATTCTGATATGCATGAAACCCTGCAAATTCTTTCACTAGGGTTTATTATTCAATTGGCTTGCATTCATGATTTTAATTTCCACTAAGCTTTGGTGTGCGTGTTTCACAGGTGATAGAGCGATTATTGAATTTCAGGAGATATGCATAGAGCACGTAAATCGGTTTTCAACCAAAATACCTATTTGGATTGATCAGTTGATCATATTTGTGTGCCTCCTGAAATTCAATAATCGCTCTACAGTGAAAGAATTTGCAGCGTTTTTTCAATGATGAACCTTCGTAATCGACCAAGATTAAGAAGTGTAACCCCAAAGTCCAGTAGTTTCAAGATGCGCAAAATCCGAAAATCGAAATTAAAAAACAAAATTCGCACGTCCTCCGAAACCGCTGGAATTTATTGAAACTTGGGTGAAACAAAATCGATTAAAAGGGCGCTTGTACTACTGTGTGTTATTACCTACTCATTCGTTGTATCTTTGTTATTTAATTTATACAGGCACGTACTAATCATCTTTGTAATACCATAATGTAGGACAATCATTGGATTACTATCTCTCTTCATGTGACAGGTAAATTCAATTTTTCACATAGTGTACCCCAAATTGTTTGAACAACTGTAATGTCTACTTATTTACAATGAAGTTTTCATTATATAAAAAAATGATCGATTACAAAGATTTCTTATTTGAAAAGATTAAATAACGCATCAGAAGGGTTGTTGCTAGGATCAATTGGGAGTGGATACTAGAAAGCTGTCCCAAGCTATAATTCAGTAGAGAAACGTGACCGATTCCTCGTCTTATTTTACTTGTATCGTTTCCAGTAAAGAACATTCGTAGTTAACAAAGGCAGAAAAAGTTGAATCTCCCCAGAAAATTTGTTGATATACGTTTGAAGATATGTAGATTCTAACAAACGAATAGTACAAAACATTCTATCTCCTGTAAATGGGCGGTAGCTTTCCAGTGAAGCTGCAGTAAGACTCAGTGGAGTCCATCTGCATTACAATGAGAATCCTTTGCGAAATAATTTGCAACGTTTTCTACTATTCTCTAACATTTTTCTTTCCCATCACGTATTCTATTTCGCTCGATAACCCAAATCATCACACTAGATCGCCATTGGCGCAAGTTGTGGCTTACCCTTTCAGGAGGTGTTTCAATTTGCCGCCGGTAGATTCATCAAACTTGGAGGCGGTGGGAGTCAATTTCACATCCGTCACGTCGCACCCTTCATACGCTCCAAGCACCAAACCCTTCTGCAGACCATCATTGAATTATTCATTAGTTAATATCAGAATCGAGTCACTGCATATCATAACACGTATTTAAATGTAAGCAATCCACTATCACTAATACACGTATAATATTGTTAACGCACCAAATTCTTATTACAACAGTATACCAACACGTAGTCCACCATATTCCGTTCTATTAATAAAAGAAGAACAATAACGAGAAAGAAAAAGGTTACAAGACATTATTTACAAATAATGTTCCTTATGAGACCATAACATATCAATATATCGATACCACTGTTTCCTATCCGTAGAAGTAACACGTATCTTCGATTTCTATATCGAAAGGGTAGACCTATATCGGTAGGAGACTAACTTTTCAATATGGCGACGGTCTAATAAGGCAGGGGTTACCTATTCTCGACTTTTACCCCATCTTGGACTTCCTGATATGTGGGTAATTTCAAAATTTCGGTTACATTTACGTCACTAGTTAGTAATGCCATCAAAATCAAGTGAATGTAGTTTTGTAAATTTTAAAAATGTCTCGCCTATGAGGATGTACATGTTCCATAGATAAATATGTGAGAAGTTGTTCCTAGAGAACCCAGGAGAAAATACGGAAATGCTGATTTCTTACTCCCTACTGCTGTCACTGACTAGAGGTATACAACTTCCATCATCACTACTCAGCGAAATATTTATTGGGGCCCTTATATTCAATTACACACTTCACTCCCTACAATGTTTCGAAAAGTAGCCCCCAACAGGCAGGAAAGGGCGTCTATGAAGTTGCTTCTGTTTTGTTGATATCCTTTATTCAAGATGGTCCCAACGCTGGTGGTTGGATTTTGTCTAGACCTTCACAGTCAGTTCTACCGGGAAAACCATCCCTGGAGGCAGCAGTGTGGGTTTTTAAACTCTCACTCCCTATCCCCAATAACATTCTGACTGTGGCAAATGAAACTTGATCGCACTTGTTGACAATTAGTGTAGTTGTTGAAAGTTCGTTGACAACATTTCAGTACAACCAGTTTCAATTAGTTTCTGGCCTGTAAAATCGGTGAATGGCTACAACCCCACTCCCTACAAAATCCTGCCAATAGCCTCTTAAATTGTAGGGAGTGAGAACTGCTTGTAGCAAGTGAGATTTTGGCATGGAAACCTTAGTATTTACTGTAGCTAAAATTAAGCTAATTTGTGCTGTTCCATTCACCTAAATTGAAAGACTTGAGCGGCGATTCCCCTACAGGTTGGACGCTCTAGAGGGGAAAAATATTAGTATATACCCTACAAAAGTTTTTTTTTTTTTAATGGGATATCAGCATTAACTACGTTTTAAGATTATGTGTGCTCACTTGGGTAATATGCCGAGAGAATCGCGGAGATTGATTTGGAACAAGAAAATTCATCAAGTTCCAACTTTTATTATTTGGAAAGGCTAATTCAAAGAATAGGTAACGCACACCTCTTATCACGATCTTATCAGATAAGATCGATGTGTCCTTACATCGATCTAATTATCGATTATTACATCGATATAATGCCATCTTGAAACGATTATCACGACCATTGTACCTTCACCCGACACCAGTACTTCACTAGAAGGATTGATGTAGGATATTTTTTTGTTTTTGAGATGCGAGCGTAGCGAGCATCCAGACCACCAAACTAGACGGTAGGAGATTTTTGCTTTCAACCCAGAAATTGTTGCTTTCATTCGTATTTATGTTTCTTTTAATCCCGGACCAAACACCGATATTCTAGCCCAGCTGAGATGTTTTTTTGTTTCGGACAAAACCCCCATATTGTTGCACAGCTGAGGTAGTAATCAGATGTTTAATAACACGTTTCTTCGATATATCGATACCGTGGACCTATATCGATATCGCGGGTATGATAACTTATCACTGATAAGAGGTGCGTTACCTATTCTTTGGATATATCTTTGGAAAAGTCGATACCCAAATGTGACCGTGTGTGTAAAAGTTGAGAATAGGCAACAAATCTCGCGAAAAACCAGATGTCTCCTATCGATGTAGGTCCACGCTTTCGATGTGTGTTCGAATGTGTTCTGTCCAGTTTGCTGGTCTGGATGCATGTTCGCTCGCATCTCAAAAACAAAAAAATATCCTAAATCAATCCTTCTAGTATCAGAATGTGTCAACACTGTGCACTACGCCACAAATATATCACTGGTATTGATAGTACATATCGATACATGTTCAAATGAGCCTGATAAGAGGTACGTGTTACCTATTCTATACTTCAGTCAACCCGTAAACAAGCCCTCACAACGATTTATGTCTCGGTCGATTGTTTAATATTTCATCCATTCCCGAATCGGGCGTGACAAGCTTCAGGTTTATGATCAGGTTTACTTAGTGGTTTCAAGAAACAGGAAAACTATCCGTACTTAACACTACGTTCTTACCTTATTCAACCCAACACACTCCGAATACTTTCTGATCTCCTTGATGATCTTCAGTGCCGCTCTCCGCCTCGCACTTATCATGTTCAATCAAGTGGTCCTTCAGCACTCGATCCCCTCTCACATGAGTCGCAACAATTTTTCACCGTACGGCTCCGAAATCGATCAAAACGGCCCTGACACTGTCACGGACATGCTGTCGAAATTACGGTATATTTGATGGAGAAAGTTTCCGAAAAATCTGAAGCTAACCGGTGTGAAACGAATTTTGCAAAACGACAGCGCTGCTACGCATTTCTAACGGGCAATATGCGAGAACAAAAACTTGAGATTCTTTTTTCTGCTAAACTGAATCCTAAAATAAGTCTTTGCGACAAGTAGTTTTGCTTGAAATCATCTGGAGAATATAGGTAACTGAATTTATAATAATCGAGTGGAATAATTACCTAACACACAATATCAAGCACCGAATTCAAGTGTTTTGAAATGCCCCATACATCGTCATACATTCCCGATATGATAAACACAATATTTCTCCATTAATTAGGTAAGTATAGAAATTACTATAATTCAAATTTCAGTACAACGAATTCTATTAATTGTCCAATTCCATGTATATCTATAAATTCATATAAATTTCAGTAAAATAATACCTTCTCCATACCACATGAACTCATCGTGTAGTATCGATTGAGGAGGTCCCAAGCAGAACCCCACAAGTCCTCCAGAACTATTATTATTATTATTATTATTATTTCACAAATACAGAATCATGAACAACTAAAACGCCAGACTAATTAACCATCTGTTATTGGAAGCGTTCTATGATTCGCAGAAAATTCAGACTTCCTTTTGGCTGAATGACCTTGTGAGGTTTCGCTCTGTCATCTTGTCTGGACATGTGTGGTTTTGTTTGAACCAGCGATTTTGCCAGCTGTTACACAGTGGGATTTGTGGACTTTTTTCCTATTCGTAACATCAAACTCATTGATTTTGATCCCATAAGACCAGAATCCTCTCCTAACTCAAACATTTGTGTGTGACTTGTAGGGTTCTGCTTGGGACTTCCTCAATTAAAGATTAATAATAAGTTTACAAATTATTTGTTGATTATTTCTGTGAAGGTAATTTTTACGGTTTTTACAAGCGAAAAGTCAGGTGATTCAAATAAACACCTATTCATTTCCCACGATCCAAGATAAACGTTATTCCGGAAACGTTGCATCACGATTGATCGTTTCTGAAAGATTACGAACTAACGTTAAAAGTGAATCTTATGAGAATACATGACCTGTATCCATAAACTAATTCTTACTATTACCGTAATTTGGTCGAAATTGGTCAGTAGTTCTTTAGGTTCGGTATTAGTTGTATATTATTGGATGAATTAATATGGATATTAATTCATCCAATAATATACACTGATACCGAATCCATTAAGTGTTGAACTGTGTACATAAAGGTTTGGTGTTCAGCCTTTTATATTGACAGCTCAATTATATTTAAATGAAAATGGCAATAGGACGTGATTGAGTTGCAAAAACTAGAACGTTTGAAGAAACGGAGGAAACAGTAATGTCCTTGACAATTCGTGGGAGTGTTACTTTTAGTTCAAAATGTCTTTCTTTAATTTTCTCGACAGAAAAATTAGTTGATTTCTTATGAGCTACTTGTGAGAAGCGAAGTAGTAGGATTTGTAATAGTTTAAAAGCACTTCATTCTCTTTCCAATGTCCATTACGACAGACTAATGAGCAAACTATTAACTGCCCCCACCTAGCTCCGGTGTCGATGAGTAAGTCGAAGGGGTGATAACGAATGCTTGTTTAAGCACAACCAAATGCAGCTTTAGGAGGTAGAAATGTGTGTTTTGGGGAATACCAACTTATTATTAATAATGACTATATTGAAAATTATGGATTTGAAGATGAGTTTTGCCATTTGAATTGGTCATTTGGCCTACTGTGCGCCAACAACGAAAGCAGGTGGAGAATCACCACACGACCATTAACGATAGTTCCAGTTTCTATAGTAAATTGAATAAATTCTACGAAGGCCTGCTATTTAAAAGGCATGGTAGTATTAGGGAAAGGGTAAGGTTTCCAAGTTAGAGAAATACCTGAAATCTACCTTGTTCATCAAGTTTACCCTGTTTTCCACAAATCAAACCAGCTTTGTGTATTCCCTTCGGGAGGATTTAGAGGCTATGGTAGGGTAGGGGCACCCTGAAATTGAGGTTTTCGCGTGTAAATACCGTCTCGGAGGCGACCGGACTCCTGTCCCATCTAATTGTAACCGCGGCTCGCAGGAAGAAGGTTCCGTTCATGAATTAAACATCGTCGAAGGTAGCATCAGTGCGGGGCTTAGCGAGACAGAAACCCCCGTCGGGAAGCTAATTTAAAGGGAGAGGCTCCTCCCCTTCCAGAAACTATTGTTTTCGGTACGTCAGCCGCAGGACAGCTGTGGGGATCGCCGGTGCTCCATCTTTCATGATTCTCAGGAAGCGAGGTGTGCGGCCAGAGAGAGGGGCCTGGTTGGTTTGGACCTCGGAAATTGATATAATTGATTAACGCGTTACCGGGAATGGGAGTGGAAGGTTGGTTATGACAGAGGATTTTACGAGGGATTCAATCGTTGAGTCATTTGTAGAGGTTCAGTGCCGCCTGCAGGGAATCTCTCTTTGATTTGAACTTGGAAGTGTGTGTGATATATCGGATTCCAAACAATTCGTTCCTTCTCACATAATCAGAAACCTATATCATAGGAGGAGAGTCAACCCGAACGCAACCCTTGTCCGGTCTACATTCCCCTGCTTCAACAATTTACTGTTTTAACATAGAGACTGTGATATTCCTCCATATTAACTATTTTTACATATATCCTAATCCTTTTATTTATATGACGGAATTAGGGTCAAGAGGCACATCTACCCCACTATAACTGTCCGGAATTTCACCTACTTATATTTTTATATCTGAATAATTGGTATTAAAAGGATTATTATTACAGGGCTAACTTATCTAACTTGTACACGTGGAATCACAACTATTGAGAGCAAACAGTCGCGTTTAGAAGTTCAATAGTAGAGAATCAATTATAGTTGTTACAGACAGTTAATTAACAAATGAGAAAGAACAAATTAAGATAAGGAACGTTTACAATTACTCCCACCATGAAACAAGCTTAGCCACTTATGTAACTATAACCGTTCGGATACTCGGTAGCAGCTAAACTCTTCATGGCAGCTGACCAGGTAAGCTCCTTCAGGCAACAGGTAGTGCTGGCGTTATCAGTTTCGGGGGTGCATTAACGTTCCGATTCTTCCCGAGGTATATCTCAATCCTTAAAGTGTTTGTTATGTCATTCCACTGTTCTCGCAGTTCAAAAGTATCCTTCATTCACCCCAGGAGGCGGGCAGCCATGAAAGCCGGTTGACGGTTTCTGCCGGGCCTACGAGCAATCCAGGCGTAGGGTGCTTTGGAAGGGAGACAGCCCAGCTGGGCTGTCTGCAGGCCGACTCTACCCAAAACTGCCGCAAGGCAACGCACTCCCTCAGAGGTTGGATTTGCGGTGGCAGTGAACTCGCTAGGAAGTAGATGGCTGTACCCCACCTCTCACATGCAGTGAATTATGGGACTCCTTGGGCAGGAGACGAAAGTCCGTTAACCCAGGGGCCTCTCGAAAAGCAACTTGAATAAACTTTCCCATGTTCTCGCAGTTCCATTCCACACTCCTACAATACAGCCAGCACAAAATTTGGACGAAATACCACTCCTCGAAATCTGGGTGTTGTTTTCGACCATGATCTCCCATTTTTGGACCACATTGATGCTTTCAACACTCGTGCCATGATTATCCTATGGCTCATCAAGCGATCGACAGAAAATTTTCTACTGTCGAACCGATTTCTCTCTTTTACAAATCTATTGCGCGGCCCATCACGGAATACTTCACGATTATTTGAACAACCTGCTTCATGGTCCATAAGCATAAGCTTGAAAGAGTTCACCGGGGCTTTTTGCGATATCAACGCTTTCAAGCTACACTACGAGGATGACTTCCGTTCAGGTCCATTGATCGAACGATCGAGACCTGGAGAATTGTGGTCGCTGATCAAACTTTCCCCTTTTAAATCATTTAACAATAGCATCGGCAGTCCCTTCCTCTTATCCAACTTCTCTCTCAACGTTCCCTCAACATTCAACCTCGGTTAGCCAACACGCTTTTACGTCCCATTTGCCCTGCTAACTCTCTTGAGTGGATGTCAATTCCACCTATCAGTGGTCAATCCACCGGTGTCCATCTCCACCGCTAACAGTAACCTGGTCAATTCCACCTGATTTTCTCAGGTATGAAAAATACATCAATCCCTCTTAATCTTTCCTTTACCAAATATATGCAAATGTGCACAGTTGATGCAAAAACAGAAATTGGAAAGTAACGTATTTACGTAAATATTAAAGAATGTTTTTGTTCGAGATTGAGTCAAGCGTCAGGCGTAACACACTATTTTTTGTCTACTTGATAGTGGAAGGAAACGTGATTCACGAAGTCCAACGTTGCTGTTTGGCCAGACTTGTACAAAGCAATTTGAGTCCATAAAATAGAGTAGAATATTTATTTATTTACAGGAATAAGAATACAGTTTGTATGTGAAGAATAACATTTAGTAGTCTACTCCTGTCCACCAGCGTAAGAAGTTTCTATGAACTTGTCGGTGCTGGTGAGGTTACTCTCAACCAAAAGCAGTAATAAGCAGAACTAGACTTTATAAAACCCGGAAATATCAATCAAAATCATTAAATATAACATGGAATTACAACTCTGATTCTTCAAAAAGGAGATACTCTTAGTTTAAACAAAATATTAAAACTCATAAATATTAAAACGTAACTCCTTGTAATCTGTTTTTCTCTCTCTTTGTATTCAATAGGTATACAAATTTTTGAAGACAGTACAACGAAGTAAAAACTGGTGACACGTCCTTGCCGCAGAAATTCGAAATACTGGGGGATGCGACCGTGGAGGTTGGAATTGCGTTGAACGTATGCGACCTGTTGAATATCAAATAGAGCAGAAACGAATACAAAATATGTTGGGATGGAAAGATGCGAAATGTTAGGTCAGGTGTGAGTGGAATGATTCACTTGCGATAGCTGTGAATTGTAAGTCGGTGCTGCATGCAGCATAAAGTGCTTCCTTAAAAATACACGTATCTGTTGAATATGTTGTTAGCATCCTGGAATTTTGGTGAACTGGTAAATTCACAACTACCATGTAAGTGAAAAAAATTGTCAACTTCCTCAGGGTTAAGAAATGACATTCCAAAACAGCGCCCAATCCTACAACTAATTTCTGTTTTGTTTACTCGTTGATGCGGTGCTGAATTTTGAAATCTAGATTCTTTGGGACCGGCGAGATAAATAATATAACAAGATACAAGATCCCCCCGATGTGTGCACTGATGACTCGTTGATTCTACTTGGTCGTGGATTATGAACTCAGAAATGAGAAATTATTTAAGATTTAAGATGTTATTGGAAGCAAATTTAAGAGATAAGACTGTTCTCGTCGTTTTTGAAGTTACCTTATGTAAATGTCGAGTGACGCCTTCCCGGTAGTCGTTCGTCATTTCCAGCTGTTCTCTACAATGTCTGTTGTTTCCATTCTGTTCTGCCCGTGAAGTTATGTCAAAGTTAGACAGTTGTACACTTATGCTTAGTCAATTATACAATTATTTTATCAATAATTAAGTAATTGTATTTGTTGTTGCAGGATATTCCACTCCACGTGTCTACCCTGACCTTACTGCTCATAGCCTGGGACCGCTACAGGTTCCTGAAGGACCCGATGAAGCCGCGGATTCCCGCCTTCGTCTGCGCAACGGGCTCCTGGCTCACTGCCATTTGCCTGGTCCTGCCCTACCCCATCTACACGACCTACATCGACCTTGGGGTGAGTAACAGGAAAGAACAAGTCACAATACCACTAACGCACTTTCACGATCACAAGCGACTACCACACAGTAAGATGGAGGGCTTTTGGTGAAGATCCCCAGTTTTCTTACAGCTGCCACTGCTGTCGTCTTATTCCCCAGCTTTTCGTGGGCTTCACACGTCACAGGTACATTGACGTTTGCATACAATGCATATCAGGCAGAGCTGGGCAGTATCTAGTTACTTCGGTATCAAGATACTTTTTCTGATATTTCAGGAAAATTTTAGGGATTTTTCGATCTATAACTGTAATTGCATTGATACAATTACAAAAGTCCTCCTAATTGTACTGGAATTATGATAATTGACCCCTAATGCACATCTAATCGCAGCTTTGCTGTCTACAGACTGAAACAGATGTAACAAATCCTAATCGTGCAGCTATGTAGTGAATTTTCATATTTCCAGATTTTCCACGAGCGGGTTTTGGATTTTTATTTCCGGGAACGTAATTGAAAAACAATCAGCCACATTTAATTTAATTTTAATTATTTTATTTACTCTTGATAATGTGAACTAATAATTTCCCTTGAATTTCAAAAATATTTTCGTATGGAGGTAATTTTTGCCTTAGGGTCTATTAAAAAATTAAAAATTGTCAATGAGATTTTCGAGGCTCTTAAAATAGGTTATACTAAATTTTAAAATTTAAACTGTAACGTCTAGAAAGACATGAATCAAAATACATTTTTTTAACCTTCAAAACTACTAATATAGTAAGTACACTATAAGAAAAATCAATCTTTTCGTTTTTACTGCATTGATATTTTGAAAGGTTTTCCATTTTAAAATGTTTAATAGACCATAAAGTTAAGCAAGAAAGTCGTCAGGAAATGTCGGACACTGTAAAAATTTCGAATTTCGCTGACTGTCTCAATTGTTTACTTATTTCATTCGCAGCATGAATAGTCGCGAAATATAAAGCTCCATCCAAAAATTTTTTTAAATTGTAAGCCAATTATTGTAAGACATTATCAAGATTGGTAAATAAAATTATTAAAATGAAATTAATTGAGGCTCATCACATTTGTAGTTGGTTTTCTCCACAATTTTCATCACTCAAGACATGGTTATTAAGGATTGGTCAATAAACATTGAACACTTCTTCTACGATAACGTTTCGCTATATTCAATAACTTCTTCAGGGCTATATTACAGACAAAGGACAAAACAAAACTCTGTAAAACTATGGTACAACTTGTAGGACGTAAAATGAGAAACCGTATAGCTATAATTTAATAAATTGTTCTTTTACAATTCGTACTAGTTTTCTTGAAGACGGAAAAGAATTTCAGAATTGTAAAACAACAAAAACAACACCATTATCAATCCTATCAAACAAGCTAGCCCATGTTACAGTAATTTAATTTTAGAACTTAACTTCATAAGCCACTCAACTTTTAAGTATAACATATTACTTCCTATACATTTTAAGTTTTATACAGTATAAACCAGTGTAAATGATGAACATACTTCAATATAAATAATGTACAGTGTAAATAATGTTCATAATGAATAAATGTACATACATGATGAATTCTTGGACTGGAAAACTTCCATTATTAAGATAACCACAAATTCTGTAAACCGTTACCATTCATCAATATCACACTACGTTATTTATACATTTCTTACACCATCACAAATAATGATAACTTTAATCCTCACATTTCAAATCATTTTGCCGCCTAATCAAGCTACAGTTTCACTATATTGTGGTTATAAGGTTGTTCACAGCCTGCAAGTTGCACAATAGTTTTATGAAGTCTGTTTTGTCCTTTGAATGTAATGTAATGAGGAAGACGTATAACTATAGCGAAACGTTGTCATAGAAAACGTTTTTTATTCGTTTATTTTTATTTATTTATTTATTTTTTTTTTTTTTACCAACCCTCGTTAATCCAGACTTGATTCATCACATTTTACACTTTGATTTGTGGAAATAAAAATGCAAACTCGCATGTTTCGATGAAAATTCACTCCTTAGCCATACTACACAACTGGAATTGGTTACTTATCTGTATAACTCCGTAGACGCTTTTGAACTGCGAATATTTGTGCAGTAGGAGTTAATTTTCCGAACTACAGTAAAATTAGGAAACTTTTTGTTGTTGAATCCGTAAAAGTAACTATGGATATCGATACAACTAATTATCTATATCCCCGGAGTATTGTTACAGTTACAGTATCCTCAAAAAAGCAGTTACTGGGCTTGTAACTGTTCCTGCGAGCGGAGATAATTACCGGAACCTTATTTATATCTGAACTCGAAGTTACAATGTGCCTAATTCTGAAATCAGCTAAGATGACGTACTAAGAACAAGTAATATCTGTTTGAACGGGAGATCCATTTAGCCCAGCCAACAACGCTGAAAGCTACTCCAATACCTCTCCATCTTACCTACACTGTACTTATTTAACGCTTCCACTTCAAATTAGATTGTCTACAACATCTAACACCACAATAATAAATCACTAACAAATAAATGTAAATCACCTTCAACAACAGCTTCGTAGGGATGTACAATATTATGCTCAATTCTCAACAATATGACAATGTGGGTATTCATTATTGAAGAATGATGATTAAAACTACGAAATGTCATTGAATCACAATGACAGGCGATCATCAATCACAAAATTACACGATAACCTGTTTTTGAGCTCCCGTATTTCGAACTAGACAATCACTTTTTATTTTTCGTCTAGAGATCAAACATAACACCAGTCTTCGATTCCCTTGCAATCCAAAATTAAAGTCACCTACTCCATTCAACATTTCACCTGAAATAACTGATAAGAAACTCAAATCCAATTATTTTCTTCCTCGAAAGAGGAAACCCATTTTGCTGAAATGACATCATTTGTGAAAACCCTCATCAGTCAATGACTCCCTATAAACTCAAATAATTGAACAAACTCCGTACATTAATTCTCCGTTTCGTTGAAATGCGAGGGAGAAATCCTTTTTATATATTTTTTTTAATCAAAACCCAAATTATTCCTTGAATTCCTCGAAGTTACCAAACGTTTGATACACAATGAACAATTACCTTTTATCGAAGAGTCAAACCCTGTTTGTCAAACGATAAAAGCGTCCACCTAATGTGTTTCCCTGTTGTGTACACTCATTTCCATGCCCATCAAAATTGAAATAGCACGAATAAATTATTCAGGAAGCTTCCAATCATGAACAGTTACTTCCATTTATCAAAACGTATACATCAATTGATAATTATCGATTCCCGTTGGCATTCCTATTGTTTGGGTTTTTCCATTTACCCTCGCCCTCTCCTTAATTTATCCTCAGCATTAATTATCCACGATAAACAAGTCATCATTGATTTTTATTGGAGTCGTGAATACAAGACCATCATTTCCATCTCATAGTAATATTATATTTAAATATTATGCAATCAATACGTTTCATTCATTTTTCGTCGGCAGTCTGAACGGAAAATATGATTTTACGAAAAATGTAGACTAATATTATTCAGCAGTGAATTTGCATTGCGGTTTGCCTTTCACTTTCATTTACTTCAGTTTTATAAAGTCATGATGTTTAGAAAAGTCTCTTATGAAATTACTACGTAGTTGAGAGAATAGACAAATTTGCAACAGGCTCATGTTGTAATTGGAATTAATTTATGATGTAATTAGGTGATGTAAATAATTATTATTAAATTACGGGAAAGGTTTTAAAAACTGTTCTATTTACAAACTTTATTTACGATTAAATTCGCCATAGGCGATCATCTCCATCTTGGAATTTGGGTTACGGTAGAGCCTGGAACATCTAGATGGTATCTGGTTCTTTAAAGTGGGTATATACATTTAATATCTGACTCTATAGATATATCTGGGATGAATTATGTCACAGAAATAATGAACTAATATTTTGGGGACAACCGTAACTATTATGTGGGTGCCAAGCCATGTTGGTATCGATGAGAATGAGTCTGCTGATGCTATTGTGAGGAGACTCATTGGTGATCACTCCTTTGGGATATCGATAATGCGCGTTGATGATCAGATCTTCAATAAGTAAAGTAGAGCCAATTCCACCAGGCATGAGCAGATGCAGAAGGAGGTCAATATTTTGCACGACCAACAGGAAGCAAACTGTGGTAAACCACGTGGCTGCTAGGCGTAGCTGCTAAACCCATACAGTCTCGGGGCAACAGCATCTGATGTGGCTGTGGGAGATGTGGAGGGGATTTGTCTGGGGATGATGGTGATTTGTTTGGTTGGGGTGTACATTCACCCCAATTTTGTTAACACTTTGTCCCTACTCAGGGAGTTCCATTCCTCCGCACACCCCTAATGCGTTGGCTGAGCTTGGGGAGCAATGTCCTCCAGTTAGGGGTCTGGAGAGAGAAGAGAGACCAGTAACATGATGATTTCTCAGCTCAAAACAAATACCATGGGTTGGGAGGAGCCCCAGGCTACAGTAACTGCCGACACAGTGCCACTGGAGAAGGTAGGATTCGAAGTGGCAGTGGTTTAGCACAGCAGCCCAATGGATCTAACCTGGGTGCCGAGGAATATTTGCACATCACATTGGACTTGTACCAGCTTATATATGTCAGCATGTGAGTTTTATTAAAAACTCAGGCACGAGTTTCCTTAGCTGGTAAAACCTGCAGTCGATCAGCAAGCAGTTACTTTGCAAACAAATTTCCTGACAAGGTCCCAGTAGTTGTTCCATCTTTTGCACGGGGGGTGTGCTGTTCAAGGAGGATGGACTCTCCTACACTAACATTAAACTTCATCAAGATTGTCCAAATTCAATGCCATCTCCTGGTAGATCCCCCAGCCACTATGCACCACCTCAACGGCTTGATGTTCTTCTGGGCCAGATAAGGGTTGAACAATGGGAGATTGCAAGTGAGAACCTCTGGGCTGCACTTTAAACTGTAATATTCCTCGACTGACACATAACTATTCATAACCCATAGCTTTATTCAACTTACCTGTATTGTAGACATAAAATCAATAGTACATACATACTTATAAGCTTGTGCATAATTCAGTATTAGTTATAGTATTTCCATCTGCAGTAGGAGTTAAAGAGTGGTCATAGCTTGTGTGCCTCTTGTTACAGATAGTGGCGATGCTTTGTTCTGGAAAATATAATTCCACGTTCTCTCTGTTTGTGTGCGGCTTAAATTACAATAAATGAATAAGTAAATAAACGTTTGCGTTATAATTCGCAGCGTTTTATTTAAATTTATCTTTGTCCGTTCAACACTAAGGGTTCGTTGAACGCTAACCGCCTTCACCAAACATCCTCCGTCGAGATTATTTGTCCAGGTTTTCTCCGACTTTTGTAAACGGTACAAGTGTTGAGTTAATTCAGACGGCAACTCTTGGCTGAGATTGTGAGGGTTAAATATTTGAGATCCTTTCGTGTCCGCCCGGGAAAATTTGCATTTTCCGCCAAAAGGTAATGAGAAAAGACGGAGTCGGCATAATTACTGACTTGCAGACTCTGTAGGTACTTTGTTAACAACCAACAGAGCTAAAACAGATCAACAGTGTCCGTCAAATAGTGTCTATTACCTGTTGCACTTTATCATTCAAACTCCATACACTTTTAAAGAAGTTTATATAGTTTGTGTAGATGAAGCTTACGCATTCTTAGGTAAGTTGTCTTATTGATTCAATTTCTACGTAACATACCTCTAATTATTCGGTTAGAGGGTTATTATTCCTATAATTTAATCGGCCTACGTTGTCTTCGAACAACTTCTATTACATACCTTTGCTACCTTGGATAACAGTAGAAGCGGATAATGGAATGGAGCCCTCCAAGGGGTTGAAAGGATGATGTTACAGCAACCTAAATGGTCTCAAAAAGTACACACAATAACAAAAGAACTAGGTACCTTCTTACATGGAAAGTTTTTAAGATATCGAATTTTAGATAGATTAATCCTTGAATGAGGGGTTTGGGATCAAAACCGGACAACTCCAAAATTTCGGAAACTGATTTTTTCGCTTCTTTTGCAAGTTTTTTCTGGCAGTTTTATGCTCTCAAAAGATTGGGTCCACAACTAGACTAAAACCATGAGAAATAACGCGTCAAAATTTCGGTTCGGTTTCAAAAACGGACAACTACAGGTTCATCTTAAAGACGCAATTACTGCAATTAATGATGATACCAACAATGCAGGTGAATGCGAAAACGTAAATACATCTGATTTTACAAAATCTTTTTTTGGCTTTTAAATATTTTGATTTTTTGTGATTTTAGACGTTAGAGTCATCTTCTCTATAGTTATTCAAATCGGTCATATTCTTCGATATTGTGTTAGAAATAAGTTAATAGACTTTGGCACATTTCGTTTCAGCTTTTGCTAATTTAGAATTTTAAAACGTTAAAATAAAAACTGCATTTTTAATTCCAGGAATACTGGAGACTAGTCATTGGTATTGCAAGTTATTGTGCATTTAGTAAATAATGGTTTTGAGCAGCTTAAACTAAGTGCGATTATTTTAGAAACACCCTCTACTAAAGGCTGATTTATGTTCATCCTATTTTTAGTTCACGTTCCCCATCCATTAGCTGTAATTAGGTAAGTCGAATACCAAGAGTATTCAAAGTTCGGGTATTGAGAGGATGTAGTAACTTTTTACAGTAATTTGCATGTAAAAATTTATAATTAGTTTAAAAAACAGACATACTACAGTTTCAGTTTCAAAACCGAACAGGAAATTTTGTTTTTTGGGCATATCTCTGTAAAAACAAGTAGAATTGGGCAGACATTTGGGGAATAAATTATAGGCGCATCTGGTAAGGATGTGCAAAAATTACGACAGTTCAAAAATTAAAATTGAAAATTGTCAGCAAAAAACACGTTTCAGCTCCTCCTGTAAAATTTGGTTGTTTGTAGTTGTCCTGTTTTGATCCCGAACGCCTCAAATATGATCCCTTAGGGTTCAATGGTCAAGATGTTGAGATTACTGCCACACCACATTTTTATGTTGGATTTTCCAGCCAAATTTTGGTCTAGCATTTTTGGAGAAAAGCTTCGAAAAAAAGCGGACGGAATAGAAAAGGTTTCAAAAAGCGGACGGACGGATTTTGTTTTTTTAAGGTTTTTATTTAACTTGCAGTCTATGTTCGGGTGGAATCGACCCTATTTTGAGGCAGATACTCTCAACCGATTAAGCTGAAATTTTGTATGCAAATTTAGATTGGATGAATACACGATAAGTTGTGTGACGTCATTCTAAATTCAATATAGCGGACGATCCAAGATGGCGGAACAGTAATTTTTAATGCATTTCTACAATATGGGTATCAAATGAAAGGGCTTGTCGAGAGTGACTCGAATAGTAATGTGACATCATTCTAAATTCAATATGGCGGAACAGTAAGTTTTGAAGCATTTCTACAATATTAATTCCATTTTTGAAATCAACGTATCTTGAAATGAGAACCATTGTCTTTTGAGGGGGGTTTCAAAAAATGTTTTTCGTCGTCAATTACAAAGGTTCTTCATTGAAAATAATAAACCAAAACATGATTAATTCTACAAGGCAGTAACTTCTTCCACCATTACGAAAGTTCTCAGAAATCTAAAGTTGAATTACTTGAAACGAAACTTTCTTATAGCCCTCCGGCTGTCGAGAAGGGGAACATTTCCGAAGGAGTTGTAGGCGGATCCGAAACGAAGCCTCCCTTATACCGACATTTTCGGTGCGTTAAGATTCTGGAGGAGTTTCCCGAGTGAAAATTCAAAAATCACCTCACGGCTTCGGTTGTTTTTCTCGTTTCGGCGTCATCTCGCGTCATCTCATCCGAGGATCAGACTACGTGGAACAACGTACGTGAGGAACTGTGTTTACACCGCTCAGGATCTACACCCCTTATGAAACCTTCGCTCCCCGTTCGGCCCCCATAACTCTGCCGCTTCAACCCCCTCATAACTCAGGGAGGTTTTTTCCCCTCCCGAACACCGACCGTAACAAATGTGAGGCCCCCTCATGATGGCGGTTGATGGGCGATCAATCCAACGGACTTGTCCAAACGGACATTTTATCTCTAGGATTTTTTTTTTTTTTCAGCGCTCGGTCATCCTCGACGAGACTGATAAATACACCTACATGCCCACGCGCGTTCTTTGCATAGTCCGTCATCCATCAATTGAGGAAAATACCGTCGGGGAAACAAGTGGCGGCGCAGGAACTCCGTATTTCCAACAGTAAGGTTCATATCAGGGCCATTCATCTGATCATTGAGTGAATATTTCTTACCAGTCTATTATGAAAGCAGAAGTATCTGATACAACACACTACAAAAAAGTCAACGGCCCTGCGGGATCTTTTTTGCATAGAGCTTATCGCTAAGATTCAAAAAGGATGGTACTTTTGAAGCACTAACCATTTATCAATGAGGTAAACAAATCTGGATACGACGTTCCACTTGAAAAACCAGAATCACTTAAATACGTTGTTTGACCTGAATAGATGGGTTCACCTAGATAAGTGCACCTGCGTAAGGGTTGAACCAGGGAAAGATGAATCAACGGGATAAGTGGCGCAACCTGGATAAGTGGGATTACCTTAAGACGAATTACCTGGATAAGTGGGACAACTGGGATGGGTGTTCTCAACGGGATAAGCGATGCAACCTTTTGCTTTGGGTCGGATTTATGGAATGACCTGGTTAAGAGAAATCACCTGCATATGTGGCTCAACTTGGATCCCTTGGGTAAGTGGTTTGTGCGTGAAAATCCACGAAAAAATGTGTGTGAAATTTGTTCGTGACATAAACAATTGACACACTAAAAGGTCCAGCGATTGGTCGGACGGGTATCAAAAATGCATTCGGTACCACCTAGAAGCCATCCCTCATAACCCTCATTTCCATCAACTCTGTCCAGTAGTATCAGTGACTCAGCTGGTTTGTTCGTGAAAGTCATCAAAAATGTATGTTACAATTTTTCTTGACACAAAAACTTGATATATTTGGTCAGTTACTTCATAGCTAAAGCTTATTCCATGCTGGAAGTTATAATCATTGGTCGGACAGGCATCGAACATTTCATTGGGCACCAACAAGAAGCTATAGCGCATAATCCTTGAAATTTTCATCAAAATCTGTAGACCAGTATTGGTGTCTCACTTTTATCGAACAATAATTGTCAATTATTAACGTGGATATGACTAATGGCTGGCACAAAATCATCACGGAAAAGGTGAACACGAATTCACAATGATTTCCGCGTGGAATCACCTAGGAAAGTGGATATACCAGGATAAGTGGATTAAGAAGGATAAGGGTGGATAATACCATGGATAATTGGAATCACCTGGATAAGTCGAATCACCTGAATAGTTGGAATCACCTGGATAAGGGTTGAGCATGGATCACCACGACTTTACAATGAATCCAACGTATAATGGAGAGAACTGTACAAAGACTTCCAAGGAGGGTGGGCGGTATATAGTCTCCTGAGATTATAATGGAACTGCCCACCAAGGAGAGTGGGCAGTCTAACATCTCCCAAGAATAAGAAGGGGACTTAACAAACACTGCCAAAGAGGGTGGGGTGTAGATTTCAACATCAATTTCGTTCCGATGATGGTATTCAATTTCATTCAATCTGTCAACCCATAAGTACACTGAATAATTCTGCGGATGTTTCGACAACTCGTATTTGACTTGCACCGATGGTGTTCACAACAGAAACATTTTTAACGTGAAAACTCTTGCGTACATGTCATACTTCAGCCATCATTGTCACCCTTACTACTGCGAGCGACAATACCCCTGATTGTAGCTGCAGAAGTTTTTTACTGTGTTCAAAATTTCGAAAATATATATTGACAATTTCGAAAATGAGTAACTAACCTTCTATTTACGTTTGATTTTGGTTACTCATTGTAGATACTCTTCATCAGTGTACTGATGTAATTATTTTTTAATCGTCGGCATTGCAAAATCGATTACTTAACCAGAAGTGATAATATTTCTGAAGCCTCATTCTTGAACATATGTACAACCATTTCCCGAGTTCGATATACAGATTGTTAGAAACGATGTTAAAATCGGTCTCTGCGGTTCCACTCTATTGCATAAGATGAAAACCCTCTCAATATGTCTAAGTTTCCCGTTCACTGATACGGCGTATTTCAACTGATAAACTTCAGAGATTGTAGATGAAGATGACATTATCGTCCACATAATCGTTTCCACTAAAACCACTATGAACCGTGCAGTTCGAATCACTGTAGATAAAAACCTTAAGAGGTTTTCGGGCGTTCAAGACGGAGTAGAAAAGTTGTACGTGAGCAGTGGCGGATAACGTCGTACTAGGATCGGTAGTGTTCCCATTGGGAGTCGTTCTGAACGGCGGTTTCCAAACAATGAACGACAACTGCCGCTAAAGCCCTTCTGAGCTGATCGGCTCGGGTCACTGTCGCCATTTATACGAGTACAACCCACTGCCTTCATGATCGCTCGAGTTCTCTCACGGCTGTGTTCAAATCACAAGTTTGTTCGATATCGTAATATCAGGATTAGGATCGAAGCTGAAAAAAAATCCTCATCCCTCTTTCAATCAGTTTTGTTCCCTGGTTTTCACTAATTTGAGATAACATTTTAAAAATAAGGGAGTTATGGGCTGTTTTAGTGACTTTTGGTCGAACACGCGAAAGAAAATTTAAAAGTGAAAAAACTCGGAAACGAAGCATATAAGAAACATCTCTTTGAGGCACTTTTTTTCAAAAATTACGACCGGATTAGGATCAAATCTAAATAAAAATCCTTAAAAATAAATTTAAAAATCCTAAAAAGCACAAGTTTGTTACTGATGATGACCTAACCGTCGAAATCGATTTAACTTTGTAACTCTTTACTTTCGTGAAAATATAGACAATGTTCTGTTTTACTCAGTTTTTATTGAAATGGTTTTCCACAACTTCGTCGCGATTGACTTAGTCCGTGCCCTAGGAGAGGGTGATTAAGAGAAGAAGAGGTGTTTAAGGGAAGAAGATACTGCTCTGGCGTCTAAATTTCGGAACCCCTAGTCTTGGAAGTTCAGGCTCTTGGAAGTTCAAATTCGATCTCAGGGACCCCAAAAACTTGGAAATCCGTACCCCTCTCGACATGGCCTGAGGACTCAAATTTCAACCCCTAGGAGGGGGTGATTGAGGTGGTGGTAGTTTACCCAAGTACTCTTCTTGTCTGAAGTTAAAAAAAAAAAAAAAAATAGAGTAATTCACTTAAAAAGGTTTTAGTTCGTACCAGACTCATGACTCAAAAAGAAAGTTCTGACACCAATTTAATAGTAGTTTTTTGGCCATAGCTCGAAATTTTGGGGGTCAGGGGATTTTTTGGGCCTTGGATTCGAATTCAGCATCGAAACATATAGCTTTTCCAAGTCAGATTCGGAAATTTTCAAACCAATTTCAGAATTTTCCATTTCAATTTCAGAATTTTCCATTTCAATTTCAGAATTTTCCATTTCAATTTCAGAATGTGATCAATATCCGGGTGGGAGCGTAAAAAAGGGGATAAAGAGAAGGAAATAAGTAGGTACCACACAAAATGTATTAATAAGATAAAAAATTATTACGAGAGGTGAGACGGAACTAGTTCATCGAAATTGATAACGTGAAACGCGCTAACTTAAAATTCTTGAAACAGCCGAAAAGTTATACCTGTTTCAAAAATTTCACGTTAGCGCATGCGCAGAGTGTACCGCTCATTATATTGATATGAAATTCGCATGGGACCTCAAGAGACCTTATCTGCATAATCCCTCAAAATATGAGCTGAATTCATTCAAAATTGTGGAAGTTATGGCTGTAACAAGGAAATGCGGACTGACTGACAGGGAACCAAATTTGTTTAGTAGACTATGAAACGCAAAATGCGAGTGGAAATTCTGAATTCGGACAACAATAATTGTTTGGCTTCCGAAAGTGAACACAAGGCTTCCGCTGCTTCGCAGACTCGGAAGCAAAACATGCGCATATTTTATTAATTTCGATGAACCAGTTCCTTCTCACCTCTCGTGATAATTTTTTAATTTTATTACTACATTTTTTCCCTGCTCTATTAATCACACTTTTGAAATGAAATTGAAATGGAAAAGTCTGAAGAAATCGAAAATTCTGAAATTGGTTTGGAAATTTCCGAATCTAACTTGGAAAAGCTATACATAGGGATACCGTAGCCTACTTTACGGATCTTCTTTTTTTTGTGGGGCTGTGTAATATGAATAATCTCGATACTGCTCGTTACATGGCCTTTTGACAATGAGGTTTTCAGAGCTGGTGAAGTAAAGACTAAGCTGGAGTCAGAAGGGCAAGAAGCCTCTCAACCTCCGGTCTTCGGGTCGCCCCTGGGAACCCCGGAGGAGAAACTCGAACCAGGAGAAAGGGGCCGTCAGGGCGTAAACGCCTCCTTGTGCGCCTCGGCAGAATGATTGCCTCCCCCCTCCGCGGTTTTCATCCTCCGAAGGCGGAGGTAGTTGGGAATCCTTCCACTCTATTTCACCCTCACGGAGTTGCCGTTGTCGTGGGGGCCGACGACATGTAGCGCGGTTTCAGCCGAGAAATTTCACTCGGGGCGACACCCGTCGTCTCAACCTGGGATCTGACGCGCCTCCCCGGCTCGTCTCATTTGTAACGTGAGCGTTACACATCCCGGGGAATTATTACTGATTCCAGAGATTCCACCGCGAATTAAACGGATCGTGTAACCTTCAGTAGGATTTGACGGTCGTTAGAGCTAAATAGTAACATCTGAACATTATGTTCACCTCTCTAGAGAGTGAACGTTCATTACATACCAGATTAATGGAGCATGTGATATTTAATTAGAACTATGACGTCACTCAATATACAGGGTGTTCAATATGAAAACGACGAAACTTCAGACATCGATTCAGCAATTAATTTTTAACAACTTTCACCCCATAAACATTTCTTTTTTCAGTCCTTTTTTGGCATCTCAACATCAAATTTTTTTTTCGTATTTTCAACCATACATTACTGAAATGGCCATAACTCCCTTAATTTACGAAATAAATAAATTTTAAATTATACCATTGAAAAGAGCGTTAAATTGTCTGTAATCTTCATTCAATAACATTTTCTCTTAAGTCATGTCGTGTACATGTTTTTTTTTTCTATACTGAACTTGAATTTTTGTCAACCTTCTGCTTTTTTAACAATTTTCAATGTTGATTTACCACCACACCTCACCAGTCTACTGGAAAATCGATGAGCTATACTGTGAAAACATTTATATTTCAACAGCATTTCATTGGTACATTAAATTTTCATTTAAAGAGCAATTTTTGACAGAGAAATTGGTGTTTGAACTTGGAAAAACGTCATTTGTTTTTTTAATGAAATCAACGTTTTGGAATGAGATAGTGCCTGTGGTGTTGGATGAAGTTGAAGGGGGGAGGGGGGTGTAACTCTCTCAAAAATTGCTTTAAAATAAAAATGTTGAACAGAGAGAGCTATGCATCCTATGCAACAGAACGGACCGAGAAAGTCTGCAACATATTTCATGTGTAAGCCCCCAATTAGCTAATCTTCGTTTGAAGTATTTCGGATTCGGTAGTGTGAGCCCTGATCACATGCGTTACAATTTGTTGTCAGGGAAGAGTGTGGTTGAAACCCGCATGGTAGGCCGTTTTGGCCCTCAGGAAATTTAAAATAAGGCTATTGGAAGATGACGATTCACTTTAGCTGATATTACTGAGACGGGAGCGAGTGTAAATAATTAATAAAATATGATGTTGTGATTTGCTTGCTTTTCTTTGGAACATGTCGTCGAATTGAGCACTACTTCTGCACTCTGATATGCATGTTCGGTTACAGAAGAGAAGATTATACATTTATTTTAGAACATTGTCGCCTGAGCACGCACTTACCATGTTCGGTTCTCTCCTTTTAGGAAAAAAGGTACTTGGAAGTATGTACTTATTTTTTGGCATTATCCCATGCACCGAAGAGTATAATTAACTTTGTCAATAAAGATTTTTTAAATTTGATTTGATTGAATAAAAATGTAATAAACCTGTAGAATGCTGATGAAATGTAGACGTTTTTACCGTGGAGCTCATCCGTTTTCTAATTGACGGTATGGTGGAATCTGTTTCAGAGGCACGAAATAATAGTTTTTATTCAGTTTAAACGATTTTTGATCATCTATAGAATGTTTGAAGACCTAGTTTGATAATAATCAACGTTTGACTATTTCAAGCTTGATAAGCATTTTCTACACATAATTGGTATTCTATTGCCGCGTTTTCAATTGTCTTGATTGTTGACAGATATTAAAACAGTCGAGACAACAAAACAGTCACTTTGTACGTTCGTTATGGTAATCTACGGACGATTCGTAGGTTAGCCAACGGATTTTAGAAACCCGTAGACAGGAATATGGCTGCAACTTAAGACTTAAAAATTCAAAGCTCTAAATTCCGTTTAGCTCCTGACGAATAAAACGTTAAGTTTCCCTCGAAACTTCGTCAACTGTCATCATTTCGCCTCTAGCTTGCAACAAAAAATATATATATTAAAAATCGCTGCTATACCCCATCTCATTTGGTCCTACAACGCGGCGCTAGAGCGACCCTACCTTCACGACATATCAGTCGTGCGGGTTTAGCATAACCTAAACTGGTTTAGTTTAGTATCCAATATCCAGGACTGAAGGATATCCTCTGTGCATTGTTACCGACGCCTCATAAACCAATAGTGGCTACAGTAATTTTCATTTGCTTAAACTTGAAAGTTAGGTGTTAGAAATCTCCAAGCTGAAATATCATTGTTTTAAGTCTTTTGCGTAATATAACCGTATTTCAGTAATATTAATTCTATTAAATCTTTTCCCAGAAATCTTTGTATACTGTCTGGGTAAAGCCAGTTTAAAACCTCGCAAGTTCGTTGATCTTCCTATCTCACCTTTCATCATCAATGGATCGCCAGAAATACTATGAACCGTTCAAAGCTTGCCCTCCTGGAACATTCCTCACCGTTCCAATCTCTAGACTGTAACGATTGTCACCGCCAAACGACAAAAGCTTACGGAACCCATTTAATTGGACGCCTTAATCAGCCTTCTGCTTAGCTGTTATTGCTATCCCATCAAAGGAGTACAGGCATGATTGAAAAAATTACATATGGGAAGACCAACTTTATTAGCTGACATGCAGTATAAGAAGTGTTGTATAGAGAAAGACCAGCGTACGATTTGATAATCGTGTGGTTAGCGCTGACACAGTCTCTCAAACTCACTTTGAATGACCTGAACTATATGAATGAGAAACAGCATCAAAGATCACGACCCTCCTGCTAAACATGAGAGCGTCATTTATATGATCTGTGTCTGCTTATCATTGAGCTTATGGACTGGGATTTTCAGCACTTCCATCAACATTTTGCAGTGCTCTGCAAAACATGTCTCTGCAACACTCGGAGTTGATCACATGGAGAAGGTGAAAACCCAATTCTATAGTTTTTCATAGTCATACCACTATGGGCCCATGTAGGAAGGTTTTATGTCTGAGAATTGAAGATGGCACGATGCCATAATTTGGGGATGATCAAACAACCAATGGCATACTCACATCATGTGTTCTTTATCCAGACTATCAAAGTGTGTCAAGCTAGAAAAAAATTGTGTTTGTTGGGTTTTGTTTTGTGGATATATCCATATTCTGATCACCTTCTTTTTGTCAGTACAAATCGTATTTGTCCATCAAATTTGTCCGTCAAATACTACAAAATCGTATTTGACCATCACAGATCATGCGTGATGAAGATTGTGTAACTACCAATAAGTGACACGAAATTGCCCAAAATCTAAGGCTACATCATTTCTCTTATTCAAGCAGAAATTGGAAATGTCAGTCATCTCGCTTCTCTAAAAGGTATGATGCAATTTTGAATCACATGGGTTTCTACTAACGTTATTGATTGAATCAATGGTTAGTTATATGAGAAGGAGATTGGTTCCTTCGGCTGTTTCCTTTAAACTGTGGAATGGGTTGGTTTAATGTCAACGACTGTACCAAAATCCACACTAGCAGGAAGTCTAAGAACTTCCCACTCGATCCCTCCATCATTCACTCGTCAATTGACCGAGTGGGGTCTCGAATCAACTCGTCGATCTTGCTCTCTCACCTGGCAACCTCAATGCTTCGTCCGAGGCGCCGTTAACCGTTCAAAGCCTGACCTCCGGGTGTATTCCCACCCGTTCCGAACGTTGGGCCCGAAACCAGTCATTGTCACCGACAAAGGGCGAAAGCTGAAGGAACCCGTTCGATTCGGCGCGTAATCAGCTTACAGCCGTTTCCTATTATTGTCATCCGATCAAAGGGGGTTAGAGAGCCCCGCTACAGTCGCTTGGTCTTTATTGCTCCCCTCTTACGACGGAGAGACGAGAACACTTCAGACTCCACTATCCTAAAGGTGAACTGCTGTAATCAATCTTCAATAACTCCATTTTTCGATATTAGGTGATGCATCCGATATTATATAGATATAGTATTTGCCGCTCCGGGCTGATTGTTTACCGTATCTATCGAATAAGATAAATTAATTTAAAGTATTACTTATATAATACAGACAAATCATTGATTCAAGATGATAAGGTTTTCAAGGGCTGATCAATAAAACAGTTTTATCGTTACGCCGACGTTTCGTCCATTTTATAAAACATCTTCAGGGTTGCAAACGATCACCCCAAAAGCAGATTTGATGTTTATATGGCATTTCCAAGTTAAATTCAACCTTTTTCACCATTATTAGGGAAATGACGAAAAATACGCATAAGCCCTAAATGTAGTGCCACATGCTTGTTAGTGATTGGGAATAGGTTGGAAACAATACTCCCAACGCAGTAGGCAGGTACCAAGACATAAAACAAAACCATGTTTTATTAAAAAAGAAATCAACTGATGTCATATTTGTTGTCAATTTATTACTCGTAAATACCTACCTGTATTTTTTTTATTTTTTTTTTTTTTTATTCATGATTTTTTAAATCTTTTGTGAGTGAAAGAATCGAAGATAAGGCTTTCTACAAGTAAGATATTTAATTTTAAGACTTTAAAAAAATTAATTATGTAAAGAAGTGATGAAAGTTTTTCTTTCAAAGGAATGTTATTATCATTATTATTTTAAATGCTATTTTTTGTGATTTATTTTTAAAAAAAAAATTTTTTAAATTTGCTTTATTGCACCAAGTTATAAACTTATAAGCAACATTATTCTAATGTATAGTTGGCGTACATTAAGAAATCTAAGATACATCACTTAGTCCTTATTGTCCTGATATTTGGACTTTATGTGATGCTCACACTAAGTGAATTAAATCGTGTGGCTTGGTTCTCTTCAGTCTTCTAAACAGATCCTCTTTGTTGAGAAGCTGGACGACATCCTCATTTACATGATCTTGTAGCCTCGAGAGGTGATGCATGGCTTGGCTTCGAATGACCTCATTGACAGATTCAATCTGCAGCTCGTAGTGAAGTCTGTCATTTCTAAAATATGTGTATGCATCTACGCAACTTCTTAGGTCATTATTCTGAAAGCGCTGAATAATGTCACGGTTGCTCTGGGCCGTGCACCCCCACAGCTGCGCACCATAAGTCCAGACAGGCTTTAGGACTTGCTTGTACAGTAACAACTTATTGTGGACTGACAGTTTTGACCGTCGGCCCATCAGCCAGTACATTTTTCTGAATTTGATCATAAGCTCAGCTTTTTTTTCTTGACGTAGGACTTCCACCTTAGTTTGGCATCCAGTGTCATTCCAAGGTATTTCGCTTCATTAGCATATGGTATCGCCTTGTTATACAGAAAGGCTGGCACATAGTCGATCCTTTTGTAAGTGAAATCGACATGCACTGACTTTGCCTCGTTCATTCTGACTCTTCATCTCACTGTCCAGTCATGTATGCGGGAGTTAGAACGTAAAAGCACATGATCTTGTTTTATGTGTAGGTACTACCTACGTACTGCGTTTGGGGTATTGTTTCCAACCCAGTCCCCAATCACAGACAAGCATTTGGTACTACATTAAAGGCCCGTTCACATGGATGCGTCGGGTGCGGCTGGGGTGGTTCAGCGGCTGTGGCGATTGCAGCGGCTGGTGCGACAGACTGTTCACATGGACGGCTGTCGAGAATCGACGGCACCCGCGTTCTGTAACGTGATTGGTTATTCCAAATTTCCCTCTTTTTCTTACTTGTTCAATGAGATTTTCATTGAACTCCATGGCAATAACAAAAATGAACGAAACTAACTGCACGAAAACGAAGAAAACTTGAAAAGAAAATGACGACAAAAAACGAAACGAAAACTCAAAATGAAACCAAAAAAAATGACGGAACAAAACGAGAATGACGAGCATGTTGGCATGAAGCCGCTTGCGCGGGGGCCCAGTGCGCAGAGCAAGAAGTGCGTCTGCTGCGTCAAATATCTAATTATTTTGATGTTCACAGTTCGCCCCAAAACTCGACCTGCATTTTCGCGCACGTTCGGCTCAGCCAATCAGAGCGCCGTTCGCCGTAGCCGCAATCGCCCCAGCCGCGCCCGACGCATCCATGTGAACGGGCCTTTAGGGCTTGTGCGTATTTCTACTAATTTTCCTCAATGATCGTGAAAAGGTTGAATTAACTTGGAAATGCCAAATTTTCATACATTTTATATTTATAGGCTTACTCTGTAATACCGCTTCAAATGATTTTTTAAAATCTAACCGGTAAACTCGAAACAATGACCCAAAAAACTTCGTAGGATTTTCGTTATGCTGAACGTTTCTCTGAATAAATCCACCTTTCGTACTAGCTGACATGAAGTTTTTCACGACTCGCCGGAACCTTTTTGAACTTGTTAGTAATTGGGAAACGAATCCCAACTTTATCTCAACTTCTTTCCACTTTCAACTTATCCAAACAAGCGAATCTATTTCGTCAACCGGTTAACAACTTTCTTTGATCTTTTTTAATTGATGAGCACAGATTTTGATGAGTTCGTTGGGTTGCAAACCCTCACATTCTGCCAGTTATGGATTCGACGAAGGTTGTAAAAGTAGATTTGCCCGAAGGCAATTCAACATCGCTCTGTAATGCAACTGTGAAGATTTTAAGCGCTATCTTTCTTTTAAAATAAACCTCTTCTCATCTTCCATGTTTTTCTCTTCTTTTTGTGTCTTGAATTAACAACACTCCTGCCCCGCGCCTTTCGTTGTTCTTCTACAAACAGAGAGACGAGAAACTCGCGAAAGGTGGGGGAAAAAAAGGAAGAAAATAACAATTATTATTAACAAAAGTTTCGCCGTCTTTAAGAGGGCTCAGGCTCAAGTGCGCGCTAAAAGCGAAGACACTTTGACCACTTAAGAGCGAGACAAAAAAAAAATACACCTCCTTCCCTTGTCGACAGTTGTGCCACCACAACCGCCACTGGCATAAAAGGTTCGTAGTTGACTGTCTGAGACACTGGCGGTCTTTTCCCGTTGCTTTTACCGGGCGGATAATAGGTAAGACGGCGAGAAGAGGGTCATGAAAGCCCTTAAAATTGCCCGAACTAAACCCCAAACCCCTTGTTCTCATTTGACTCGTAAACTCCAGACACATCAGTAAAAAAATCATTGAAAAATCCGAAGTTTTACTGAAGTAATCGCAATTGCCATTCCAATTACTGTAATGGTAATCGTTAAAACGATTATACAGTATATCGATAGTAGAAGTGTGAAAGTCCGTTTGAAAAATAGAAATCTTGCATTTACCAGGATATGTCATAACCTTATTTTCGAAAAATTTCAAACTCCAACAATCGATGTATAATGCATAGCAAGTGTTAAATAGATGACATCATTATACGATATTAAATAGATAACATTGCGTCATCCATCATTGTGGCATCAAATTCAAATTCTACCAATGCAGTAATCGGATTAAAAAAAGAATGGAATTACCATTTCCATTCCGATTATTACTTGTTTAATGATCGTTTTTTCTATTAAATTGGAATGGTAATCGCGATTGTCTTCAAAAGTAATTGGAATTTGTAATGGGTAATCAAATTACTTTCCTAACAACTCTGTCTGCGACTACACTACCAACTAACTAACCCAACTATAGTGAAGGATTAATTTTAAAAACATTTTGGTAAGTTTTAGATATTTATCACGCTGTATATGATCACGCTCATAAACATATTTATAAATCCATAATTAGAACGATTAAAACCTGGACCAAATCCTTAATCGGAAGAAATTAACAAAAAAATTGCCTGGGAATTTTAATAAGTAATCCCTTCAATGAATTGGACATAACCGGCAGCCTCACTCCTCCTCCTCCATCGCGACATCAAACTCAAAATTTCTGAAATTTGACCCAAAAAGACCATTTGTTAGACCAAAATGAAAAAAAAATAGACGATTAAAAAACATAAAAATGAAGATAACTAAGGCAACGACAATACCCCTCTCCATTAACCTCCTTCTATAATTAAATTAAGAAGATTTGGAACATGTTTCAAAACAATGCCAAAGTTGTTAAACGAACGGAAAATAATCAGGGGTATTGCCAGTATAGCTGTGTGATCAGCGGTTAAATATATCAAGCTCACTTGAGCCCCTCCAAAATTCTGAAAGTTGTTGCTGATCGAAATTCATTTGGTTAACCTAGTACCTGTAGTGTTTATAAAATTCATTACTTAATTTACGTTAATTACTTAATTTAATAATAGGTTATTGATAATGGTTATCTATCTATTCCGTACACAATCTTAGTAGTAATAAAGACTTTCTACCAAAAAGTCGGGTTTTCTTTTTTCACTAAGAATTTTGACGAAAATTCCAATCCTTTAGGGCACAAGAGGCGTAAATGCAGTAGGTACTTCTCAGTGATTATTATTAAGAGCATAAAATTAAACTTTTTTGAAAACAATTATACTTACCGCAGGGTTTTTATTAGTTGTAGCGTCATATTAACATTATTTCAACGATACGAGCTCATGTGGAATGTTTGCTAGAGTTAGAAGACGTTTCTCTCAACTTTTCGAAAATCGAATGGCCCTCTTGTGCTCTCAACCGTAGCACAATATATTATGCATTAAACTATGATACATGATAATCAAGCTATAGTTATAAAAGTGCTATTTATTTATTCAATTATTTATTTACAAACGGCACAAAGTGCCAATGTTACAATATAAATTAAATGTGATCCATTGTCATTGACAAAGTAATATTAAAAACAAGAAAATATTTAAGCTGCATCGAAAGTCCAATATTGCTGGCGATGTAGATGAGGTGATTGTAAATTATGCGTCGAGACGTGAGGTGAAGATTATACAAAATAGCAGATGATAGAGGTGGAGCGCCGATTCAGCCATAGCATTCCATCCTGCTACTCCATATGATGGTCGTGCGAGTATAGTAGGGTCTTAAGTCGGCGTTGCGAATCGTTGAAGAGATCGAACCCAGTAGCCAAGAGGAAGGCAATCGGAGGAGTTCACGATGGGAGAGATAGTTCCGGTCGGCAAATGGTACATGGACGAGCTGACCGGAGCCAGTTGGGTAATGAGGTGCCGAAAACCCAACACGAGAAAGGAGATAGGGACACGAAATTTCACCTCTGACCAATTTGAAGAAGAACGTCAAGTCCGACGCCCTCCTTCGATGCTCAAGAAGCTGATGACGATGCTCTACCATGAGCGCCTGGTAGCCCATCCGATCTCGTTGTATGCAAAGCTCAAAGGCTAGGAAGCGAAGGAATCTTCGCGGGGGTGCAATGCGGGTACTAAGTTGTAAAATAATGAAGCTAAATGTACATTTTTGTAAATTTGACATGTAGTACCCCCAATAGAGTCAAATGAAAGCTTCGTTTTCCTGCTACTTCACTGGAAGCAAATGCCCTGATAGAATAAGTATTTCGGCCGTAATTCAAGTCTCAAGTAAACCAAATTTTCAAATTGGAATTTTTTGAAAAACCTCCTACTTTCACACAGCTATGTACATACCTACAAACAATCAAGTAGCTGTATCCAGACAATCTTTAGTTGTCAAGAGCTCGTGTTGTAATCAAATTCTTGTAAATTCTATTTACTTTAAAATACTCAGGTTAAAAAAAAAACGTTAAAACGTTTAGTTCACGAGATATTATTTTAAAAAAAAAATAATAATAATTAGATTAAATTAATTAAATAAGCCAAAATTTTGCTTCTAGAGCTGGACAGGAAGTTCCGACGACTTTTAAAATGACATTTTGGGTACGTACTACTGGTAGAAGCCAAGCTAGACATATTGTCTTGTTATAATCAACACTTTATACTCTTTAATTAGGTATTTTATTATGATTTATTGAGCGTGATAAAAAGGCATTGTGTAAGAATGATAACGGTTTAGCTGTGAGTCGTATGATGACGAGGATGGCCGTTCCGTTGTCCATGGATACCGAACAAAAAGCCGGTCAGCTGAAACTGACTCGAGTTTTAAGTAAAAGCAAGTGTAAGTAAGTGAAGTAGGTAGTAGCGCTCTTTACATATCAAGAAATCAAAACCGCCTGTTGATGCGCGATTTTAACTTACTGTACGACTGGACTGCATATCCATCACTCATCCTAAGAGTAAAGATCGCGATACAAGAGGCACGACGAATCTCGCATTTCCTAAGATATCACAATAAAGCTACGGCAATTCTCATATATCACCCCGAAGGCACTATCGGTTTTATGGGACATTCTTTCATACATCTCCAGGATGAATCTTCGCCGATAAAAACCACCAACAATACGTTATTCGCTTTACAATATTTCACTCCTAATCCACCTCACTAACCTTTTAAACGGACTTAGTTATAAATTCATTTACCACGTATTCCCCACCGTCAAGGTTGGAAATAAATTATAAGGTCCAACGCCCTTCCAGAGTGAATAAAACGACGAATTTCTTGTTTATCGTGGTTTCTCTCCATAATTCCCTTTTACCTCAACTCTTCCTTTCACCTTTTTCCCTCTTGTTTTTCATTCTGTTCCTCCCTCATAATGCCAACCAAATCGTATTTTTCTTCCAGAGCCTCAACGAAAAAAAAGGGGGAAGATGAGAGAAGTAGAAACAAGTTGGGAAATCGTTTTTTCTCAAAACGATATTTTCCATCCTCATGATCAAATATTTCTTTCACATTTCTGTTATAACAAAGATGCCTTCCACCAGTGTTTAACTCCTTTTTCTTATGCGTGATATTTAATTTACTTCTGTTGAACAAGGAGGAATAAAGAAAGACGAACAAACGTTGACTGTGTTTCAGAAAGGTTTAGAAAAACGGATGAAATGGATTTCAGCGAATAATCCCAATGTCACAGTCAACCCTGAGGTATTTATTTTTGAAACAACAGAGAACGACTGCCTACTCTGAACTAACCCCGAATAATTTAGGGATGAACTACTCTCAGCTAAATTTGAAACGCGGTTGACGTCTGATGAACGTTGCAGGTTTGAAAGTGGCCAGAAACATGATCGTAAGTTGTCAAAACCATCCGCGATATGTACGTGCAAATGCGGTGTAGCTTTCAGTATAACGAGATGAAGATTGAGTGATTGATTGAAGTTTGTTACTATGAAGCCTTCAGCTGCAGTTTCTTCACGAGATGGTTTGCTATGTCCACAATGATGTCTATGTGAGTGAAGTTTCATACTTGGAAATTTTACCAACTCATGATGACTATGAGCACAAGAGCGTGATGAACTGTCAAAATATCCAGTTTATCACTGTTGATGAAACCATTATGTTTTATCACTGTTTCGTGTGGATGCGAACTAAACGTTTTCGGTTAAACATGTTTTTTTAAGACAACAAATTATTAGATGCTATTGTTGCTGCAAAAAGCATTCTGACGTAAATGTTCTGCAATTGGAAATAATGACAGAAATCAGTTCTCTGTGCATATCAGAAGCAGAACACAATTGGATTTTCAAATTTCTTCCCAGCAACGATTCGGCCTATTGCTTGCTTAGAATAAGAAATCCAAAACAGAAATCACGTAGACTGCCTGGATAATGATTTACAGGCGTTCCTCAACCAATATTAACTAACGAAAGTTGAATTTCATAGATAAATTATCTACAAATGCGCAGTACTTAAACATTTGCATATTGATGATAGGTTACTATAAAATGTCCATAGATTTGCTTATCAAAACCCTAAACCGCTCCCAATGAATTTGATTACCAAGAGATAAAACGCTGTGCATTGCAAATATGCCATTCGAAACGCTCCTTAGTGTTATCAATTTCATCTAATTTTCACGAAATTTCAAGACATAGTACACTATACAGGGTGTCCCATTAAGAATTTACAGCCATACGGTGCGAGCTATCAAAAAATTGAACTGGACCTTTTCCATAGTATTTTCACTCTGCTTGAAGGTGGTGGAACCATTTTTCGATGTTTTAGTGCCTCAAATGTTCGATTGAAACTTGAGGTTACTTTTGAACCCCCCTTTTTATTCTATTTTTCGATTCTACGTTGAATTTGGAAGAGAAAATGCTTCGTTGAAAATTTTTCTTAGAGACTTCGTTTCTGAGTTATTTCACTTTTTGCAAACGACAAAAATCGACGAACTCTTTTGGAAAAAACCGCTTTTCCCCAATTATCTCCAATATTTTTGAGATTTTGACTACATTTTTTAGATCAAAATCAAGCCAGAAGCCAGTATCCATCATCAACAATCATCATCGGAGGATTGACATTTCAATTCTTGCATCAAGTGGTAGTAAATAAGTAGTACACATACAAATTTTACTAGACAAGTTTTATTGGCACTTTCTATTCTACTAAAATAACCTACGTTTCAAATAGACCCCCTTGCTTCTGTAAACAGATTGCGAGTCGATCTCCCACCGAAGAAGTTGTTCTTCGTAACGCATCTGGTGGAATAGCTAAGCAAGCTTGAACCAGATCACCTTTTAATGCCTCTGGTGTAGTGGGTTGTATTTTACATTTTATCTTTGAGATAACCCCAAAGGAAAAAAATCCAGTGGGGTGAGATTGGGAGATCTCGCAGACCAATCGACCAGGCCTTGCCTGCCAATCCATCGGTTTGCGAATTGGTTGTTCACTTCCCTCCGTGAACTGTAATGTCACGATGGAAACTGGCTTCTGTTGATAGAAAATTTGATACTGATTTCAAAAATGTGGTCAAAATCTAAAAAATGTTGAAGATAATTGGAGAAAAGCGTTTTTTTTTCTAAAGGAATTCGTCGATATTTGTGGTTCGCAAAAAGTGAAATAACTCTGAAACGAAGTCTCTAAAAAAAATTTCATCGATGCATTTTCTCTTCCGAATTCAACGTAGAATCGAAAACTAAAATAAAAAAGGGGGGTCAAGAGGTAACCTCGAGTTTCAATCTAAGATTTGAGGCACTAAAACATCGAAAAATGACAAACGGGTTCCACCACCTTCAATGGGAGTGGAATACTATAGAAAAGGTCCGGTTCAATTTTTTGACAGCTCTCACCTTATGGCTGTAAATCCTGAATCGGCCCATATAGATGGGACACCCTGTATATTGTTAACGAGCCCCATTCAGCCAAGTTTGATTACAAGTGAAAACTTGACACCTTTGTGACTTGCAATATGCACTAAAAATTTGTTGAAATTCGGATTTCTAGCCGATGCCTTGGAATCAATTGTAGTTGCGAATACGTGCAACCATTCTGATTCCACCATCAGTACACGTAATCGATCGTAATCCGCATTAGTATGCACCGTACATTCTTGATCGGCTTGAATAGTACAGTTCGAGACCTGCTACACACATTCGATCTTGCTAAAACCCAATATGAGCTGATAAGCCATAGAGTTGCGTTTGATTAATATATTACAAACAGAAGATTCTAATTTCCTAAAAAGTGATATTTGAGGAATATTAGTAGAGAGAGTCGGTTGAAAATTGAATCTTTGATAAGGTGTTACTTACATTTTATTTATATTTTTAAATTACTTGAATTTCAAGCTAAATGTATGAATTTGAATCATTTTAAGGCCACTGAGCCCGAATTTAAAACCATCAACGTGAAAATCCCACTACCGAGAACACTCGATGCAATGACTGGTTGATTGATTGGGTTAAGTACATTCATCGAGTAATTTGAATTTCAGAAAAGATGGAATGTTCGTCTACAGCCTGTTTGCTGTCATAACAACAGTTAAATTTATGCGTACTCATTCGAATGGTTTTGAACTTCGATATGCGTTTCCCAACTTTCAAATGTGATGTTTTCGACTCCGCCGCGTTCTAAAAATAGAGTCATTTTTCCTCTTTTTATTCTGTAGACCAGCCGAATCTTGTAGAAAAAAATCAAAGTTCTTTTATACGAACCTGTTTTTTGTTCTTTTTATTTCGTCTTATGGAACAAACAAATTTCTATCCGCTTCCTACTTGAATCTTCTTTTTGATACTACACTGACGCACAAGCCATTTCTTTCACACTCACGATGCTTCTCCTCCGCTCGATGCTTACTTAAGCAGTGTGTAGTGTGCATTTTGTGTGAAAACGTTGTTCTTGTCAAGCTACAACGAATTTGTTGTCAGCCTCCGGCAAAAAAAAACATTGCAAAATTAACACAAGTGCATTTAAAATTAAAATCCTCACTTAACATGATTAACAAAGCCAACTGATAAGAAGACGTTTTGACACAACTTCGATGCGAGGTTTGGCCATCGAACTTCTTTCACACACAAGCGCCGCGATACCCTTGCAACCTTTCACAATCTTCGGAAAGTCAAGGACAGAAAGTCATCCACAAAGCTTTGTCTATGATTTCGCAAGTTTGACGTGGAATGTGGACAACACGCACCAATCGGATAGCGTTTCAACAAATGGCAACGTACATGTGATTTCTCGTAACCTGAGTTAACACGATAAAAATTTGGTTAAAATACATCAGAAACGGAGTTGAATGAAATCGTTTTAATGAATTTGTGAAAATTCACTCGAAATTTCAAGTCACTTTCCAAATCACTGTCAAAATATTAAATTGAACACATTGAGACATTTTCATGAAGGGTTTTGCTTATAAAGCACAATGTTTCACTGACTCGCAAAACTTCGGCACATAGTCAAGAAATAATGATAATGGAAGCTCAAATTTTAACCAAGTAAGAAATTTATTTTAAATACACACAATAAATGAACATTAATCCCATTTTTGACAATTTTTTTTTGTCACACTGCTGAGACAATTTTCGTGGACTACTTTCGTGACGATTTTTCGTTTATCTGCCATAGCAAAGACATGAAAATGTCAAAACTAAAACATAAGACGTATTTTTTCCAAATTTCTTGGACACATGAATTTCAACAATTTTTTACCCTGAATTTAACGGTTACGGTTGGGGGTCATCCGTTAAAACTCGTCGTGTGACACGTAACATCAGAAATTGGTAACGCACAAAATACAATGCTATACCAATAAACAAACCACTTGGCAACGTGGTGAATTTGCTTCCAACCATTGCGTTGCTAAGCAATAGACATATTTGTGTCATGTTTGTTTTCCTTGCAAAAATTAGGTCTTGTGATATGATTAAGTCTCATGTACTTTGACCAAAAATAGAGTTGGGACATCGATTTAAAAAAAATTGATTGATTGTTTAATGTTATGGTCAACTCTGCCATTCCTTGTAAGTTCAACAGGAATTTCGGTTTGGAGACGTTTCAAAACAACTAATGAAATATCCACAGATGAAGCGATTAAAAATGCAATCGGTACCTATAGGTAATTTAGAAAAATGATGGAATCCGGAAAAAATTTTCTAAGGTGTCAAACGGTTTATAAACAGGAGAAAACACCAATTTTGAGATTTCAAATCGAATTCATCGAGGAATCCCAGTTTGAAGGCGCAATTCATTTTCAAATGAGACACCATAAATTGGGATTATTATTGAATTTGGAAATTTGTTTCTAAAATTATGATTATGTAGATAGTAATATACGAGGGGTAGGGTGGTTCGAAACCACCCTCTGCTACTATAAAACGGGACCCCTTCCAACAGCTGAAGCAGTTAGCTTGCATCACACTAAAAATCTCCAGGAATTTACTTTAGTACATCAATTTCAAAGAATGGGAAAAAAGACTATCCAATTCAATGTACTCATCGAATACGAGTACATTCCACATCACCTGTGGAAACTCATCGACAAAGTTTTGTCCACGACTTTGCCTGTCCATGACTTTCCGACTTTCCTTCTACTACCAGGACAACTCATGCTTGAGACAATGTCTGACAAAGTGCCGCAAAAAGCGCTGACAGTTCCACTTTCCATTAGAATGTTCCATAGTTTTATTTTTTACTCTTCATAATTAGTGACATGTTGATTTTTTTTACCACCTTCTACAAAATCTTCACCACCTACCTTCTGTTTTCGTGATGGCTCGAATTTTATCGCTGAGCTTGTTTCATTGTGTGTGTTTTTTTTGGAATTTCTCATCTTTCCACGAGCTTTGCTAGTAAAGCTTGGTCTTGAAGTAGATTTTATACTTTTAGGTATGACAATGAGTACCGCTTGAATTACCTTAGGTACCTAACATAGAACCTCATGTTTTACTCCATATATGACTTGACAAAGACGCAACTGAGTGATTTTCTACTCTCATTGATTTTTGTTGTGTGTGACCTAGAGTGTGGACATTTCATGCAATTATTTATTTATTTATGATTCTTTATAGTGTTTAATGATATCATACATTTTTAATACAAACTAATAATATATAATGTACATGTATTGGTATTTCAGCGTAACATATTGTTTTTAACAAATCGAATGAACCTATAGTCAAAAATAGTATCACCACACAACTACCAGACATGCAGCATGCCCTATGGGCAAATTTCAGGGAGAATCAAGTTTTGAAATAACCTTACTTACCATTACAGTTTATGTTTCCCATCTCTTACTTTCCCTAAATATATTATTCTCTTTTCTTTCGTTCGGAATCTGTGATGTGTTTGAATTATGTCGTTTGTTTGTGTAACGGAACAGTACGTCGCCAAGTTAGGTGGAGCACATTGCTTTTGGTATATCGTTAAAATTTTGAAAATAAACTCGAAAATACAATCTTGTTACAAATATTTGCGGGACGGAAATCCCACGTGAAATGTTCCCAAAGACATCAACGCCTTCAATAGAGTGAGTCGACACGTATTGCGGGCTTGTCACGCCAGTTCTACAGCGGATACAATAATGATACAATCGAGTTGATGTGAGATGATTACATCGGCTTTTCCTGCCTATCTTCCAAATTTCAGCCTAAACGGACCACCTGAGAATATTATGCATAATGGATCTCACGTTTGGGCGGAATGAAGTATAAAATTTTGAGCGTAGAAATGCATATAGTAATAGCTACAATTCAACCCACACATTCCAAAATCTATGTGAACTGTTGAAATCAGGCTTGTTCCAATTATCAGTACAGTGTTTCAAACGCAGTGGGTACCAACGTAGAATACAATGCTGTCGAAATTGCATGAGATTAAAAGAGCGCTCATCACTGATTAGCCTCAATATTTAAGTGCTCTTGGTGGACTTTACTGTTTATTCTGCACATACAGATATATTGATTGCTGAGGGATGAATATCATGAAGGGCCATCAAGGGTTTAACCAAATTTGATCAAATCCCCTACCGTTCAACACACAATTCTCTGCCCAACACGAAATGAACTCAGGAAAAACTACTGTCTTGGATTCTTGGGCAGACTGATTACGCAAGATTCCCTTCGATGTAATGGTTGCCACATCCATTTGTACTGCTGTTGGTTTCAACACCCCTGGTGTCAGCAATAGCACACTTCACGTTTCTTGGGTGGTGCACACCATTCAACAAGTGTCTTTCACAGCCAGATACAAACACATACAGCCGTACAACAGCCTGAGGGTGTTTCAAAAGTCAAGATATGGCCTGTATTCTCTTCCATTTGCGTATGCACTTCATTTCGAACAATGCCAATGCTTTTCTCTTTTCTTTTCTCCATACTAGCAAAGAGGCCAACAATGCAGTTCAGCCTTGCTAAACGTGCTCTACTGATCGGTCTGCATTCCAGGATGATATGCACTACAGTTTCCCTTTGTTGGCACCCTAAAGTATGGCATTGACTGCCTCAAGTCCCCAGATCTTCTGATTCTCGACATCATAAACCCTCTGTGGACTTCCACTGCCGCAATAGTCTACCAGTTCCTCACTCCACAGCTTCCATTCCGTGGCTAATTCGTTGATTCCCTCACCTAACGCGATCTCTCTAGTTAACACCCACCAGTTATGAGGCCCTAAAAATGTTATGTAAATCGGATAAAAATTACAAAAATTGAGCTTATTACAAGGATATGGGGAAGCACGACAGGCAGACAGTAAAATGAAAAATGTTGTTCAGAATGGTTTAAAATGTGAAATAGATACCAATTTTGATTCTGAAGTAACCAAAGCTTTCTCCACAAATACACAGACTTGGAAGACATGATTTAGTGGACTAAATAGATGAGGAATGTTTAAGAGGTAAGTCATTTCCCAGACAACCTCTTAATTTTGACGGGATCCGAGGAAGAAAATGGCAGTAAAAAAACTACGAGTAATGGATTTTGCGTCAGAGTTGCTTAGTGGACGCAATAATGTTTCGGTGACAATGTTTGTTTTTAAATGAAACCCTCTACTCATCATTGTGGAATATAAGCTTGATTAAGGACATAGAAGCAAATCATTGCCATAATCGGTAGAACCTTCAAGAGTAGACAAACATTCTTAATTACTATGATCGTCAAACTCTCAGCGTTTCAATGATCACCTTTTTATACCACGGCACTGCCGGATTTGAAGTTTTTTTTAACTTCTAAAGGAAACTCGATATAACAAGCTGTTTTAAGAAGCTATCCCAGGCCGGAAATTGTTTCCAAGGCATTTTTAGATCTAACTAGATTAGCTTCTCTGGGATATATCGAGTTAGAAGGTTTCCTGATAGTTGCCTTACACTTTTATGCAGGACATTTTTCTTCTTAATACCGTCTCTTTATAGATAATCTACGTTTTTGAAAGCACTTTCGCGGTAAAAATTGTATCAGATCTTGTTTAAGCATCTTTCTGTTATTATCAACGAAATCTGCGATTATTGAAAGCTATATCAACAATAACCCACGTCTGATGCACATCAAGTGTTGGAAGCATGTAGACGCATTGGTCATATAAATCTGGCGATACTGAAAGTGACCTTGCTGATTCATACTAGCTCATTTTGGATTCCTAATTCACATTTTTGATCTTTTCATTTGTTAAAAACTGAAACTTCTAGAGACAAAACCTGCTAGAGAATTTAAAAGTCCCTCGAAAATTATGAATCTGATGGTTGAACGTAAAGCGGTCCGAGTTGGGTCATTTGATTCATCGTAAATCTGTCGAGAACAAACATAAAAACATTCGTGTTATTTCGAAAGTTTCCGATATCCTAATTATTGAATATTTTAAACCATTTGATTTCACTCTTTAGGATTGGTAGAAATTGTTGACTAGACCTCAGTCTTAACTATACCTCATTTGTGATTTTTGACGCAAGTTTCGTTACTTTAGTGCAAAACTTTCGAACAAAAAACTTCAATAAAAAAAAATTGAATTTGATTTTACACATTTTGAAGGAGGGTTGAAAATATTTTTCTTGGTCGATTACAAAGGTTCTTAATTGAAAATTACCAAGTGTCTTGACATTCCAGCTTCATTAGAATTAGCTATCGGGTAAAGTTATGTGGGTACGGTATATAATATTTCAAAAGAACAAATTCTACCTCTGAAGGACAGTATTAATCTATTTTGGATCTTCTGTAATGTGTTTCCGACCATGAGCGGACAAGGCTGATTTCAGCTTGCAGTGCTGCAATCTGAATTCCACAACTTTGCATTCAAATCATTTCCTCGCACCCTCTCTCCACGATGTAAAGTACCTGGAAATTCTGCCAGGAATACCGATGCATCAGCCTTGCTAGCCAATACACTCAAAATTCTGATGAAACGTCCAAACGAGTCCCACAGGATCAGACAAGCGTCTACGACGTAGGTTGTGGAGATACTCTCCTGACATTAAAGCATGAGCAATAGTAAAACTTTGTGTCCACAAGTTTGAATTCGTTTCTAACTCCATTTTGGATATTTTCTCCTGCACCTCACACAAAGTATCGAAGAACTCAGCTATCAATTCATTTTAGAGTGTGAAGTACTTGTAGCACTTGTGTACGGCTAGCAGATGCGCTATCAGTCGTTGCACTTGTTCTGCAGTCTCTATCTCCAATACACCCATTATGTTCCGTTATACTTCACCATGAAGTCTCAGCTTTAAATAAAACTTTACAATGTAGTAAATGAAATTCTTCGAAAATACGGGCGTGAGCAACATTTTCCCATTGCAGGAAGAGTTTGCTTTCTGCATGGATCATCCAATCTTTCCGAGGTATAACCAGTGAAGATGTATTTGTCTCCAATATAGGACTCCAACGGAATAGTCATAACTTGCTTCAACAGCCCTCAATTTTGCGGTTGACGTGGACAATCTATTAGGATTACCAATATCGTACCTTCACTGTCGATTAATCATAGAAAAAGGTACTTTCTAACTAATGTGAAATAGATTTTGTACAGATTTTTTGAGTTGGAGAATGTGAATTAAACGTTACCATAACTCCCAAACATAGAAAATCTAAATACAAACTGTAATAAAGACCACTGCGAGCATATTTGTGTTTTTTGGGAATTTCAAAATTATTTTTCGTTCCACGAAATTATTTTGTATATCCATCATCGATGAAGAGATCTATATCTTTGTTTCCCTTGAGCACCCCAACTACTGAGAATTTAATTTCCACAGTTCTTATTATTCGTATTTGCGCTAATTGAAACTAGTTAAATTTCTATTAGTGATCTTCGAAGGGATATATTTAGAGAGAAATCAGTTGATAACTTCTCTTTCCACCGTATGAAATTTTCGAGCAAAACATTCAAGATTACGAGAGAAGATGACTTTCGTATGATTACTTCCAGGTTGTTGGAATCTAAATGAAGCAAATGATAGAGGTAAACTTAGTTGGGAGAAGTAGGTGGAGGCCACGACAAAAAAATCCTACTTAGGTGCAAAACTTTCCCGACTTTCTTCTCAGACAATTTGTTGGAGTTCTTATCTCACTCAAGCAAGTTGAGAACCTGAGAATAATAAAGATATGTATGTAAATATATGTACCCCGCAGTCTGCATTGTGATATCCCGTTAAGAATGAAATTTTGCTCAAACTATATGTAAAAATAATTGTATCTTCGCTTCATTTTCTTCGTTCATGCTCAACTCCCTTGTAAATGCCTGCTACCCGCACTTTGAGTGCCACATTACATAAGTCAATACCAAGCGATGGGAAGGAAAGTTGGACATATAACGAGTTTGTCTTTGTGTATCTTCGAGTATTCTCAGTTTGAAAATTGATGTACGAGGTCTGTAAATTGAGTAATAGGACTGATTTTATCATGTAAATGATTAACAGGAGTACAATCCAGTTTTTAGCGACCGACCCGACAGTCCCCCCCCCCCCCACCCCCGCTCAACCCTTCGGTGGGCTCCTTCCGCCCTTTGTTATCCCGGCATCACCACTTTTCCGTCCTCCCGAGGGGGTCATTCGTGTACCTGCCACCTTGGTAAGCACTAGCCTCTCTGGTAAGTTCCAATTTTCATGCAACATTGCCTCACTATCTATTTAACCATAAATTTGAAGCATTATTTATTGGGTCTCTAATCATGATCTATCAATACAACGGGAAAATACCTTTTCTTCAATCGTGGACTCCATTTTCCCGCTGTTACTACGTGCTCTTCCCAACACCAGGTTTATTAAAAATGCATTAGACAGTGAAAATAACCGGACGGTGCCGACGATTTGTTGATTTATCAGGGAATAACAAGCTAACAATTCTCGCTCGATTCTGACACTTCGTTGAAACGCGTCAATTCCAGCCATCCTGACGATTGATGAATGATTGGGCCAAAACAGACGAGGGAAAATCCCTTTTCGCCCGTTGGCTTTGTGAGTTGTTTCTTTGTTATATAATGCCCGTTCGAATTAACTGTTCGAAGCGACGTTGGCATTTTATCTGAAGCATTGAGGTATGGCGTTCTCCAAATAATTTGTTGTTAAACCGTAGCAAGCTTTCGGTTATCTAATCTTCTCGTGCTCATGATATAGAAGTCCCTGTGTGCCTCGATGACATTCATTTTCCTCGACTGGATATAATTCGTGTAATTGGAGGTTTGCAAATTCCAGAGTTAACTTTTACGCAACATATCGTTGAGGTCACCAGCCCTGACTTTAAGGACGATGGACTACCTCAACATTGTACAAGCATACCAACGATAGTTCTATTCTAGAAGTCATTAATGCTACAATTCCTAGAGTATGCATCCGCCTTTGGTCCCCTCATTATAAGCTGAATGTCCATCAATCGGAGATGGTGCAACACGAAGTCTGGAGATATATCTAAGATGGCTGATTCAGCATTTGTGAAAAGCATCACATTAATAAGTTTTCTATGATCGCTTGGGTTGCTAAGGAAGTAAAACTAGTATCCTTTTCCCTCCAATGGTTCCTCCAAAGCGTCAACTATGGTCTCACTGTGGATACCTGTAAAAGACATCGTCAGATCCCATCGTTAGGAGTAAGATATTGGAGGGGTGGTTCAGAAGACGGAGTGAGCTAATGTATTTAGCATTCCTGATAATCGGGCATATACTAATTAATTTTCCTCAACCCAGGGTTTCCAAATCCAATTTTTGCGCACTATATCTATGAGGCCAGAAGTCGGGAAATGCCGCCGTACAAGAGATTTGAGTAGCACACCGGCAATAGTTTCATTTTGAAAGTACCTAAGAATTATTTACAATCGCTGTTAAACGTATAAGAAGGTATCTGGCAAATTAGGAGAAACAAATGAAAAAATGAACAATTTTCTTCTCGTAAAAAAACCCCATTCTGGCCAACTTTCATGTAACGTCTGTCTGTCTGCCTGGTTTTCTGTATCAGTCGTTTGTATGAAAATCCTTATAATAAGCTCAATATCATCAGTTTTCCTTAGATTTTAAAGAAGTTTTCGGGAATGTGAGGGTTTGGTTATTGATGTTACTCTGAATTCCGTGACTGCTAAAATCAATAATTTGACCTACGCGAGTGCATACTTGAAATCCACTAAAAGCATAACTTTTCCAAAAGCAGGCGGGCCAATCTCGCTCGAAGAAAGTTGCACCACAGGAAAAGTAGTTGGAAAAGCTCAGTACTTGGACCGCAGACAATGAATATATAGCTTTTCCAAGTCGAATTGAGAATTTTCCAAGTCGAATTTTCCAAGTCGAATTGAGATTTTCCAAACCAATTTGAGGATTTTCCAAACCAATTTGAGAGTTTTCCAAATCAATTTGAGAATTTTCCACATCAATTTGAGAATTTTCCAATTTGAGAAACTTTCACTACTAAGATAGGAAGTGGGCGTTTCCATAACCGAATTGACAATTTTTTAAGGCAATCCAAGACTTTTATTGAAAACAAAATTAGCGAAGCAAAATGAAAGAATAGCACTTTATGGTACCACGAAGTAGTCCTAACGAGATACAGATCCTCAGTTATTAGATTATAGTTAGTTATCTATCTAGCTATGCAGGCTAGGTATTTTTCCTGGCCCCAGCCTACCTATTCCTGAGCCCATTTCTGACCGAGTGCCCCAAGTGCCGGCATTTTATGGTTTTTCGCCACTTGTATGATGAAGCCATGCGCGAGTCTAGTGTATAGTCAAATTTTCGGATCCAGCACCCGATACAACGTACAGAGCCGTTGAAAAAATTATTCAGGTATTTTTCCCAAACTACCTACTGACAGGACTGATATAGAGGAATCTGACAGAAAGGACCGTCAATCTACGGGGGAAGTTTTATTTTGCCAGGGAAACAATACTGTTCGCAATAACTTGCACCGTTTTCCAGAAGTTACATATTTTCTCCTCTCTAGAGACGGGTAGGTATGTGCTATAAAAGAGGTTGGGCATGTACCAACCTAACGACCGCCATGGGCGGGGCGACCCCATAAATTGTCCAACTTGGAAAATTTCCTGTCCCGCAGGCCGCAGAGAGACGGCGGATGTCGATCAGTCAGTGTCACGTTGTTTTCTCTGTTGTGCACTTCCAAGGCCTCGTCTAACTCAACTTTCTCGGTACCATTTTCTTAACAAAACCCGAAGGAAAGCGGGTCTGCCCTTGACGGGTGAAGCAGTCAATTTAGCGTCTTGCGTTGGATCCACACTTTATGGAGCAAGAACTATAAGAGTTGTGTCAATTTTCCACGAGACTGAGGAGGACGTAGGAGGTATTTATGTTCTGTATTTCTTCAGTATTATTGAATGAACTCTGTTTGTATCAACACGAACTATACCTCCTAAAATCGGCTGTAATGATATGATTGCGGATTTTCCCCAAAATAATAACGGAGTTTCTGAGATGGTTTTTAACGTAAAGTTAACCCTTTTCCTGGCAGGTGTCTCTCAGTACAGTTGATGGCTGATTATGCCACTCTTGGAGCCCCAAGATCAATGTTGACACTTTGATAATGTTATTTAATTGCTTAAAATTCGTGAAGTAGTTGGCAACACTAATTTGTTGGCGGTTTTGAAGTGAAAAGGTTAGTTTGTCATGAGAGGTCTCCAAGATGCCGTTTCAGGGAAAGTAGGTATGTTCATACTGATTTTTTCCTAAGTTTTGAGTGGTTTTACAGGGTTCTGGGTAACAAAATCGAATTCTACATACGATTTTCGATTGAAAATGGCATTTTAATACAAAGTTACTGAAAATGTGTCTCCATTGGGCTAAGACAAAGAAAGTGTACTGTAGTCACCTGTACCGGGCTTGTGGGCAATCATTAGGGTGACTGAGAAACCTTGCCAATTTGCACTCATCCCATGAACTGCTTTGACAATTACATGGAAATACCTTTACAGGTGGCATTTGAGTGATTATAGCTGCCGCAAGTGCCAAAGAAGTCATACAAATATTGTTTCAAATCACTTGTACATTCCGAAACATCAGGTATTGTGTACGACTTCATTCCATACTGTGGGGATCAATCATTCTGGAGCAATACTTTCATATTAAAAGAATAAGTAATTCTTTCTCTTGTAAGATGGTCGTGGTTTTGTGCAAGTCAATCCAAGATCAACCACGGAGTACGTTACGGTCTGGTTACGTCCCTGCGTGAGCTGATTTGTAAATTTCTAATATTGTCGTTATTCTACTCAAGTAGGTTTCCAAACAGATTCAGAACATCTATGAGCTGATAGAAGAATTTCTCTCGCGCTTCTGAGACTTAGAATCTATCCATCCTGGAGGAAAAATAATGTTTTTATAGTGGAAGATGCATTTTTGCACGCACTTTTCTTTGTGCATGGTTCAGTAATGATGCCTCTGCCTCTACGCCTCCAATTGTTCATTGTTTCAATCTATAATATTGTATATTCATATAGAGATTTTGTATAAGAAATAGCCAACACCGAAATAGGTGGCTATGCACTCAGCGTTCCCTTGCTAAACTATTCTGTTCCTTTAACTTCTCCTAGATGGAGCGGTTACTGGACTAGCCTTCATTCCGAATTCGCGTAGCAAAATAATGGAGTGGATGTGAGTGCTTCACAGATGTAAGGAAAAAATAGCTAATTTGGCTGAGATTCGTCCCAGCTAACAGCTAAAATTTTAGCTATTATATAATTTTTGGTTCCTCAAAATGAAAAGTTTCGTTACTCACAAACCAGTCTTATAGCCAAAGCTATAATCTTTTAGCTTCTCATGACAGCTGATTTTCCGACGTTTAAAGCTCTAGATGTACCTTTCAACTAAAAGCTAAATTAGCTGTCACTCAATAACTAATGGCAAATGGATCTATAACTTGAAGAAAATAGATAGGAGCTACATTACCTTTAGCTATGAAACTAACTAGGTAATAAATTATTTAGCTAATGCCCAACTCTGGCGTTTCAGTTATCTGAGCAATGGTCAGATTTAAGAGGCTTTGTTAATTCGGAATAATTCATTATGAGCCCAAAGCCTATAAGTTACAGTCCAAGCAAGTAGATTTGTAAACAGATACAATCCATCTACTAGCTGAAATGAAAAGTTTTTCCACGCTTTTTGATTCTTAGAACTCATCTATCCTAGATATGCCTATTACGTCCAGCAATTTACACGTCCTCATTTGCTGAAATGACACAAACGTGTTTCTCATCCGAAAGATGTATTTTTAAACAAAATTTGGTGTCAAAAGGACCTTAGAATACTTTACGTGTCTCGTAGTCTCACGTTGTGACTCCAAGGTTAATGCACAACGGAATTGACAGGCTATTCGAGGCAAAGGGTGGATTATTCACTCTGTTTTTTCCAAATAAAATCCCCCTGATGCAAAATATATAGGAAGGAAGCTTTAGAAAACGCTCTGTAGGTAGAATAATGAAAAAGAAAATTTTTACTATGCATGAAGGCCACCAACAATGTCAAGAGGATGGCTTGGAATCGATAATGTAGATACAGCTGAGGTCGGGGATAAAAGAAAGGAAGTCCCGGAGGCCCCGAGCGAGATGGAAACGGCAGTCCAACGGTCTACCTCACGTACGAGTGTAAAGAAATTGTTTACTATATAGAAATTGGCTTAAAGCTTTAAAACCTGTAATACGGTCACAGGAATGTTCAAATTTTCTGCAAGATTTTGACTTTATCCTTTGATTCTTTGAAGAATTCTCAGTGTTTTTATATGTACAGCTTTGAAATTTACCCCCTCAAATCTACCTTTCCCGTAATGAAATTCGAAATTCCTACGGTTTGTTGAAAAACTCGAGTACAATTGTGATCGAACGAGATAAGAATCACGAACATCGGTTGAGAATTGTAGCTTGAGCAGCTTAACAAGATTGTTAGGAAAGAAAATCATACAAATGAACTCTTCTTTCGAATTACGCCCTTTAATGCCTCTTTTCCGTTATGAAATTCGTAATTCTTGAAGTTTTTTGAACATCCAGATACGGTGCTAACTGAAAAAAACGTCTGCCAAGTGGGTGTGGCACATAGCTTCCTCGTATCCATAACATGACTGTAGAGATCATTGAAAATTATTATTGACTAAAGAACTTCGTTCAATTAGGCGAAGTAAATATTGAATTAGGGTAAATGCATCGTGTTGAATTAGGGTATATACATCGTTCAATGATGGTTCAATATGGTTCGATCCAAGCTCGATGGTAAAACTTTATTTTCTCTTTATTACTCACGAGGACCATCTTTACATCAGTCCGAACAATCCCTGAAAATTTCATCGAAATCAGTCATGAACTCCCGGAGTTATGCGCGTAACAAGGATTTCACGTTTGCCGATGCGCAGAGGCTACTATTGATCCGGGGGTCATGAAACTCACAGGGTACCATCTACACATCAAACCGAACAATCCCTGAAAATTTCATCGAAATTGGTCAAGAACTCCCAGAGTTATGCGCGTAACAAGGATTTCACGTTTGCGCATGCGCAGAAGCTACTATTGATCCGGGGGTCATGAAACTCATAGGGGACCATCTAAACATCAAACCGAACAATCCATGGAAATTTCATCGAAATTGGTCAAGAACTCCCAATGCGCAGAGGCTACTATTGATCATGAAACCTATAGGGGACCATCCACACCCCAACCCGCACAATCCCTGAAAATTTCATCAAAATCGGACAATAACTTCGTGTAGTTTTGCCCGTAACAAGGATTTGCTGACAGACACACAGACAGACACGGAACCAAAATTGTTCAGAAAGGTCTAAAACGCAAAATGCGAGTGGAATTTTTGATTTTGGAGACAAAAAAATTTTTACATTCCGAAAGTGAAAACAATGCTTCCGCTACCTTGGTAGACTCGGAAGCAATATGCCGAGATTACCAAAACTTCGGAATTACGATATCCAATATTGCGGAGGAAGAGAATTGAAATTACCACCAGGAAATCAATACAAATAAGGTTTTCGATAACCAGGAAAAACCACTTAATTGTTTTAACTTAGGTACAAGTGGTATGTTTCTATGCTCTCAGGTGGGATACAAATTGTCTCTAAACTATGAATCTCTTGAAAATTTGCCCATTGCTAGCTGCATGTCTGGAACCTCCTGAAATTCTCCATTTAATTCATTTTCCTTAATGTGGTAAGTTCATTTGTTACTTGTACCTCGAAGGTTGGTGAGAATGTAGTGTGCAATGAATGGAATGTAAGTACAATATTTCTTTAGTAATAGAGCCACCAATGAGACCATCAGCAGCTTTGGCAGACGCTAAATTGATTGTTGAATAATTTATTATCCCTCCAAAATTAGCACTAGGTATTTTAATAAAAAGTAGAAGGACATCTACTTTAATTTTCGGTAAGTTCTGGTAGTTTAAGTAACTAGGGACACTGAGAGTCTGAATCTGGACCAAGAATAACTTTTTCCGTCTTTAGATACTCCTGAGTGACTCGGGAGTTATTGGTTAACTAATATTAAACTAATTAAGCCAAAAGCTCAACTAAACTTCCATTAGAAGATTGGAATTTTCTTAACCTCTAAGATTCAAGTTTTTTAAAAGTCGAAAAAAAAAGTGTGAACAAAGTTGATTGATTTGAAAATGAATCCAAAGGAAACCACAACAAACATTAGAAGCATCATTGTATAGTAAACGGCGTGAAATGTTGTGCAGTGAGAAGTTCCCTAGATATGAAAAGTAACAAAAATCCTTTTCCAAACTTAACATTTGATTCACGGTCCAACCTCAATTATTTCTATAAAATTGAAAAAGGAAAACAGTTATAGGTTGCTAAAGAATTCGGGGTTTTAGAATCATTTTCCGCTTAGTTAACCAACAAAAAAGTAGAATAATTCGACAACAAACGTATGAAACTGGGGTTTTATAGGCATTTCCGAGGATTCAGTCTTAAAAATGTATGTAACGGACCCATGAGCAGTTATTTTTGTTCTAATTTGGGTTGTCAAACACACCCATCGCTCAATTTCTGTTAGATGTCCCTCTACTGACGAAAATTTGCTTCAGAGGGTCTCATAAAATTATAGATTTTATTCCTTTCTTCGCCATTTTTCAAAATGAAGAATTTACAAGAAATGTCGCATGAATATGTAAAATGAAACTAAACTAAGTTGAGAACAGTAGAAGCGAATAGCCTTACTCCTCATAGTCTTGATAAATTATTATATCACTACTAGGAACTGTCTGAAATTATAAAAGGAACTATGTAGGTGGATGACGTACTGAAAGCAGAACTCAGGAACTTAGATGGGAACTAATTAAAGATTACTTAAGTCCTTAGAATTGAGAACAGTGGAAGATGGGCGATGTAGCGGAGAGACTTAAAGCGACTAGGGGGTTGTAACTTTACTTTGCCAACTTTACCACCGAAACGTGAATTGGGCTGTTCATGGCACGATCTACTAGATCGAAGTACTTCTAAGCAATACTGAAGGAAAGGTTTGGATGTAGACAAGGGTCGTGAGGCACCCCACGATGGAATGCCGTAGCGATGTGGTAATGGCCCAACAACGCACCAAAGATTTAGCATGTGGACTTTTTCAACACCTTCCAGTATGCGAGGGAAACACAGCTGCTATGCGCAAAACCGAGGAACTTTCAAAATAATTTCGCATCAAAAGTTTATTTTTCCATGAATTAGGGAGTAGGGCAGTGAGATTGTAACTTAACTCACTATGCCAACTTTACCACTGAAACGTGAATCCAACTGTTCATATCGACATCTAAGGAGACCCAATTACCTAAAAGTGCCATACTAGGTAAATGTTTGAATCTAGACGCATGTCGTGAGGTATTATCGCAGCTTTGTGATAAAGGCACAACAATGGACCAAGGGTTAGGATTTTTTAAAGCTGGACTGTTCTAACACCTTCAAGTCCGCGTGGAAACTCATTGACTTTGCGGAAAACCAAGAAACTTCTTGTTACATAATTCCACATTAACGGTTCATTTTTCTTTCCAAATGCTGTTTTATTGCTTTTTATCTGAATAATGGTGAATATGCAAGGATTCATCACGATTTTTTCGTCTATTTACCAATTTCCATAATTAAAAACTGCGACTCATTATCAAATACTTGTTGGGTTTCCTCCATTATAAAATTATAGGGCACGAAGCACTGCACGCTAGGAAATGGGTCATTCCAAATCCCACCTAAATCATCTTGAAACCATTCAATTATCAGCTTCAAATATTTATAAGGACAGAAAATAGCTCCTTGGCTCACAGTGTATGGGTTAGGACAGTGGTTTTGTACCTTTATTCACTCTGACAGCTTTAGCACGGAAACGTGAATTCAACTGTTCATATCACCATCTGCAGAGACCCAACAGCAGGCTGTGCTGTAGGAAAGGTTTGAATGCACACACAGATCTTGGGGAACCTCATGCGTTGGAGCAGTGGCGTGATAATGGAGCAACACTGAACAAAAGGTCTTAGATTTTTCCGAATTTTCTAAGAAAATAAAGCTATTGTAATAAAAACAAAGAGTTAAAATGCAATTTTTTCAAAAATTTGTGATGTTAGTTATCTGGACTGTGCTGCGCTCTGCCATGAGCATCTGATACTCGAAAGATTCCATCAGACCTTCTGTGAGCCCCACGGTCAACTTTGACGTAAATATCACGTCCGCAACGACAGACTTCTTGGGAAAGGTCGTGGTTTTCTGAATGGGTATTCGTCCGTTCCACAATCGGAAAATGATTGACATTATCGTTTTGTTTTTACAGAAGTACCTCCCACAGTTCCAAGGAGTCGGCATCTGCGTCGTCAATCTTCAGGACGACATGCAAGAGTACTTGAGGGGCCTCTTCATAGCTCTGTAAGTACAAAAAGTATACAACTAATGGGTTTTTAATTAGGAAGTAAGCTAATAAGAAAGCATAAGACGTGATTTTTTGGTCAAGAGACAAATTCACACACTAATATATTTTGCAACTAAACATGTGGCAACCTAACTACCACATGGGTGGATACAGGTGGGACGCATTATTTGCTTCAAGTCTCCCCCTTAATGCGGCTCGGCAGAAGACTTCACACCCATAGCAGTGCGATGAATTTCGAGTCTTGGCTTCGGCATGGGTTTTGTGAGAGCGTCGGCCACCATCTTTTCAGTTGACAAATATCTCACGTGGACATCCTTCCTTTCGACGGTTTCACGAATGAAGTGATGACGGATATCAACATGCTTGGTCCGCCGGTGATGTACAGGATTGCCCGAGAGAGCTATGGCACCTTGGTTGTCACTGTTGATAACCATAGCACCTATCTGGCTAATACCAAGTTCCTTCGCCAGTCTCTTGAGGGAAATAGCTTCCTTACAAGCTTCCGATAAAGCCATGTATTCAGCTTCACAGCTTGAAAGCGCCACCGTTCGTTGTTTCCTGGACTCCCAAGAAATTGCGCCGTTTGCGAACGTGAATACGTAGCCGGTGAACGAACGTCGATCAATTTCGTCACTCCCCCAGTCGGCGTCAACGAACCCTTCAAGTTCTTCACCTGACTTTCGGAACTCCAGACAAAACTCTTTCGTTCCCTTGAGATAGCGCAGCACACGCTTAGCAGCTTTCCAATGTGATTGGTCAAAGCAAGAATTAAATTGACTTAAAATGCTGCAGGCATGCGCAATGTCTGGTCTTGTACTTACGCTCAAGTACATCAAAGAACCTATTAATTGCTGGTAAGGAATTCCAGTTTCTCCCCCTGGTTCTGCTTTCTTTAATTTCAAACCAGTTTCCATGGGTGTTTGAACTGGACTTGCGCCTTCCAATCCAAATTTCTTTAATAAAGTTTCGATGTAATTCTGCTGGTCGAGCTGAATTGTATTAATTAGGAAGTAAGCTAATAAGAAAGCATAAGACGCGATTTTTTGGTCAAGAGACAAATTCACACACTAATATATTTTGCAACTAAACATGTGGCAACCTAACTACCACATGGGTGGATACAGGTGGGACGCATTATTTGCATCAAGTTTTTTCTTCTACCTGTTTTTCAGATAAGATTATTCAATATATCAATATTGATCAATATCCATATGTAAATACATGATTTTCACATATTTTTTTTACAATCTTCTACTGATTGAGTTTAAAAATCAGTGGGTATTACGGAGAAGGAAAGATCTAATATTGATCTCATCCGACACAACACGTGGAAACCCGTGGAAAAATTGACCTCAATTCATATTTAAACAAAGTTTTTTTTTCTTGAAAATTGAAACGCCTTTTCGTTGAAAAATGTGCGTTTTTTTAACGCTAAAGGCAGTTTCCACAAATTAATTTGATTATATTAATGAAGAGCTGACTTCACGAGAATGTTTCTTACATAAAACATGAGGTTAATTAATTTTTATCAAGGGGTGTAAATTACTACTTTTGTACATTTCAGATGAGTTCTGTCAGACTCCAATCAATGTTTAAATATGTGAATTTGAACGCTCGACGTTCGTGTTAAATACGGTTATATTCTGATAACAAAATTAACGGTATTTTCACAGTGTCCTTAATGTCGATTTTATAGTGAACCAAGTAAAAAGACACAGAAAACGGAATAAAAATTTTGAATGCCGCACTACTCAAAAACAAGCATTTTCGTTAACAAAAATGTTGAAAGCCTATACACATGAGGTGCCTCGCACCAGCTGCACACTTTTTTTTCGGGTGAAACTAGACCGAAAATAGAGCATTTTCTATTTCAACCCCTTCCCAAGAAATGATTATTTGATGATTTTTCTCCAGAAAACCTTGTTTTGTGCCATAAAAACGCACATTTTTCCTGTTAAAAACTACTTTCATCAACTTTCAATCATATTGTTGGGTTCAGCGTCAAATTTCCTGTACGCATAGTGCATTTTCATAATCAAAAGTTAACTTCTAACGACCCTAATTGCAGTTCGAACGTTCAACATTTAAAAATAATGAAGTTTTAAGAAAATTTTTCAACATTAACTCTATTTTCAAAGAAGTTCTTCTCACTGAGCATGACCATATGAGCGAATTCACCACAAATGATTGGGTTATATATGTATTTCTAATTGAGTTTAGATTTGAGAACTTCTGTCTGTGGGAAAATTCAATCAATATTATTGAGAAAAAACGTGTTCTGGATTTTTTGAATTTTTCACCTTTTAATCTAGTTTTTTGTACATTTTAATGAAATTCAAGCTCAATTACAGAATTATAAATAACAAGCACGGGATACTTCAAAAACAATTTATTTTAAAATTTACAGAGCCAATGCAATAAATTAATTTTTAATGAAAATTCGCTACAAGATGTTGGAAGTTGTCGAATTTCATTTGAACTTGCACATTTAATCAGCTTTCCAATGGTATTGTCAATTCCGTATCGATTTCATGGAGAAATTTTAGTTCTAAGGCGAAAAAATGTCGGACAAGCTCCAATAGCAAACGAAGAACCCCAGGGTTGTAGGAGCTGCAGTTTAAAAGGCATAAATTGGAAAACCCATGAAATCCGGGGAATTTTCCAATGTATCGAATGTTTATAAACAGAACAAAGTGCCAACTTCCCGAATCCATGAACTCATAGAAAAAGTCTTGTTTGAAGGTGCAAAACTGTTGGAGACCTCTCAAGGCTGCAAAGGGGCTATCCCTAGAGCAAAAGCCACAAGAGTTTGCACAGCAAAATTTGAGAAAATTGGTTCTTAACTTGGAAATGGTTTGTACATTATAAAACATTTGTACTCCTATTTGTACTATACGTCATATTTATGTGCTACCTTCGTAATTTAGCACGATTTTCCTAACATTGTTTTGAAAGCTGGAAACTAAGTTGTTTCTCCGGCATGGAAAAGTTTCAGTTTAATGCTGTTCAATAAACCATTTCACACTTCAGAAAAGTTTTTTGTCAACATTCCGGTAGTATCGTTTGACAATCATTTTTAAAAAGTTGAAAACTTAGCACTTTTGTGTACAAAAACAATCCTCACCCAATGTGAATACGAAAAATGTAATCCAAAAAAAACATTATTTTATTTAAACAAAAAGTTTTGGTTTTTTGAGTTTTAGCACTTTTTTCTACATTTTTTGAACATTTTAATCCCGTTAATAAGGTGCAGATAGTCACGTTCATGTATTAAGAGTCATATTTCATAATCTGGCCTTTGGGAAATTTATATCTATCAATAATAAAAACCATGAAATCAAGGGAATGTTTACCTTTCGCGACTGCCAAGGCACTATCCCGAGATAGAAAGTAACAAAAGTTTGAACAGCATAAATTGGGAAAATTCATTCTAAACTTGCAAAAGGTTTGAAAACAGTAACCCCTATTAATGTACTTTTTTTCTCATATTTATGTACTACCTTTTTAATGTAGCACCGTTATGAAGTACATGAGGTACGCGAACGTAAGATAGCTAACGTTATTTTGCTCGGAAACTAAAATTTCTCCAATGGCAGCAATCCTGAATGGCAAAATTTTAGTTTAGTACTGTTTAATAAACCATTTGACGCTTCAGAAAAGCTGTTTGAAAAAATTCCGAAATTATTGTGTATCCAATTTTTTAACTCAATGTGATTACGGAAAACTTTGTTCCAAATAATATTCTTCAATTTAAACAAAGATTTTGGATTTTTTTTAGTTTTTAGCACTTTTTATCAATTGTTTAAAACATTTTTATCCCGTTATGTATGTGCTAGGCTCTTTAATGTTTTGAGGGTCATTATTTCGTAGTCTGGACGTTCGAAAATTGATGGAACCTCAGTTTTCTTGACTGTGATATCTATGAATCAAGAAGCGTTGCGTATATATTACGGTCCTTCTAGCTTATAATTCAATTTAATCATCGTTATCCCCTTATCCCTTCGAAACGGTCGAAAATTTCCCTCAAAAATACCCTTTCGAATTAACTACGTAGAATTCCGAATTGAGGAAGTCGAGAGCGAGAGCGAAAGAGATAAGTGGATTAAGAGCCGCAAATTAGCTCCCCGAACCCGTCTGGGGCCCTTCCCCGGTGAAATGCATTTAACCCGTTGTCAGGAGGTCAAAACGCGTCGAGGTGTGGTTTTCGGAAAAGGGTTAAACAGGGGTGGAAAGTTATCTCGAGCGGAAAGTGCGCCATGTGGCAAGGAGCGGGCCATTGGGAGGAGGGGCGATTTTGGTGAAAGGCTGGTGGAAAGGGGTTGGCGGGGAAGTAAAAGTAATTCATTGTCGGATTAACCAATGGGAAAGGTGAAGGGAACGTGTAGGGGAGGAGGGAAAAAAAGGTTGGCCACCAGCTTTTAACTTGATGAGCGGAAGGGGTTTTTCTTGGTAACCCCCCTTTCACCTCCTACCGCCCCCATTTCACCGTAGAAGTAGAAGTGGTTTTTTTTTTCTCAACAAGGCGCCTTGTAATAACAATAGGCGAATTAGCCTCTGGAAAAAAAAGACGTCATCGTCACGGTAAACATCGTTGAGAAACAAAACGGAACACAGGCGTGAGAAAAGCGGCAGAAATTCCATTTGAAAAGAGAGAGAAAAACGACAAAGGGAATCAGACGATGAGAGAAAGAGATAATCCTTTTTTTGTTACTCAAGTGGTGTTTTCTGAAGGAGGAGCGACAATTCGGATAATCTTCTGAAATGAAAATGGAAAAATTCAGCGAATGTATGAAAAGTTGAAGCGCTGGGATCAATTGAAATGAAAAGAGAGATAAGAATTTAATCACCGTTGAAGGCTTCGGGATTTCAGCTTTTCTGTCCAAAGTAAAGAAAATGCTATTGTCCATAAAATGTTCGCTAAGTACACTTTTTTGAGCGTTTAATGTACATAACAGATAGTAACAAATGTATATTATTATGTAGGTAACTATCTAGCTATTCAGTTTGCTCGAGCACTCTCCGTCTGAAGAAATGCTTCGTCAGTTTGGGGTCGCCTGTTAAAATTTATCCAAAATAGTGAGGGACACACAACTGCTTGCTAATCCGTTCCATACCCTTAAAAATTAAATAAAAACTATTGGTGTATATCTGTGTGCGTGTGTGTGTGTGTGTGTAGCAGAGGTACTGGCGGAAGCTGGGGATGAACAATTTGTGGCCCCTCTCCTGGAGTTTGTGGATTATTGGGAGCCTGTGATAAGTGCACCGAGCCACAACTTTGGAGAGCCTGTGGAAAATGGTAGCAGAGGAGGCAGAGGCCGTGGACAATGGGATACTTCATATAAATGTTTTTAGACAACAACGTTTTCCCATGCGTACGTTCTCTGCCATCCAATCTCTTCGCCTGAGGCCTCATAACGAGCAGCTTGTCCAGAATGCAATCCTGGCAAATAGCGTTGGGGCCTCTCCCGCACCCTTGGCAGTCATGGGCCAGCAGCCCACCATTCAGCAACCCTCCCTCGCGACCTCTGTTCTTCTTTTAGACTTGAAGACTGAAGTGATGAGGCTCGGGAAGCAGGCAGGGAATATTTCTGGTTATGAGAGTGCCTACCCGCAGGACCTGGCTAGGCGGGCTGCTGAGGGGCCGAATGGCTTGGAAGACGAGGTTGCAGCATATACACAGAGGATTTTACCACAGGAAGTGAGGAAGTGACAGTGGAACGACGAGCCTGTTGTGCCCCTGGTTCCACCTGGGATTCCTTTCTCAGCATCGTGTGCACATAGGTACTTCATGACGAGGCACGTAAGTATCTTGGCAAGAGCTCCACTTAACCAGGACTTGATGGTATTTCAGCCCTGCGTTGGAATTAAGCTCCAAAGAATGTTAGACTGCTCATCCTCAAACCAGTTACTACTGTTGGAAATACCCCTGAAAGCGTTGGTCAGTGCCCAGACAATTTTCGTTAATGAGAAAGGGGAAGAGGCCCCTAATTTCTATTTCGTTGGTTTTCTTCTGCCACTTTCATAAGATACTGGCTTCTTGCCTCCAACTGGTGTCATTGGTGACGTCCACATAGGCACAGGCGAGAACCTAACAGTTTTCCAAACTATCATTTCGCTGGCTCGCATCAAGAAATGGCAGCTCCATCTTGCCACTCCGGACGTCACTAAAGCCTTTGACACTGTTAGCCACTCTGCCCTGACTCTTTGTATTCGTGGCTAGGGGCACCTACTCCTTTGATTGAGTATGTTGCCTCTCTGTACCCAAAAGGCGTCATGCCTGTCAGAGTCCTCAAGGCACAAAGTGAGGTGTCAAGGGATTTCGTCATTGGGATTGTATGCCAGAGGGATCCTCTGTCGCTACTCCTCCTTAAGTTGGCCGTGGAACCAGCTTTGGGTTAGCTACCGGCAGAAATAGGGTGTGAGAAGTGCATTGGCATTTGCCGACGATGTCATCAAGCTCACTGAAATCCGTGAGACCTTGCAGATTGCCCTCAATGCATTTGCTGAGCAGTTAGCCAGGTGTGTTTTGGTGGTTAACCCAGCTAAATGGGGATTGGTAACCTTGGTCCTGCCAGGTCACCACCATAAGGTGAAGGTAGTGGATGAAGAGGCCTTTGTCCCAGGACAAACTTCCATACATGCTCGATCTGAGGGTTCATTTCATGGATGTTGCCACCATAGCCATAAGCTGTGTGGACCTTGGTGGAGCACTAGCTCGTGTAACCAAGGCTATTATGAAGCTGTAGCAGAAGCCTTTGCACGTACTAACTGCCAAAGCTTACCTATGGGCTAGTCTTTGGTAGGCCTTCTGGAGGAAGGCATTTTGAGTTAGACGGTGAGGTTCGTCATGCTGTGCGCTCTTGGCTAGGCTTTCCAGCTGGTGTCCCAAGTGCCTATATCCAGCTCTCTCGCGTAAGAATGGAAGCAACTTCAGTTGAGAAGTCCTAAGGAGGCCGTATGCCACACCAGCTCCATACGATTAAAGTCGCCGAAATTTTCTTCCTGAGCTACTCAGCTGATCCTGCACTCAACCATCTTCATGTGTTAGTTATAAGAAGAGCACATTCCAGATTTCAGCGTCATACAATAATTAAGTCGAAATTGGTTTTTAGAGCAATTGAGCTGACCCCGCTCATAAGCATTTTCAAGTATCAGTCCTAAGGAGGCTGTATGCCACATTGCAGCTTCATGCGATTAATTGTTTGATCGAATGAACTGCATTTCAAATTCAAACAATCAACTCGAAAGCTTTATTTAAGACTAACACGAAACGTACCATACGAAGATCTCAAAGGAACGAAGAAATTTCCGCCCCTAATGAAGCAGCTCGTCCTGGATCTCATAAGAAGAAAAACGTCCCCTTTAGAAGTAAATGCATTTATTCACACGGAACGGCGCAACGTCATTCAAACACAGCGGAACATCAAAACTGCACAACGCGCCCAGTTTGCTTCATTATTCCAAGTTAGTTCTCCCGCGATAAGAGCCCTTCGCAAGCCCTTTGTGCCGCTCTCCAACGCTCGCACGGCTCGCGGCGCGATGTTATTCAAAGGTCAAAGGGCTCGAGGAAACCCTACGTACTAAACGCTGTAAATTCTTACACGAACGCGCGTTATTCTTGTTATTTCCGCGAATCACACTCGCGTCCTCGATGGTTTCCATTCTCCGGTGTTTGATTCCCTTTTATCACGTTGAATACATTCGTGTGCTGTGAATAATACCTTCTTTCACCTCTTCGTCGAAACTCAAATGCTTATTATGGGACTCGAATGAATTGAAGAGGGACTTGACGGTTCATTCCATTGTAAAACAGCTTCCTACATCACTTCTACATAATACTCCAATATTAATCAGAATTACTCTAAAATTACCTTCATTGTTGAATCACTTCGTTGGAAACATCAAAAGGTAACATAGTGTATAGAAATATGTGTGAGCCCAACGTATGATGTTGATTCACTTTCCATGGTTAATGAATTTATTCCACAGTTAAACGTTTTTGCATGAATAGGTATGGTTTAACCGAGACTTAACTGCAGAAAAACGTCATATCGTCGTCTCCAGTAAAACATAACAAAATAATGTTTTTCCAAACTTTTTAGGAGAGCCAAAAACCTATTTTCAACTATTTTCTTGCAACTCCTAACATTTTCGTCCTCCTTCCAAGTGTTTTCATGTCTTTTCAATGATGTTTCATGTATTTAAAAGCTTTTTGAAGAAAAAAATTAGAATTTTAAAAAATATGCGGTATGCGGAATCGCCTTTCAAAACCAGTGTTAAGGAAGTGTTCACAGAGCTAATCTAAATTAAGTTCCTCAATAGAAAATTCGTGGTTCTAAATTTGAATAATTACAGGAATTTATACTTTTCCCAACCCCAACTATTCCAACATTCCACCCCATATAATGATCATTAAATGTTTTTTTCTCTCTCTCAAAGGAGTTAGTCGGAAAAAGTTGATGTGTTCTTATGGAGAATGTATATTATGTTGAATTGATTTGAAATATCCACAAAACAGACAATTATGTGCATTATAGAAAAACTCTGCAAATTCTTTCACTGGGGTTTATTATTCAATTTTATTCATTTGGCTTGCGTTCATGATTTGAATTTCTACTAAGCTTTGGAGTGTGCGTGTTTCACAGGTGATAGAGGGATTATTGAATTTCAGGAGATATGCAGAGCACGTAAATCCGTTCTCAACCAAAATACCTATTTGGATTGATCAGTTGATCATATTTGTGTGCCTCTTGAAATTCAATAATCACTCTATCACTTGTGAAACACGCACACTCCAAAGCTTAGTAGAAATTCAAATCATGAACGCAAGCCAATTGAATAATGAACCCCAGTGAAAGAATTTGCAGCGTTTCAGAATGTTTTAACCCGTGTATCGGCTACAAAGCCTTTTAGGAGTTCACTCCAGTATCCACATTACTACATCTACATCACTACGTCACTAGGTTACTGATAGCAACACAAAAACAATAATAAACCAAAATACGCAAATGTTGGCACCATAAATCGGGCCATAGATCGAGAATGGTTTGACCTACGGACCTGGGGAAGGGCTCATTCGATGCCTCGTGGAGTGTTCTTCAAAAAGAGTACAAATTTAGGACGCCTTGACTTTTTTGAGGTTTTTAGGGATTTTACAAAACTTTGACAACCCTTAAAGGGCAGTTTAAATTAAGTGAGAGAGCTGGCTCAAGAATTGGGGCGTCGCCGGACCAACATGGATTTTTCCTGAAAATTTCAGCTTTTTTGCTTCAGCCGTTTGGGAGAAATCGTGTGTACGGCGTACGGCGGACGGACGGAAAATTTTTATTGCAGATTCGGATTCTACACCCTTTGAAACGTAAACCATGAAATTTTCAGGGGGGGGGGGGGGGGTTAGAATTTTTTTTTCACGAGCGATTACAATGGTTTATTATTGAATAATAAACCAAAATTAAAAAAATTAGGTAGTCAAGTTGTTTTGATTTTTGTAGGAATTTATTATGTGTTATTGCTGATGTTGCTCTTTTTTTTGGTCTCGATGTCTGACGGAACCATGCGGGAAGGGGACGTTCAGGTTTTTGGTTCCAAACTAGTTCGGAAAGCGTTCGGACAAGTAGGACGAATACCGAAAGTTCTCGGTGGTTCTATCCCTCCCCCTGTAGGTTCTGGTTCTATCCCGAACTGGTTCGGAACCTCTTGTCAAAACAAACCTAACAATAAGGCGTAACACAGTTGCCTAATTGCCTAAACAACCAGTACAATTTGTCGTGTTGATTCCTGAGCTTTTTTCACTCTTAAATGGGTCCTTAATTCTAAGGCTTCTTATAAATCAATATCAAATCTTCTCTTATCTTTTTGGCTGATTACAAAGGTTTGTTATTGAAAATATTAATCACGAGCTGCAGAAATTACGCATGTCGACACAAATACGGAAATGTGTGCTGCATCAGTAAGCCTATCTTCGGTCCTTCATGGCTCCCTGAACGTTTAATTTTTTCAAATCATAAATTTAATGAACGAAAAGAATGACTTTGCGATTTCTCTACTTCGTAAGCTTCTTATCGCTTAAACCCATAAAGGTGTAACTCTCTCTGAGAGAAAATTCTTTCCGCAAATATTTCCCTCTCTCCAGTTTACCCGTCTCTAATCTCTAGTTTTTCGACTTACCTGCGATTTTTTGATATATCACAGTGATGTAGCTTTTTCTTTAGATAACAACTGTGTGTATTAGGAGCATAAATGGAATAGGAGCAGTAGGGTTGATGTACATCGAACATTCATACTGGAAAGGGCAAGTCACGAGATAATGATGTTTTCTCCCGGTCTGCATCTCTCGTCGGAGTATAAACCGCTTACACGCCTCGATTCACTTCGGGCTTCGAGTTTCCCTTCCGCTTTCGCGGGCTGAATTATGAAGGTTGGTCTTTGTGTGAGTTCGTGTCACCGTAGTTGGATTTTAATGTGTCCGTGTTGAGTCCTTAAGAGGCAGAAAAACATTTATGCTTTCCAACTTTGAATCAGCAAAAGTTACCGCTGACGGTACGAGCGGCAGCGTAATGGGTCGTAGTTAAATCCGGTAAGGAACAAGTTCAAATCTACGCAAATGGTTTGGAGAGCTCTCGGTTTTATGTTACCGACTGGTGTGCGAGTGAATTACAAACTCGTTCATTCGGAGAACGAGGGCGGGAATGGTGGTATGTTGGAAGAGGGTGAAAGGAATTTGCTATATAGAGATATAATGAACTATATCTTAATTGAGAAATAGTCATTAGTGCAAGGTCTAGCGGATTTGCGAGGAGTCACTTGAACTTTGTAGGAAGTGTGCACGTTTTATGTGGGGCAACTGTCATTCGGCTTAACGTCTAAGCAGTGTTATTGCGTCCAGACTTTTCCTTAAACCAATATATTACACATTTGTGTAACCTACGTTCAACCAATCTCAATACCATAATATTTTAATGGTTATTGGTAGTGAGAATAAGAAAGCCGGAGTAGAAAATATTTCGTGAATTAAGTTTGATCAAAGAATCGATACAAATCAGCGTCGAGAACAAATCATTGTGGATATCGAGTAGTCCAGTCATCTGGTGGTTTGAGCTTGCGAAAATTCCGAACTTTCCGCAAATTTGCTGGGTTGTTTCTACCCCCCCCCCCCCCCCTAGGGGTGCTACACCTCATTTTGCGGACAAATTAACCATGTGCTAACTTCAGGGGGGCCGAAAAACCGCGATTTTTTCGGACTTTTTCCGCTATAACTCGAAAACTACGCAACCTAGCGAGAAGACCACCCTATTATAAAACGAAGTAGACAAAATTTTCTACTCAGCCAGAAATGTAGGAATTAAGAATATGACACTGATGTATCTTAAAATCTTTTTATTGACAGCAAGTTAAAATTGTTGTTGAGTTTTACAGTTATAAAAAGTATTAGCAAGGAATAAAATGTTGATGTATTTACAGTATTCACAAGTATTAATAATACAACAAATGTTAATGTAGGTACTGTACAGATCGTAGATCGATTGTCATCCTTCAATTATGATCCTTCATAGTCATCTGAAATACAAGATTAGAATCATTGTATTTAATCTATACCAGGTGAGAAAAACGATATCAGTAGATATGGCAGTATGAAGTGATAAGTCCCTTATTGAGTTTTTATATGCTCACACTTATAAACATAATTGAAGACTTTAGTACCAAAGGGTCTAAATGACATTGTCGAAGTTTCTAGGATTATTATTTGGTTGGAGCCTGTATGCGATTAGCTTTCAGTGTAGAAACACCCTAAATGCCAACACAGTTTGAATTGACACACTGTCACCAATTACATTTCGCCTAAAATCCCGCTTTTCCTTGTGTCCCTAGTCCAGGTGGGATTTGTTATACAAAAGGACTAAATGACATAACAATGTGCCTGCGAAAGTTAGGTGTGATAGAAAAAAGAAACAAGCAACTAGTGTAATGATTTGCAACGTTTTTTCTTGGTCGATTGGAATGGTTCGTTCTTGAAAACGATAAACCAAAAACGAACTGTGTTCTCAGAAAACATAGTCCAAATCAATACTAATCTACGTCGCGAATATATATATATTTCCCTGCTGACCCTCGTAACTCCGTTGTCTTCCAGAAAAGTTCGTTAAAAGAGCCTGAACGTCTACGTTAGCTAACGAACCGCCCCATGATAAGCCGTCCTAGGTAAATAATTGCTCAGCCTAGACCTTGACTCGACTACCCTTCCCCTACACGCTAGTCCAACCAGAATTTATCGCTTCCTTAATACAGCGAGGGGTTCTTTCCATTAACATCTCTTTTTTCCTACAACAAGTAAATTTCCTCATCGTCCACCCGGTTTCGCTGTGCTTTACAGCTACTCCTATTAGAAACTGCTACCCGGGCTTCCCCGTTTAAACCTCAATTTTACGACATTGAATTAAGCAACACGGTGTTTCTTTTCCCCTTTATTTTCTCCAGTCTCGAGAGCTACTCGATGTCTACATCATAAAACCGTTCTCTCGAATGGCTATGTGTTTGTTGATAGATAGATAGATAAAACATGCTTTATTACAAAATGGATGAAAAATTACGAAAATTCGTATAACAACTGCATGCAATAATCGTGATCCAGGTAGACCGTCCGATGAGTTTGCCTTTCATAGGTGTATCATTTTACACATTATGTAAGATTTCCGAGAGAATCTACCTATCACAGTCCTCATTATTATTAATTAATAAATAACGTTAACACCTTCCCAAAATATAAGAATTTATAACAAACTAACGAAATGTCACATGAATAGAAAAGTAATTGTTCTATTCATGTGACATTTCGTTAGGTTTGTTATGAAATTTAGTTTGTGAGTATTGGGAAAAAAGGCATATCATTTTACAGATAAAGCTGTCCGAATCTAATAATTATTATAATTGTTTCCCAATACTCACAAACTAAATTTATTCTACATTAACCAAACTAAATTATAACTAGGTATCACAGAGTCTTTTTTATTAGGTACTTGAAATATAACAATTTAATAACAATCTCAACTACACGATCACAGTCATCTCTCATTTTATCAATTCATAATTAACTGTGTTGTGTTATATATTAACGATATACTCGATTATTGTTTTGTACCTCAGGCTCCATGTTTTTTTTAAATATTTTATCAAATTCACATTTCCAGTGTTTGTAACGCTAAATTATTCGCGATTCAAGATTTTTTTCGTGTTTTCGATCTTATGTCATTAAAACTGTCATAACTCCCTCAATTTTGGGGATAGCTCAACTTTAATGAATCCGTTGGAAACTGCGTTAAATTTTCTATTTGATGTCAGAAAACTTTTTTTTATTGCATTGAAGATGTGCGATTGCTGCGCGAAATGGCAGTTTTGTCAAAATCTTGGAATCGCCTGCTTTTCATCTCGCCTAGAAACCCCATTAATGGTTGTTGCAGAACTGTGCAAGCCTGGTCTAGTCGCTTTTGGTTTTTTTTAAAATATTTTTAGGGTTTTAACTGCAAAAAAACGGGTCTTTTCTGTTAAAATTGAGGTTTTTCCAAAAGTCTCGACGAAAAAAGCTTGGCGGCGGGATATATCGAATCGTTGAATCGAATGGTGGCAACGCCAGACTTTTCAAGTGACGATTTGAGTTAGTTTTGTCGGATGCATAAACCCGTTCGTTTGTGAACAGCGTCCACGGCATTTCTAAGCTGTCCGACCAAAGTCAAGATAATCGAAGAGCCGTGACAAAAACCGATTAGTAAATAAAAAAAGATAGTTTATTAGATAAAAAAAGGATCAGTGACATATACCAATATTTTTTCCTCTTACTATCCGACGTGTTCGCAAGGGTGTGAGTTGTACACAGGAGGAGTGTGACTCCCTTGCTGCTTCAGAAGCATTACCATTGGCAAAAAAGGACACGAAAATCATGTCAACATACTCACTTGTGGTATAGCTGCTCAACTGAAAGCAACTCATCGGAAATGAGTTGTAGAACACATAGGAGTCAGATTGTGTGAGGAGTGATTGTATGATATCTCCTGGGACACCCTGTATAACTAAAAAAGATCTAATGTTTGAGAATTGGGAAAGCTACGGAGGAGGCATGGTCTTGGTCAGGGGCCAGGATATGCAATGACCCGCACGACCTCCCGGTCTTGAAGGAGGGGTTGCTTTGTGCGCCGTGTAATATCAACCCCAATCTGATTTCGCCGTAGCATTGGGTGTTGCAATGTTCATAATTTGTTGTTTCTAACCAAATGCAGTTTTAGTAAAATGCTTGTTGACTCGAACATGTTATCCAGTTGTAGGACAATGGTAAGATATTGGCGCTTAAATCGAGTTCATACAGATGAAATGAATTTAATGAATAAAAACGTTCGTTTGTGAAAAGCGTCTACGGCATTCCTAAGCTGTCCAGCCAAAGTCAAGATAATCGAAGAGCCGAGAGACGGCTATTGTTTGTGTTCATTAACGATTGATTGAGATGAGTTGCATTTATCTTTTTGCTGACACTGGACCCTTCTCAAACCAGGCTTCCGCATCATTACCAACTCTTCCCTTCCGTCTCTTTCCTCGCTGTATTTCCTTCAGCATGTAGCTATACCCGGTGTAGCTACACCACATGTGAGTAGATTGACATGATTTTTGTGTACGGTTTTGACAATGGTAATGCTTCTGAAGCAGCAAGGGAGCCTGGTTTGATAAGGGTCCATAGTGTCAGCAAAAAGATGGATTCAACCTATCACAATCAATCGTAAATGAACACAAACAACAGCCGCCTCTCGGCTCTTCGATTACCTTGACTTTGGCCGGACAGCTTAGAAATGCCGTGGACGCTGTTCACAAACGAACGGGTTTATGCATCCGACAAAACTAACTCAAATCGTCGCTTGAGAATTCTGGCGTTGTCACCATTCGATCCAGCGAGAAAAGTTACGTATATCCCGCCGCCAACATTTTCACGTCGAGACTTTTGAAAAAACCTCAGTTTTAACAGAAAACAAACGTTTTTCTGCAGTTGAACACCATTCCCTTAACTGAAAATATTTTTAAAAACCAAAACAACTACACTGTTGGGAAGCTGACATTCTGGCGCACGTTTTACCTGGCCTACACAGTTCTGCGTCAAGGGTCAATGAGGGTGCTTGGAGAGATGAAAAACAGGAGATTTCAAGATTTTGACAAAACTGCCATTCCGCGGGGCGGTCATCTTCAATGCAATCAAAAAATGTTTTCTGACATCAAATTGATAGGAAATTTATCGCTTTTTCCGACAGTGTCTTTAAATTTGAGCTATCTTCAAAATTGAGGGAGTTATGACAGTTTTAGTGACATAAGATCGAAAACACGAAAAAAATCTTAAAACGCGAATAACTCGGAAACGAGACTCCTAAAAAAATTGCTAGGAGGCACTTTTGGTCGGAAATGCGTTGTAGAACACGTAGAAGTCGGGTCCGGGCGTAATTCGTGGGACACCCTGTAGATACTGAGAGAGCCAGGTGAATTCGTGGAATAGGAATGAGGAGGTCGAGCAATAAGGTGTGGTGTTGGATGAACGCTGCCTTCCAACCGTGGCGTATTTTGCTAGGATTCCTCAATTAATATTACAAGTGCATTAGTAGCGAGGGAAGACTGAAGGAGATAAAGGGAGAGAGCTCTGGTATCCGCGGAATAGTGCGGGGGTTATCCCTGGGATAAGGTGTGACGGCAGAGGACGACCTCCCCTCATACCAGCTCGCGTCTCGGAAGATCATACTCCGGTGTGAAAGACGTAAATAAGTCGGTAGCCACTTTACCCCCTGTATTCACCGTTGTAGTCACCTGCTTTTAACTGTAGGGCTAAACTGCCTCTAAGCGCTAAACCGCTTGGAACCTCCGCACAAAACCGTCCGATCGACCTGAGCGCTAATGCAGAATTCAACGTCTCGTCCTAACGATGTCGTTAGGTCCGGTAACGGTGGGGTCGTTATGCAGGTTTCATCGTTCCAGGGTCAGAGGGCTTGAAAGTGCATTTTCGTAGTTTTTTTTACTCTCTCACGAATTTAGGGGAAATTGCTACACGCAACTATCTCTATAATTCAGGACACCCTACTTGACCCTCATGATTTCATTAGTTGACCGGAAGGGTCAAGGAAAAATATTGCAATGGGCACAAGTTTCTATAAATCTACCACGATATGGGACTTCAAAATCACGATGGAACTTTATCAAAAAACCGACTCCAGATCCAAGACTCCCCTTTGGGGGTGGGTGTGTTAATTTTTGACAACTTTTTAACAAAAATAGGTCCCCTTTATGTTCTATAAAAAAAATAAACTTCTGATTCGTGTTCAGCACTCATTAAGAGTATGTTTAATAACGATTAAAAATAGTTTATTTTTTATTATTTTTGATAAAAAATCACCATTTTAGGCATGAAAGATGTGTTTTATTGAGAGACAACGAATAAAATGACTTCTAATCCCTGTACTGCTTCTCAAGATCGGTATCTCGAGGGGGTCCTTGAGGGTGGCTTTTATGACAAATAATAGTTGTTTTTTAACGAATTTTTAGGGTAAATCGTCATTTTAGGCAACAAAAAATAATTTTATCAAAACACGGAGAACACTTTTGATTTGTGTACAGCACCTTAAGATACCCTCTTAGGGGTGGGTTTGATGGCCTATAAAAAGATTATATTTTTGAAGAATTTATATGCAATGTCGCCAATTTAAGCATGAAAGAAGCGTATTGTCAACAGACGGGCTTTTGGTTCGTGTTCAGCACCTCAAAATACCCTCTTAGGGGTGGGTTTGTTAATTTTTAACAACTTTTTAACAAAAATTAGGCATGAAAGAAGCGTTCTATAAAATGAAAAAAAAATCTGATTAGTGTACAGCACTCTTTAAGGGTGGGTTTGATAACGATTAAAAATAGTTGATTTTTTATTAAATTTGATGAAAAATCACCATTTTAGGCATGAAAGAAGAGTTTTATTAAAAGAAAAAAAAAGAACTTCTAATCCGTATACTACATCTCAAGATACCCCCTTAGGGGTGGGTTTTATGACGAATGAAAATAATTGATTTTTAACGAATTTTCAGGGAAAGTCACTATTTTAGGCAAGAAAAAATAATTTCATCAAGACACACAGAACACTTTTGATTCGTGTTACGCATCTCAAAACACCCTTTAGGGGTGGGTTTGATGATATACAAAAAAAATTTTGTTTTTTAAGAGTTGATATGCAATGTTGCCAATTTAAGCATGAAAGAAGCTCCTTGTCAAAAATCGGGCTTCTGATACGCGTTCAGCACTTCGAGATACCCTCTTAGGGGTGGGTTTGACGGCCTATAAAAATATTTTATTTTTTAAGAATTTATATGCAATGTCGCCAATTTAAGCATGAAAGAATCGTTTTGTCGAAAAACGGGCTTCTGATTCGTGTTCTGCACCTCAAGATACCCTCTTAAGGGTGGGTTTGATAACGATTAAAAATATTTGATTTTTTACGAGTTTTTATGAAAAATCGAGAAATTTTAATAATGAAAAGAGCGTTTATGGAAATACAAAGAACCCTTTTGATTCGTCTCAATTCAAGTACCCGCTTAAGGGTTTGTTTGAAAATACTTGATTTTTAACGAATTTTAATACTAAGTCGACATTTTAGGCATGGAAGAAACATTTTGTAGAACTGCACTCGTTGTATTCAAATGTTCATTTCAAAAGGTGGATGGCCGCAATGGATGTTCAGACGGAAATGTTTGATCTCAAACTACACTCAAATTAGAAAGAAGAAAAGTTGAATTTTCGTTCAATTTCAATTTGATGATACACACTTGTTGGGAACTTGAAACGTGGTTCCTCTACCATTTTACTTTCTCTTCTGAAGGAAGATAGTAGTTTTTTTGTAAAGTTTTGGTTAGCAGATCAGCTGGAGTTGGCAAGGAGTATTTAGGAAGTTTCTGTAGTGTAAACTGATGATTCCAGATGGCAGTACGTTTGCAGCATCAGGCTCAATCTGACAGAGAGGATGGAAGATAAGTTACGGGTGACGGTGTTTCCGTGACATATACACACAGACTGGCCTCACCAGTCACTCTAACTTGGAATAGGATAGATATTGAGTTTAGGAGGTCGATGATTCCAGAACAATGTCTGCAGCATCAGGCTTCGTATCTCTGAGGTGAAGAGAGGAGGTTGAGCAGGCGACTTGATGTTTCCAGAATACAACTTCTGCGGACATCAGAGTACTTACTCAAGGAAAAGGCTAAAAGGTGTACTGAACCAACTCGCAAGAAGGGTTATTTGGAGGTTTTAGTAGTAATAAGTCAAGCTTAGCTTAAGAGAGGCTTAGTTTAGCTTAAGAGAGAGCTCACTGACCAAGTGAAGTCTTGGCTTCATGTCTGGGTTTTTATACCTGGTCGTATCCCTTCTTCCTCTTTCCCCTTCCTTAGGATGAAGGGTCCGGCCCTTGTGCCTTCGTCACTGCGCTACTCCCGTTTACTGTCATAATTATGTGTCTTGCAGGTAAGTTTCCTTACAACACTGATCAACTGAGGGGCCCTTGAGGGTAATTCATTTCTAAATCAATTTTGAGGCATCTAGAACACAATTACCCGCTATTTAAACGCCGAGTTTGATCATACACGACAGATAACGTTTAATATACTGATCTGAGGTTTTGTAGAAGTGAATATGTAAATAATACGTCTTTCAGTAAAAATTTGCAGAGTTTTGCCTCCAGTGCTAAATCACAGTTTCATTTCAAGTGATGGTGGCGGCCACAGCTAGGTTTAATGTGATTGTGGTAGTCCCAAGAGGTCCAAACTGTAAGAGCTACCCGCAGGAAACGTTCCGTTTCCCGAACCGATTCGATACCCCTCTCTTCCCAAGCTTTTATGATCCGGAAACAATGAAATCACACACTTTCGGGTTTATCCCTAAAGACTCTCCCGTTATCTCACGAACCCGCCACAGTTGTTCCAGACCGAACCATCCGATAAGTTCCGCCGCTTCCAACAAGTTGCATCTTCACCCCCTCCATCGTTCCGTCCTCCTCTTTATCGACTCAAAACGGCCCTTTTAGAAAGTGGCAAACTACTCTCGAAACTTAGCCCATTCCCGGCAACCCCCGGAGGTAAAGTACGACCTGCCCTAAGGGACCTCTTACCGTACGGTCCCCTTCATTTTGCCTTCCTCCTCCGCCCTGGAACTTCGGGTCAAGATAAAGTGAATCTTATGGTTTCCACAACCCCGAACCTTCGAGGAGGTTTTTTCTTTTCCCGTTTTCATTTCAATTCTCCCCGAAGCCGAAGAAAAACTTCCCGAAACGTACACAGTTTCCTCGGAAAACCCAGTTGACAAACTACCCCCACCTCACTCCCCTACCAAGAAGGTTACTTTTTACCAGGTTATTGAATGAGGAGGCCGCTATAAATGCCACAAATCCTCAGCGAAGGTCGAGGAATTTCATAACTACTCGGGGGTTCCAAGTAGGCCGATCGTTCCGTTTCTCAAGACTCTCCTGGGAAAACCGACCTCTTTCACGAGGAAAACGGAATTGAACCACCGAGTGGCCCCTGAATTTTCGGGAATTCAAATGATATTCCAGACCGTAAATAATTGGTACTTACCCACTTGTATTCAATCTAACATGGGTACACACAACTGTCATCACTCTCAACTACGTTTTATTGACAATATTTCACTGCTTAAGGACTATTACAACAACATACAAGGGATTTCACCAATTTCACCGAAAATCCCTAACCATTGCCCTAGTTCATTGTTTTACGGAACCAGAGATTTGATCGTTGATTTAACACGTCTGTTCGTGATGCTCCTTCCAGGGTGTACGTCTTTTTAGGGCTGCGAAAAATTATCTAATCTCCATTTAAAGTAATGAAGCTTTCGGCTGTACTAATCGTAGGAATTGTGAAAACAGTTTGGAGGAGGTTATTTGAAATCCACGCTATAAACTACAATCGAAACAAGTGTAATTTCTTGTGTCTGGCTGTCACTGGAGATGTTGTTTGAAATATTGTTCGATATGTCAATAAAAAGTTAAATGATTTCTTTTTCTTCCATTTTCTAGTTATCCGGATGATTTCTTTACCAGATTATGTCAAAATGTTTTCATGAATCACAATATTTACGTCTCTAGACAACTTAACAGTAGAGTACACCATGCAGGGTGCACTAGGTTCTGGGTCAACTCATGGTGCATGGGCATCTGTTTTTGTACTATTTCGTGTTAGAGTTATGTGTGTGGCTTCCTTTTGGTGTTCGATGAAGAACTTCACTTAAACTATACGTGTATTTGCGCATAATATACGTTTTTCCCAGCATTTCTGTATCTTTTGAATACATTATAAACGAATTTTGAGTTTGCTTTTTCATCGTTTGAGGAACACGGATCGAAACAACATAAGAAGAGGAAACCAAAAAGATCATGATCTATAGCAGAGTTAATGGCGATTTATGAATACTTTTTTGTTTATTATTCAATAATAAACCATTGTAATCGTTCTTGAAAAAAAAAATTCTAACCCCCCTGAAAATTTTATGGTTTACGTTTCAAAGGGTGTAGAATCCAAATCTGCAATACAAATTTTTCCTTCCGTCCGCCGTACGCACGATTTCTCCCAAACGGCATTTTTTGCTGGAGCAAAAAAGCTGAAATTTTCAGGAAAAATCCATGTTGGTCCGGCAACGCCCCAATTCTTGAGCCAGCTCTCTCACTTAATTTAAAGTGTCCTTTAAGGGCTGTCAAAGTTTTGTAAAATCCCTAAAAACCTCAAAAAAAGTCAAGGCGGCCTAAATTTGTACTCTTTTTGAAGAACACGCCACGAGGAATCGAATGAGCCCCTCCCCAGGTCCGTAGGTCGGATCATTCCCGATTTATGGCGCCAAAATTCGTGTTATTTTGGTTTATTATTGTTTTTGTGTTGATATCAGTAACCTAGTGACGTAGTGATGTAGTAATGTGGATACTGGAGTGAACTCCTAAAAGGCTTTGTAGCCGATACACGGGTTGAAGCATTCTGATAACCATAAAAAACGCTGCAAATTCCCCAATTTCGGGGTTTCTTATTCAATTGGCTTGCGTTCGTGATTTGAATTTATACTAAGCTTTGGAGTGTGCGTGTTTCACAGGTGATAGAGCGATTATTGAATTTCAGGAGGTATGCATAGAGTACGTAAATCTGTTCTCAACCAAAACACCTATTTGGATTGATCAGTTGATCATGTTTGTGTGCCTCCCGAAATTCAATAATCGCTCTATCACCTGTGAAACACGCACACTCAAAAGCTTAGTAGAAATTCAAATCATGAACGCAAGCCAATTGAATAAGAAACCCCAGTGAAAGAATTTGCAGCGTTTTTTCCTTCGAGCCTTACCACGGGTCTATGCATCAATGGTATTGGAGTTTTCATCAAAAGCTTCCTTCTTCAATTGGCTCATATAACTTTGACATTGGTGATTTCTTCACATGAATTCATTCAGTTCGACAGATTTCTCAAAAAGGTCTAGGCTGCTGCTGTAAAATAAGGGGAAAAGAATTGAAAGATGTCCTACTACACAAAACAATCTGAAAAAATTGCTGAAAGGGTTCGACTCCATCTGAAATACTGATAGGTATTTGTCCTGTTTGTTGGACTGTCATGTCACACTGACCATTGCAATGGAAAACCGGCAATGATGTTCTGACTTATGAAATTTGATACTTACATGAGAACCATGTTCGGTTTTACATGAAGTGATACAATACGATGTCCTGTCTGATAAAATAGAATACCTATCATGTTTTTGTTGATCCATTGCCTAAAGCATCCTACAGGGTGCTGAAATGTAACTTTAGGGAAAAATGAAAAATGGTTTGAATACTTGAATACTTATCTCAGGCTGGTCCGATAGGCTTGAAAAATCGTGGATAAAATGATATTCTGGTTTCTCCTGCGTTATAGGAACTGAAGGGTTAAAAATAGTGGGTTTCAACATTGTAATCAATGGTTACACTGCTTTCAGTAAATATCGATTTATATTGTTTCCTCGAAAGGTCGAATTAACGTTTATTTAGACGACATGAAGAAGGCGTTTAATGAAATTGTATCGGCAAGCATCTACCGTATGGGTTTTGCTACGGTTTATAGTAAATCGGTTGACAGTGGAATTTAGCGATTCACGGAATCTAAGTTTTGAAATTAAAATAACCTTTTCCTTGCACCGGTTTTATCATTCGGAACAAGTACGTGGCAATGTCGGTTCGTTGAATCCACAAACACTCTAATCCGAAGCGTCTCACACCAGAATAACCACGGTACCGCCACGCAGAAGCACACTCGAACACAATATTACACACACCCACACGTGTTAATGTTTTGTGAAATTGCCTTGGGGTATTCGTGCGCCGCGGTTGAACCCGTGAGCTGGAAAAAATGCTAATAGCTGGAATTTATGGTCCGTGAAAGACTCGGAGGGCAAATATTTACGAGGCAACCACATTCGACGGGCAGCAGCTGCGGTAACTGCGATACTCCTAGATTGTTTTGTCCTCTTTTTTTCCGAGAACAATTCGTGCCAGATAGAAAGCACTGTGTCACGTACTGCACGTCCGCTGTGAAATGTTTATTTGAGTTCCATTCAGTCTGAACTGCCAATAAAAATATTACAGTTTTACGGTAGGTTTTGGGCAGATATCACCGTAAGGGACGTTTGAGTTGATCGTCATTGAAGGTGTTAGTTGTTCCTGAATATTATTAGAAATTTTAAGAAACAATCAGAAAAGTCTTATAAAAGGAATATAGAAAAGTCGGATAAACAATATGTGGTAAAACCCTAAAAATGTATAGATATATCCTGAAAATTCATAGAAGAATTCAAAAGACCTACCTGAACGCTATTTTCTAAACATCAGGTAATTAAAACTAAAAACAAGTTTCTAATTATAAAAACAGTTTATTGATTGATTGAAAGTTTTATGTTTTTTGTTTTCAATAAAAGATTTTCATTTACTTTTTCTTTTGGTTTATTCTTCAATATTAAACCATTGTAATCGCTCTTGAAAAAAACCCCCCCCCCCCCCCCCCCCCCCCCCCTTTTTCATGGTTTACGTTTCAAAGGGTGTAAAATCCGAATCTGCTATAAACATTTTTCCGTCCGTCCGCCGTACGTCGTACGCACGATTTCTCCCAAACGGCTGGAGCAAAAAAGCTGAAATTTTCAGGAAAAATTCATGTTGGTCCGGCGAAGCCCCAATTCTTGAGCCAGCTCTCTCACTTAATTTAAAGTGCCCTTCAAGGGTTGTCAAAGTTTTGTAAAATCCCTAAAAACATTTTTAAAAAAGTCAAGGCGGCTAAATTTGTACTCTTTTTGAAGAACACTCCACGAGGAATCGAATGAGCTCCTCCACAGGTCCGTAGGTCAAACCATTTCCGATCTATGGCCCGATTTATGGTGTGAACATTTGCGTTATTTTGGTTCATTATTGTTTTTGCTTTGATAGCAGTAACTTAGTGACGTAGTGATGTAGTGATGTACTAATATGGATACTGGAGTCAACTCCTAAAAGGCTTTGTAGCCGATACACGGGTTGAAGCATTCTGATAACCATAAAAATAGAAAAAACGCTGCAAATTCTTTCACTGGGGTTTATTATTCAATTGGCTTGCGTTCATGATTTTAATTTCTACTAAGCTTTTTAGTGTGCGTGTTTCACAAGTGATGGAGCGATTATTAAATTTCAGGAGGCACACAAATATGATCAACTGATCAATCCAAATAGGTATTTTCTTTGAGAACAGATTTACGTGCTCTATGCATATCTCCTGCAATTCAATAGACGCTCTAACACCTGTGAAACTCCCACACTCCAAAGCTTAGTATAAATTCAAATCATGAACGCAAGCCAATTGAATAATGACCCCAGTGAAAGAATTTGCAGCGTTTTTTCAAGAAATTCCTTCCCATATCTGTCTTAAGAATGACATTTCATGCCTTTGTGTACTTGATACTGACTTATTGTATTCATATTCCGGGCCGGGCTTATCAGTCGTCCTTCAAATTAGTCGATTTTGCAGTAAAATCAGTACTGCAAATTATATGCCCAGGTATGGCGTTTAATATTCAGATCGGGATATCAAAGCCACAGTGGACCATTATTTTTATAACTTTATGTTCTCCCTCCACGTCTAATTTATCTCTCAAAAGTGCTTCTAGGTACTAGTATATGGTGTACCTCTTCGGCATTCTGGCATCATGGCACCAAACCCTTACCATAAATGAGATTTCTATTGGTATGCGGGAATTAGACTTTTCTTTACCGACTTCCCTGAAAATTTGTGCTTGCTCTGGCCACATGAACTTGAAGAAATGAGGCTTGATGGATTTTGCGTTTGCCCTTGCTCATTGATGCACTGATTTGTGAGTAATGGGCATGTAGGGAACCATCCACTTTCTAAACCACAAATTTAATCAAAACTCGAATAAAAACTGTAGGAATCGAGCTTGTTACAGTGGTTTGCGCACATATGAACAGACAAAGACACATCCTTCGTTCAAATTGATCTGAAACGAAAAATGCTATTAAAAATTTTGATTTTGGAAAAAAAAACACATTGTTCACCTTCCGAAATTGAAAAATAAGCTTTTGCCGCTACCTTCGGAAGCAAAATATACTTGAAAAGAAATCACGCTCCTTCTTCACACAGGAATTGTTTCTTTCTGATGTGAACGCTACTAAAATTTGAAAATCAATGACAACGCGTTATCACGACGGGCAACAGATAAACCAGTTCTAGAAAATTTGAAATAGAATGTGAGAAATTCTCTTAGACTAAGCCCGTGATTTCACAGAAGTTATCTGGAATTAGGACTCTACTTAATTTTTGTTTTTTACAGGTTCGTTAACTCTTTTAAAAACTAAATAGTTCAATTTACTAATTTTATATAAAAAATATAATCAATAAAACTTTTGTTCCTATAGAGAAACGCAACATCGTCTTTGCTCAAATCCAAAAGAGGCTGAATCACAGAATAGGTAACGCACACCTCGTATCAGGATGTATCGATGTGTACTTTCATCGATATATATGATATCAATATATCGATACCATGTCGGAATGATTTTCACGACGTAGTGCACAACGTTAATACATTCTGATCTATTTGTCCGAATGATCTATACTTTACCAGAAGGATTGATATAGGATATATTTTTTTGAGATGCGTAGCCCAGCAAACTAGACAGAACACATTCGAACACACATCGAAAGCGTGGACCTATATCGATAGGAGACATCAGGTTTTTCAATATGGGGATGGTCTGATAGGAGGTGCGTTACCTATTCTGTGATTCTACCCCAAAAGAGAATACACTCATTATATGGGCCACAGTGTTACACTATCCAGCTCGGTCATCAGTTATTATTCAATTGTAGAATGTAACATGTAAAAATGATGTAAATAAAAATATACTTCTGTAATATCTTGGGCAAAATGTTTCTATTGTGCCCAACAAGAGTCGCGGTGAAATGAGATATCCTCCGGAAAACTTTAATGGTCCCATTTTCCACCGTCCGAGTTATATTCCAAACCGACCGGCGACTACCTAATGAAAATACAACATCGGGAAACAGGATTTTCCACTTTCAGCGAATGACTTGTTTTTACTAGGGTAACAATTCAGCTCGCACGGCCCGGGCGAGAGCCAGCCACATTACGGCTGTGCAGCGTTATTTCGGGGTATTCAATTAGTTGGGGTTCCGAAGAATAAATTATGGCATCGCGTTGTAGTTCCGGATGCATAATGTTCGAAGTGTGTTCGGCAAGTGGATCCCTGTCCATTCACAGTTGGAGTTTAGTGGTGAACGCAGTGCCGAATCTATGTCCGCTGGAATTGTTGCAGCCCCCCCTCCTCAGCCTAGTCCTCCCGCCTGAAATCTATTGTCGGGAAGGCTCCAACGTACATATCAACTCACGGAATGCGAAATTCGCCTTGTTTAACATTGATGAAGCATTCCCGGTTGTGATTTCCCTTCAACAGCCAGTCCAGGGTATTGTGGAGGTAATGAAATAGAACTTGAACGCGGAAGGTTAGTTAGCACGGAGTTCAGGTTCATCGGAACAACAGATTTCACTTCGGTTGCACCCCATCTGAAAGCTTTGTAAAGGGAGCTACTGCAAGTTATTACACAAATGTTTATTGCTTCTGTATAAGAGTAACCCTTCCACGCTTATCGCTCATTAAATTTTGATTATCTTCGTTAAATTTCGGGTAAAATGTGTTCCTTATTCATTTTAAACCGAACCATTCTAATGAGCTGGGATTTATTAAAAACGCTCTCCCTGGATGTATATTCACCGCAAGAATTTGTCTCAGTAGACGTGTATTTTAAGACATTTTTGCAACGAAGAATCCAAAACTGAGGTTTTTTGATCAGCTGCTTGATTTTGATCCGTAGCACATTTCGAAGACCACCCAAAACATTAAAGACCTCCCGTAAACGCAGAAATGGAATAAATTTTATTGCTTCACAAAAGTTGACGATAAAATTGCAACTAGTTATCGGTTCTCAGCTAGGAAAGAGCGAATTGCTCGCCGTTGCTGACACGTTTAGTGGACGCGTATCGTCAATTATTTACAATTTAATTTGTTCGCATAAGTAAATGGGGCTTAAGAATTGTGCTATGAAACTTTTAGAGAACAATTTCCGAAGCTCTGTGATGCTAAAATTAACTTCGTATGCCCTTCCGTTATCTTAGGTTTTCGCCATCTCATCTTTTTGTCTTCATTTTCTGCTTTCAAAATCCAATTGAATTGCTTTTTTGGCAATGGACAAGGCGGGTTTTACTTCTGCCAGAAAGCCGGGAGACTCTGTTCTTGGATATTCCCTGTTGCACTCCGATTGATGGCTGACCTCGTGGCTGGTTAAAAGACACCATCGGCCTTCTCTACGTGTCGTACCGTTTCATGTACCTACTGACGACATCTAGTCCCGAACTTGTGGCTTTGTCGGCCTGTATTCCATCCTTACTCCGAGTGTTACCAGAAATTCAAACGCCCACTCGTCTGAAATCTATAAATTTTGCCAAATTTATAAAACTCCAAGCAATCCAATAACAATAAACACAGGGCGTTGCGCAGTCGTTTCCTTGCCGTATTGTGACAGCTTCTTGATCATGTAACTTTTTACGTCGTCCCTAGTGATTTAATTTTTCTTTTGGTTTATTATTCAATAATAAACCATTGAAATCGCTCTGGAAAAAAACAATTCTAACCCCCCCTGAAAATTTCATGGTTTACGTTTCAAAGGGTATAGAATCCGAATCTGCAATAAAAAATTTCCGTCCGTCCGCCGTACGCACGATATCTCCGAAACGGCTGGAGCAAAAAATCTGAAATTTTCAGGAAAAATCCATCATGGTCCGACGACGCCCCAATTCTTGAGCCAGCTCCTTCACTCAATTTAAAGTGCCCTTTAAGGGCTGTAAAAGTTTTGTGAAATCCGTGAAAACCTCAAAACTAGTCGAATCGGCCTAAATATTTTCCTATTTGAAGAACATACCATTAGGAATCGAATGAGCCCTTCACCACGTCCGTAGGTCAAACCATTACCGATGTATGGCCCGATTTATGGTGCCAACATTTGCGTTTTTTCGTTTATTATTGTTTGTTTGTAACGTAGTGATGTCCGGCCGATAGCGTCGAGTTGTAGTGAATGTGGATACTGGAGTGATAGCCGATGTGAATACTTTAGTGTAGTTAGTAGCCGATACACGGGTTGAAGCATTCTGGTAATATATAGGTAAATATTATTCAATATTATTACTGGGGTTTATGGTTCAATATTATTACTGGGGTAAATAAATATTCGTTCACTGGGGTTTATTATTCAATTGGCTTGCGTTCATGATTTGAACCTTACTAAGCTTCGGAGTGTGCGTGTTTTGCAGGTGATAGAGCGATTATTGAATTTCAGGAGATATGCATAGACCACGTAAATCGGTTCTCATCCAAAACACCTATTTGGATTGATCAGTTGATGATATTTGTGTGCCTCTCTACATCTGTCTACCTTTGGCTACATCGTTTAAATTTGGATTTGGGGAAGTTTTAACGCAATACGAGTGCCAATGGACTTGATAAATTATAGATGTTTTTATTGTGGGGGGTATTGAGGTTCAAAAAAAAAAAAAAAACGCTGCAAATTCTTTCACTGGGGTTTATTATTCAATCGGCTTGCGTTCATGATTTGAATTTCTACTAAGCTTTGGAGTGTGCGTGTTTCACAGGATAGGGCGATTATTGAATTTCAGGAGGCACACAAATATGATCAACTGATCAATCCAAATAGGTATTTTGGTTGAGAACAGATTTACGTGCTCCATGCATATCTCCTGAAATTCAATAATAGCTCTATCGTGTGAAAAACGCAAACTCCAAAGCTTAGTAGAAATTCAAATCATGAACGCAAGCCAATTGAAGCAGCGTTTCTTTTTTTAAATATCAAGTTGATTTTTTGAGTTCTCTATTATTTCTTTTGGGTTGAAGCGTTTAATGTTCATTGCCATTTTGTTGCTAATTCTGAACTCATTCTTTTGATTTCAATTTTCATTTGATTTCCCTACATTTATCGAGATTATAGAATATGGGCAGGGGCTCCTACGTTCAACACAGACTGCCTCAAATTGAAACTTCAAAAATCGGATTTCCAGCTCGTTTATAGAAGAAAAGTGTCTTTTCAGTCAAGTTAAGTTTGGAAATAACCGTCCACCCACGTACGGTATGGGTTACTCTACTTTTAACTGCGACGTAAACAATGAAAAACTGTTTAACTCGAAACACACTCGGAAAAAGCTCACGTGGTGAAGGCGAGACTCAAGTGGGCGTTCCCTCGAGTTCTGTCTGGGTCGTCAAACTCAACTCAGAGAAGATTAGCTGGCACCCGAGCTCCCCGTATCTCGTTGCCCATACGCTACGACCCTCGAGGGACGGAATCGCGCCAGATAAAAGGATAATATTTGTCTCGTAATTCGGGGGGAATTTAATTCCGCGTTACTCCCGACTTTGCGGCGCTGTCGTTTGGTTTACAACCGCTTTGCTCGGGGAACAACGACTTTCCAGGGGGTTCGGGAGAAACTTGGACTTCTCTAGTTTGGAATGAATTCAGAGACGAAGTTTCGCAGCACTCGAGGAAGATTACCGATGTTGAGTTGTTTGAAGAGGAAGGTTCGTCGAACTGCGTACGTTCCAGTGTACTCCAACCCCTGAGATTGTGGACCGCAAGAAATAACCTCTGCAAGTACATGATTAAAATTCTCGGTGGGAGGGATTCTATTAGGCATCCACTAAACCTACACTCCAAGGGACATCTGTTCGTTCGATAATCACCTCATAATTTCGCTTCATACTTTTAGAGACCCTTTCAGCCAAGATAATTCAAAATGAGGAACCCGTACTAAAATGCTGCTTATGATTACAGAGAGGTTTATCATTTTTGTATTAGAATAAAACTTCCTCGTAAATCACTGATCTCCGATTTTGGTAATTCCGATCGATTTCACAATTGGCGGTCAGGAATCGATTGAACCAATTAATCGAGGCAAAAAAACAATTACAATCGGAGTAAAACGTGAAATTGTGTAAAGGTACATTTCGAATACCATCAAAATCGTACAATAATTGTCACCTGCCTATGCGCAAGTGTGACATATTTGAAACTTCTCTGAAAATGTGTGATTTTGATAAAACCTACGCGGGCCACATATAGAATAGAAGAAATAGGTGAATCACACAATGATGGAGTATAAAAACAATACGCAAAGTAAAAAAATCGTATATTCCAAGTTCCCGAGGAGGGGAGCACTTCGGTTGTCCTGGGAGGCGCTCCGCCCCGCTGGGGCCCTCTCCCCTTCACTGGCGGGGTCGGAGGGGTTCTGAGGGGTGAATTCCACACGCCCAGCGTCCAACCACCCCCTGGAAGAAAAACGTATATGCCTACTCTGATACTTTCATTTGTATATATACGTTAGTAGAATATGTAGAATAGAATTGGCAATTTCATCGTGGATTTTATCACCGGTTAACGATTTTTTCAAGTCTAAAAACTCTCTCAACTTGGGTTCACCTGGTCTAAATATTGTACGGTGCAGGGAGGGTTTCAACTCGAGGCCTTGCAAAAACACACTTATTTTATTTTATGATTTTTGATTACTTTGTGTTAATAGTTTAAATGAAGTGTATACATTTTTAGTTAAGTTTTAGTTAGTTTTTTAGATTTGTGTCTATGCTGCATGTTGTGTTTCCCACTTGCTTGACGCACAGCAACTTACCTTCCATCCTATTAGGACTATGTTATTCACCACTTCTGACACGGTAGCATCTTGAGGCCTAATGAAGGTGTTGAATACCGAAAGCTCTGAGCTAAGGAGTTGCTTCAATCAGTTGACAGTCGTTGCAGCTGACGTCTTTTTGCAACCGTTGCAACACATTTAGAAAACTCAAGTTTTCATTACCTCATTCAAGTTGACGCGTTTACAGCACCATCCGTCATAAAGCACCTAACGACCTACTAAGAAACGTTTATTAGTGAGGATTTGATTGTTTGGCGAAACATGTAAATATAAATCGCAGACACAATATTAAAAATACACCTTAGATGTTTTCAATTCGGGTACGTACAAGTTTGGTGATCAGCATGACAGAAATAACAACCAACCTGAATAAGTACGATGAGAAATTCTTCATTCAAACGTGAGTCAGGAGGTGATGATAGCAAAAAAGAAAAGGATGAGGCACCGTACGAATTTCCTGGAGTGGAAGCAATATTAGAGCACAACCCGGTGAAGGACTGCGTGCGCCTGTACTACCACAAGGTGGCTTTAGATCTGGTGATCATGATTGTGGGATTGACCTATGCTAACATGGATGGTTTCAAAGACATGATTCCCGTGTATATGATCGTGCGCGGCGCCTTGTGGCTGGGCTGTTTGCCTTTCCACGTGGCTCAGGATTTCCAACCGGCCAAGGGCCACAAAAATAAAACAAAAATAGCTCTAAGTGTGCTCAGTGGACTCATTGGTGAGTATTAGAATCATATTTATGTTGGATAGAAAAGAGGGTGGTTTAAATTTAACAATTTGGGACTTGGATTTACAAAATGATGGATCTTGAATGAAAGAGCTAGACGTTTCAAATAGTTATCGCTAGTTGTCTCTGAATGTAACATACAGGGTGTATCAGATAAGATGCGCAGTACTTCACCCACGTATTTTACAACCAATTTCCAAAAAAATTGCCTCCTAGCGATTTTTTTTTATCTCGCTTAGTTTTTGAGCTATTTGACTTCCAAGATTTTCTTTTCGTGTTTTCGACCTTGTCTCAGCAAAACAGTTATAACTCACATACAGTATTATGTAAGGTAAAAGTTGAGGATACTGTTGGAAAGTTTTTTTGCTCACATTAAATGGGCGAAAAATCACTTTACAAAGCAAACTTCAAGAAAATTTGAAAAAAGAAAAGGTTTTTCAAACGTACAGTACTCCACTCTAATCTGCATTTGATCAGGTACCTGTAGCTTAAAAAAAGCCAACTGGTCATTCTACGTGGCTATATAATCACCATGGGAAATTGTGAAGGGGTAGGTCTACCCCCCCTTCAAGACCGCTAAGTCGTGCGGGTACTGTATACTCTTTGCGCCGTGTTTAGGGCCACTTCGAGGGCGATCCTCCGTCCCTTGACCTTCCTTTACACTTACCGTTTTCAATCTTCCCTTGCATTTCGTTTAGTTTTCTTGATCATGTGAGGTGGGAAACAGCTGACAATGCAGACTGTCTCGAATTTACGTCCACCCCTCCAACCTAAAATGTTCCAAAGCCGTAAATTCGACCTATTCGAATTCCATATGCGACCTACCAACTTGGTGCAGGCTAGTGGGTATTAACGGTGCAGCGAGTGCTTGGTGATCGTCATTGTTTTTTGCCCTTCAGCCGATACTCCTAATCTCAATAATCTTTAACAAGACATTTGTGCATTCAACAAAATGGGAGCCATTTTGAATATTGACTCTAATTACGAATTAGAAGATGCTTGCACAAATTTAAAACTGCACCTTAGAAGATAAAACAGATTAATTTTGTTAGTAAAAATGCCTAGGTACTTATATGAAACCCATTACCAGTCGTCAAAAACCTCGACTTGCTTCGCTGTTTTTTGCATTCAAACGAATTTTTCTCGACCGAATAAAATAGTAAAAATGGTTTTTGATTTACCATTCAAAAGCTGATCTTTTGGCGCATTTTTTAAGCTACAGACACCTCATCAAATGCAGATTAGAGTAGAGTGCTGTACGTTTGAAAAACCTTCTTTTTTCAAATTTTCTTGAAGTTTGCTTTGTAAAGTGATTTTTCGCCCATTTGATGAGAGCAAAAAAACTTTCCGATAGCCTCAACTTTTACTTTACATAATACCGTATGTGATTTATAGCCGTCTTGCTAAGACAAGGTCGAAAACACGAAAAAAATCTTGGAAGTGAAATAACTCAAAAACTAAGCGAGATAAAAAAAATTGCTAGAGGCAATTTTTGTTGGAAATTGGTTGTAAAATACGTGGGTGAAGTACTGCGCACCTTATCTGACACACCATGTATAATACGCGCTTTATTGTCATATTCAATTCATCAAAAAAGTCCATACCTCCAAAATAATCAGGTACGTATTTTTCGTCAGTGACACTAACGAAGTTAATCAAAAGTTTGCTCCATTATGATTTGCACCACATTATGATTTGTCACCACAACGAGAAATCAAAATAGTCCATACCTCCACGATAATCATGTCAATGCTCACCTCTCCCTTGCAAATCAGTCACACTATCGACTGAGTTAGCAAAGGGCAGGCTAGTTTGCACATTATGATTTGCTTCTTGGATCACCACCAACAAATGGAGAAATATCTTGGAGTGGGGATACGTAAACGATACTGTGAACCCCATTAATCTTGAGGAACTGGAGTCGGATCACTCTTGCTACAGTTTCTGCGGAGATGCTACATGTATCACAACATTCGAAAACTCGTAAATACCAATCCTGCATTTAAACACATGATATAACCGTTATCATGCACTCAAATAAATTTCCAACTTAACCTTTCTTATAACTCCACTAGAGAACTTTAGACCCCATTTGGTATTTGAAAATCGACAGCCTTAATGATATAGAAGAACCTTCAATCAGTTTAACATTTTTACCTACTCTTTACTCCAAAATGTTCTTGGCAACTTTTGGTTTATTATTTTCTATTATGAACTTTTGTAATCGACCAACAAAAACACATTTCAAATATCCTTTCAAAATTAGTTGTTTTTCATTTCAACATGTGTAGAATCCGAATGTCGAATGAAAAAAAATCCAGCCGTCCACGTTTGATTATTCTAAAGGGAGAAATCAAAGGGTTGAAATATGAAAAAATCGGAACACAAAAACTTTAATAACTTCGATATTTTCATCTTGGTTATTGATTGAAACCCCTTTGAAGAATCGAATAAGTCCACTCGAACCGGGTGACGGACATACGTTTATTGCCACTAAGTTTTACCTACAGAAATAAAACTTTGACATCAAAAACTACAGTCAACATGAATGTGAATCTGGACGTACTTGGACATAGTAAAATTTCAAGTCGCTTAGTATCAAGTCAGTCGCTCAAAATCATATGATACATTTTTAATGCAATTTCATTGTCGAGAGTTCAATTCAAAATTGAGTTTTTCAAGACTCAAGTAATATATTTGCGGACAAAGAAGGATAGGTAGGTGTTTTATTGAATTTCAGTTGTTGTATTCATGGATTTTCACGTCTTGTCCATGAACTGTACCATTGAACGTATTTGGATGCCAGTTTTTTTCGTATATTAGGACTGGTGAAGTTTCCCCTTTTAGGAGTTGAATTTAGACAAATTTATCTAATTATCTTTATGGCATCTAGAATATAAGATATGGAGATCATTGATCAGCTGATAGACCTTGTGGCTGATTTCGATCATAATCAATTCGTCATGCTGAAATATATATGAGGCACCTGGAATGCAATTACAAGTGCGTGAGGAGCCGAGTTTTGAGAATGTACCACAGACCTTGTTTAATAATCGGAGATCAGCGATTATTCCAATACAGAAATAATAAACCTATGATGTAATAGTTTGCAGTGTTTTTTCAACAGAACTGACTATTTTCGGATGGCTGATCTACGGCACTGTGATAATCTCCAAAAGGTGGCCAGGTTCATCCGAACAGCACTGCGACGTGCCTTGCTATTTGACGGCCTTCTCTTCCTTATTGATCGACTGGATCTGGAGGCTGCTGATCACGTTATCTTTGATGTTTCCAATCTGCTGGTTTGCCATCGATCAATGGACTACGGGTTTATTCTTCATGTACGTCAGCTTCAAGAAGTCCAAGAAGGGCGAGGCCTCCCAAGTTCAGCAGTAGAGAGCTGAAACAAGGCAGCTCAAGATGTGCTGAAGTCGAGAGGGACAAAACAATTCCTCAGATCACCATATAAGCAGACAATATGTCCAGAAAGTGATTAGCTAGTCTCCTCATCAGTTACAGCTTTAGCCATTTAGTAGTCTGGTTGAGGAAGAAGTATCTGTAACACCGCTCTGTGCTAATCCAAGTCCAATAAGGACGAGAATTCTTTTTGTTGTCACTGGTTATGTCCTGAAATGGTCCGTACGTACAGCTTCAAAATCAGCAGATCAAAGTTCCTGCAGGATATTTTTCTACCACTTCAAGGATTTCCTAAGGGAAAAGGATTTGACTGTAGCACTTTTGTGGACGGTACATGTGAGCTCGTTAGAATGACAAGGACCAAGATAAACGTTGTAAAAACCTCTTTAATACCTACATCCACATTAAAATGTAACAATATCTCTTGGCTTATTTATTCGTTGAAATCATGTGTGTAATGATTTACTTGCAAGTATAAATAGGTGATTCTCTTGAAAAATCGCATCATATCACAATGAAAGAAAAGATGCCAAGCAATAGCGTATCACAATTCGCGATAGCTTCCAAGTACCGTTGGAACTGCACGTTGATGGAGGCAAGAGCTACTATACATGCACGACGCCACTGTATTGCGGTATAGTATATCTTCTTCCTGAAGTTATATTTCAACGTAACATGACGCCTTGTGTTGAAAACATATTGTGTTTCCAATGTTTGTAGTTACAGCATGAGCCTAATCTATTTCTTGGGGAAACCTGGATGATCTTGAGTTGATCACATATGATCGCTTGTAGGATGATTTCGTCGATTTCTTGTGAAAGACATTGGATATCAATTATCGAACATCATTCGGTGAATCCAATCGTTTCTCATTAAGTCAGACAAACAGACCATTCTTCACACTTTGATAGGCAGTACCTCCAACACACCTAGGGAACGACCCCTGAATTCCTCAACCCTTAAATTAGAATAATCTTCAAATTCAACTCACCTTCGTTACCCGATATGATTAAAATGTGATATAAATTATATAATTGTAAAGTTTGCAATGAAAAGACTTTTAGGGACAACAAAGGTGATTCTGCTCTTGCAAGTTATTTGAATGGGTCCAATCATAGCTTTATTTTGGCCCAAAGGGAGGTATGATGGCCACTCGATGTTGATCATGGTTCTGTTTTTCTTGCTATGATCATGAATACCGATTTCGTAGCACTGATGGCAAGCTTGTTGTTGTTATGACAATGTATGGTGTTGATACGTTCAACTTAATTGATTTAATCACTCATAGCCAATATCTAAAAATCTCTTCCCATGTACTAAACATGAACACAACATACACGAGGACTATCAATGGATAGTACCCACGTAAAAAATTACATGACAACTCCTCAATCGTATTACTTAGCAGAACTGTAATGTAAAAAGAATTTACAATAAAGTTATCAGCTGTAATCCTCAAACGGCATGAATCATAAGGCCAACCTACACTTGGTGGTTATTCTCAAACTTTCTTCAGACTTCTGAACGATTCCGAAACGCCGAAGAAAGTCCAAATTCGCCTTATAATGAGGGCGAGAGCACAAAACCGCTTCAACTAAACTAAACAGAGGGAGAACGGCTACTTAAATATTGTGATCATTCCTCGCTTTTGAACGAAAGAAAATGGAGTTTAGTGATTACAAACCGATCCCTTTGATCGTGGAGGAACGATAGATCCTGACTTGTATCTGCCGAGAAAATGAGGTGACTTTTTGTAAGCTAGTATGAAAAGGGACTTTGCGGGTCGGGAAAAAGGGGTTTTCTCGTAAGTATCCCTTTTACCTCGAGCCATTGAAAGTGGTAGCTATCTTTCCGACGGAAGAAAAGTGCATGTAAGAAGGAAATCCAAGAAAATGGGTCACGATCTTTTACGAAACGACGAACGTGAACTATTTACTAAGAAATGTTCAGAGTAAAGTGACATCACATCACTGGAATACAGGTTGGAGTTGTTTATCCGTAATGATACTTTTCCGATCGTTTGTACACTTTCCTTTTTGAATATTAAACAGGTTTCTCGCATCCCGAACAGTAGTTTGTAAAGAATGTGAATAGTTACTCCATCAAGTTCTTTGGAAACAGTCACACTTGAGGCTAGCGGATTCCTGATTGTTGCCTCTTTGTGTTGCAGGCAAATCTCCTCAACCCTTGGAAGGGGTAATTACTCCATTCCACCATTGAAATCTAGTTCAATCAACACTCTATAACTCCGTAACATATCAAATCGAAAAAAATCCTCTTCCCTCATACTTGTACTAATTTCCAGTCATGCATCATGGCTACTTAGTGTATTTTCAGAGGAATGGGCGGTTTCCGTATTTTCAGTTCCGCAAATGTGAACGTGAAATGTTAATAGAAATGTGAGAAACTAAATTTTGTTAATGAATGTATTTCCAATCATTTTAACGGTACTTTTAAAATATTTCTATTGTTAAATTAAACCTTTTGGTTTATTATTCAATAATAAACCATTGTAATCGCTCTTGAAAAAAAAATTCTAACCCCCCCCCCCCCCCCCTGAAAATTTCATGGTTTACGTTTCAAAGGGTGTAGAATCCGAATCTGCAATAAAAAACGTCCGTCCGCCGTACGCACGATTTCTCCCAAACGGCTGAAGCAAAAAAGCTGAAATTTTCAGGAAAAATCCATGTTGGTCCGACGACGCCCCAATCCTTTAGCCAGCTCTCTCACTTAATTTATAGTGCCCTTTAACGATCGTCAAAGTTTTGTAAAATCTCTAAAAACCTCAAAAAAAGTCAAGGCGGCCTAAATTTGCACTCTTTTTGAAGAACTTTCCACGAGGAATCGAATGAGCCCCTCCCAAGGTCCGTAGCTCAAACCATTCCCGATGTATGGACCGATTTATGGTGCCAACATTTGCGTTATTTTGGTTTATTATTGTTTTTGTTTTGATATCAGTGATGTAGTAATGTGGATACTCCTAAAAGGCTTTGTAGCCGATACACGGGTTGAAGCATTCTGATATGCATAAAACGCTGCAAATTCTTTCACTGGGGGGCTTGGACTTTTACTAAGGGGGGGGTGTTTCACGAGTGATAGAGCGATTATTGAATTTCACGAGGCACAAAAATATGATCAACTGATCAATCCAAATAGGTATTTATTCTGCTCCGTAAAAACTAACATTCAATCATATTGTGAACCTTTTTCAATAGAATTAAAATTTTCCAAAAAAACCTTTAACAATTCTTTCACTGGCAAGTGTTTGAATTTTAATCATGAATTGCTGAAAAGTGGCGTTCAACGATTTGAATTTCACTGAATGATTGGTTGTTATTGCAGCTGGTCTTCATTTCACAAGTGATAGAGCGATTATTGATTTAGTTTCAGTCTTGAGGCACAATACTTGTTGCAATATGATCAACTGATCTCCAAATAATATTCCTCTTGGTAACTTAACTTTTGAGAAAGCTTTTTCCATCGGATTCAGCAACGGATTTATGGTGTAAAATGCATATCATTTGTCTGAAGCCATGAAGGTTTTGCAATTAATTTGCTCGGTGTGGTGTCTACTTCATGCTCACTGATATTTCACTGGTTGGTGCGTCGTTTATTCATGTTCTATTACCACACACATCCTCTTCCTTTGGCATGTTTAATTATTTTGAAAAAAGGTTCAAGTATTTTGGGGAAAAGTGTAATTCACTTTTGGGAGAAATTCAGTCCGGAAAATGCTACATAAGAAGATTTATATTTTCTTATTATTTTTGGTGTTCTGGGTTGCCCGTGTAAAATTAATAAAAACACAAAAACTGAATTAATCGGGAAAATCCGACATCTATTGCAACAACTCTAAGAGCCTCAATTGCATTCCTCAAATAAACCGGAAATTCTGGAGGCTGAAGAGGTCATACACAGTTCAGATTTTTCCAACTGGTTCTAATTTGGGTATTCATTTCTTTATGTAATATGGGCAAATCCAGTATAATAGAAATAATACAAAGCTCCACACTGAAATATTTTCAAATATAAAGGGAAATTATTAGAAATTTAGAACAGATCAAATTAAAAGAAATTTACAAATAATAAGCGAATATTAGAATACTTGAATGTCAACATCGAATTAAAAATTAACAGAAATAAATTAATGAAAAATTAAATCTGGTGCATCATGTTTCCCATTCTCGTTTTAAGATCTAAAATTCCAAAAAACCACATATTTCTTTGAAAGTACTCTCCGTAGACATGCTGGATGACCGGAAAGTGTTACCTCCAAGTTTCACGCTCTATGGGCTCCAAAATTGCTGCAAGATGTGCAGTAAGGGGTCAATCTTCCGAATTCCGGTCTATTTAAGACGATTCGTGGTAATGTATCCGCAAAAGTATGTAATCCGTAGGTACTTCGTATGGCAAGTACATCCACGGATTTCGGATACTGATGCAGCATGAGGAAAAGTATCCCACACAACAACAAAAAAATGACAGGGCTTGTAACTGCAACTGAGAACGAATACAGTTACCAAAACCTGCTACTAACTGTATTTGGACTTCTGTTACAATTTACTCAACTCCGGTATGGGGTTAGCAGCAGCATCTGTTGCATTTCTTTCAACCAATGTATTTTTTTGGTGGGAAACTAATTGTGTATTTGTCCTCCCTTAGCGTTCAAGTACCTGAACGTTTCCCTCTAAATACTGCATTTGTCTTTACCATATTAAATATATTAATAATTACTTAATTAATAATCAATAATAAATTACTGTATTACAGTAAACTCTACAAAATTTGTAAGATACTATCTTAAGCAGTGGTAATTTTATTTTTTTTAAGTTGTACCAAGATGAGTTACTCTTTGTAACATAGAGAGACTATACAAACAAAGAATCAAAGAAAAACTATAAACGAAAAGTCTACAGACTAAGGGGCTGCTAGCTTCTGTGCCAACAAGCTCTCATAATACTTTTGCTAACCTCCCGCACGTAAATTGGTAACAGAATAGCTGGTTACAGAAGAAACTAAACTGAATCGGAGCGGCCTCGCCTATTAAGCGAAAGCGACCTAAACCGCATCTGGTAGATAACGACGGCTTCTGGATAAAGTTGCCGGTAAAAGATGTAAATCGTCGAGCCGGGAGGTTCTTGCGGGGTCCCCAGAACACCTCGCCCCTCTGATACAAACCGCTCTGGTTCACAAGAAACTTTGCTGTACCTCATAGATACGACCTTCCCAACCAGACCTTTCTACTAATTGCCTAGTAGTAATTGCGAGTGAATTAGTCGAACGGTGGATGCAAAGGGTGAGATGGGGAGGATGGGAGAGAAGAGCAGAAGGAAGAAAGCTGTTTTTGATCGTACAACCCTTAATGTCACTGTTTGCAACATTTTTCGTTTATTAATTGATGGATTTTTATATATATTTATTATTTTAACTAACCTTTGTAATCAACCGAGAACAAAAAGTGAGCCAAGTTGGGTGTGGGTGTTCAATTATTACTAACTAAATAATTACAACATATACAATAATGACCTCGGAGCTTGACTGCGGTGGTTGTGCATTGTGCTTAAGAAACAATGTTATTCCACATGGTCAAACCGAGATATTTACAAGAGATAGAACAACATCATTTTTGTTCTGTCCCTCATTTAGATAATATCAATGAAGAAAATGCAATTAAAATCGAACATCATGTTAATAAAAATGTTAACCCCCAAAATTATATGGTTTACGTTCCTAAAGGTGTAGAATCCAAATCCGCCATAAAAAATTTTCCATCGGTCCGCCGTACGCCGTACGCACGCTTTCTCCCACACGGCTAAAGCCAAAAATGCTGAATGATTTTCAGGAAAAAGGTCTTAGAATGTTTGTAATTACTTGTTTCACAATGCCCCCAACGGGTTTTGAGTCGGAGTTATAACGAGCCAGCTCTCTCACTTAATTTAAAGTGCCCTTTAAAAGATGTCAAAACTTTTGTAAAACCCTGAAAACCTCAAAAAAAGTCAAGGCGGCCTAAATTTGTATGGACTGCTTCCACTTTTCCATTGCTCCAACCGTGCTTTGAGAAAACAAAGTCTGCCCATTTATCGAGGAATCGAATTTCATAGTCAGTACTGCTCTAACTCTCCCATGTCCAACAGGTCGAACCATTCACGAGCAGTATGGCCCGAAAATCAATTGTATAATCCAAATTCGCGTTATTTTGGTTTATTATTGTGACCCCTTGTGTTGAATAAACCTTGACGTAGTAGAAAGTAGCAATGTCAAAAAAAATCATGGAGTGCTAAGCTTCCAAAATTCATTTTTGGTAGCCGATACACGGGTTTTTTATTCGTTAAAGGAAGCAATACACCAAGTATAACAAAAAGGGGGCAAATTTCGAGTCTGTCTGGGTTGTCCAATTCAACGTATAGCTCTTTTGAATTGTTTTATATGATCTCGAAAGTTGTAGAATACAAGCTTGTTGGAACGATTTATGGGATAGCTGTTCCACGGGACATATTCCGGCATATTAACACCTCCAAAATACCTATTAGTCGACTTATATTGCGGGCCTGTGCTAATTATGACGGATATGAAGGGTCATGAAAAACGATCAAAGTCCAAGTCCAAAATAGTTAAACACGTATTTTGGTTGAGAACATGATTCACACGTGCTCTATGTCATCATCTCGTCTGAAATTCAATAATCGCTCTTGGGAAAGAATCACCTGTGAAATTCACGCCTACATTACCAGTAAAATGAAGTTACCAGTAAGTAATGAGAAAAGGCCTTCAAAAAACTGAAATGGAAGGACCTTCAATTGAACCATAACGACCCAGATGCAAGATTGAAGAGAGAGAAAAAACATTTATTGATCATTATATGCGTGTTTTGGATTCGTTAAAATGAATATGCCAAAAACTACACCAAATTGAGTATTAATGGCAAAAAATTGAATTGGCCAAAGGTTCAAATCAAAGACGATGTTGATATATTGACAACCCTCTTACTGATGATGTTGCCTACTGTGACGAATAGATTAAGTAACAATTATTGTGTTTCTTTTTAACAAAAAAAAAAACTAAGCTCTTTTAAAATGTTTTTCAAAAATTAGATAGATCTACCAATAGTTGTAGAATAAACCTCTGTTACAGGAACGATTTATGTAAAATATACAGTAAAATGTTCCAACGAAACGGAATATTATAAATAAATGCCGTGTTTCAATATTGATTTTTGTTAACACCAGTACAAAATACCTCATTTTAAAATTGATCTGAACTTATATTGCGGGCCTGATCGTTTTTCCTATGACGAATATACTGATGATATGAGCTTGTTCAAATCGATGAAATTAGTAGACCGTTCTTCCACGACTCTTTGAAAATTTCAGCGCGATCAGATCACTAGAACCAGAGAAAATGATGTTTAGGAGATTTCACGTAAGCGCATTCTAATAATTTCTCTGCAATAAAACTCACAGGGGACCATCTAAATTTTAACCCACACATACACCAACTGAAAATTTCGTCATAATCACACAAAAATTAGTATTGTTACAAGGATCTCACTTTCGCCTCGAAACCGGAGAAAAACTGTATGACTTAGTCTTATTACAAGGATCTGGGGACACAGGTCAAACAGACAGGCAAGAGACGAAAGTTGTTCAGAATTGTCTAAAACGTGGAATTGTCTAAATAGTGGAAATTTTCATTTTGAAGTGACAATTTTTCATCATCCGAAAGTGTTGAAACCGTACTGGGGCTTGAAAATTGTTGACCCTCCCTCAAAATTCGTTGTTTTAGCTGTGTTTGGATTACTTTTCTTTTCTAGAGTGTGTGCTGTGTATTGCTGATCTTGGGACTGATCTTGCGTTCACGACGTCAAATAGTGTTAGTTTTACGTTTTACTAAATTAAAGCGTCATTTATTTAATTTTATTTACGGGCAAAATAGCCCAATTCAGTTTTGGTAATAATAATAATTTTAATCTAGATTTAATAACAGTGATACGTTAAATTCAATGACATTAAACTCACAACAAACAAAACAAGCTTTAAACATGGCAAAAAAAAAAAAAGAGAGATTTCTCAACAATAATAAATAGCACAACAAAACAATTATAAGAATGAATAAATTATAACAATAATTTACAATGTCTCTTGAACGCCATCACTTAAACAAAGAAGGTCGACATCCGACGATAAACCAACCAATCGGTTGAACATCCTCTGGCATCTAATGAGGGGCCCACCGTGCAAATAGCTGGTCGTCACAGTTTTGCATGACGAGTTGGATAGGGCGGCACATAAAAGTTTAAGTGTGAGAGCAGAGGAGAATCAATTCCACCGTTATGAAAGATTCAGCTCGCTCACGTCGCCTCCTGAGAGTCTCGAGGCCCATTACTCTGAGCATTTCCAAGGGATCAAACTCTTCCCATTTATTGTATTATCTTAGGAACCGTTTTTCGATCTAATAGGTTGCCACTGTTATTAGGATCTGAGAAATCTGATCTTGCGTTCACGACGGCGATCATAATAGTGTTAGCCGTTTTACGTTTTACTAAATTAAAGCGTCTTGGAGATTATCGAATTAGAATATAAATACAGCCTTTTTCAATTCCATGAAGGTTTTGGTTTACTACCCTGGAACCATTAGCTGTTTTCTTAGTTCGGCAATATGATACCCTTTGGAAGATTATAATAAAAAATGCAATGTAATATAATACAAAACAAAGCTGTTTTATTCATCGTCACTATCTTTTCATTATGTATGATCATCGTCTTTATTTTCGTTCTAATTGAAGTCTCTGCTACCATGGAACGCTACAGGCTCCATTTCAATGTTCAGACCCTTGTTTGATTACTTGATGATCAATCTCAGACCTCACTAACCCGATCAATGTTGATATGCGAATCCAATTTCGATTACCTCGTTTCTACCGTTTCTAAATATTAGCTTTGTACACCGTTCAAACACCGTCTTTGCCGCCAACCGTTGTGATTACGTTACTCTTATCGCTTATGGCCTCCCGTAAAGAAGCTTTGTTTCGTTATTCCACATCTATTGATCGATTTGGTTAAATAACCCGCTGATCAGACATAATTAGAGACTGTTGTTTAATTACTGTAATTACAGCCTTTTTATAATTTCCCAAAGGTTGTGGTGTTTTATACATTTTTTTCAATGAATCGAATAATGACTTATGAAAAAAAGGCTTTTTAACTCCTTCCGCTTCGTTGAAAGTTCTGAATCAACATTTGAACAAATCTACATAATATGAAACTATTCGCTCAGAACTGCGGCCTATTACATCCGAATTCAAACTCCTTTTTTGTGCCAACTCGATTCTGGGTTGAAAGCGTCGATTCCACCGTGAACGTGAACGTGAAGTTCTCCTCTTACTCCAAGCGCAAAATATGTTTCAATTATGCCGTTGGAAAGCTGAGATCATTCGCATATTTTTGGATCACAAGCTAAAATTCACTTCTGAATGGCAACGGCCTACAAGCGAATAAAAATAGAGGAGATTTTCAATATTCGATAATTTATCCTCTTCAAGTTCATTTTCCTTGTAATTAGCCTATTAGAAAGCTAATTAGCTTGTAATTAGACTTTGGTTTTTTCATCAGAGAGTTAGGAATTTAAAGCTCTTCAAAATGGTATAATCTAATTTGAAGTTACTTCATCAATTAAGGGAGTTATGATCATTTCAGCGAATTGAAGTTGAAAACGCGAAAACAATCTTTTAACTGAAATAATTCGAAACATAAGCGAGCGAGACAACTTTCCCAGCAAATTATTTGTGCAATCGATATCGGGCCTATAGCTGGTATCGAGGGTTAACAACCTGTATAATACATGTAGAATTCACCTCATAAGAGATGTAAAACGCATTCATCTGATGTAGACCACACAGCACTAAATCCCAACGCTCTCAGGGAAACCCGTTGTACTACGAAGACATCGACTATCGAATATCTAGCTAAAAATGCGTTTAATCCATCGGTAAACTCTCAAGTATTTACACCTCTTTGGTTCGGCCACTGCTCGAATTCTCAACAGTGATTTGGTCCCCATATTATGCTGAACATATGGGCACTTTAGAGAGGGTTCAGAGAAGATTCATGCGAATGATTTACTTCAGATACGGCCTTGACTCTTTGTTCCCTTCTGAGGATTATGTCTTACCCTACAATGATTTGTCAGCCTATCTCAGTCTTCCAACGCTAACTTCAAGAAGAATACTGAATGACCTTGCCTTCCTCTACAATGTCTTAGAAAACAAGGTGGACTCCCCAACCTTTCTTTCATCGCTCTCTTTCCGGGTGCCATGCCGCACAACTCGTTGTGGAGACCTCTTCCAAGTTCCCCTCCTGCGTACAAACTACATGTTTAACTCCCCCACTCCCCGGATAATGAGGTTGGCAAATATATACCTCCGGGATATTGATATCTTTAATGTTTCTCTGGCTAGATTAATTAAGGACGTTATGAACATTATCAGTGGAGATTTATGACATCATTGACCAACGAATGACTGTACGTGCTAATATCTTTATCTTTTTGTTATAATTATGTAATTGGGCATTGCCCGTGTATTAAAATAAAATAAAATAAGTGAGTTGTGATTTAACAATATGCGCCGCAGTTTAATAAATTATCAAGTACTCATGAAATACCAACCGAGACTTCCAAACAAAACTTTTGGTTTCACTAATGATCAAACAACCGTAGTCCCTGGCTTCTCCTGCTGGTTTAAAACTTGGACCACTAATAGCGCAAATGTCGCATTATGGAAACATCTTGTGTGCACATCCCAGCGCCTCGATTCAGCCCAAATCATTTTGAAGTACCTCCGTTCGATTGGCGACTCATCGACGTATATTAAATTATACAGAACATAATATGTATTATATATTAAATTTGACTCGTTTTTCAAAGTTACTAACGATATCTCTTTGTTTTTTTAAGATACGTGCTTCCGCTGTCAGTGACTGCCTATCTGTTCGTGAGGATGAGCCGCGAACTCCAGGAGGCGGAAGGTCCGCTCCCCGTCATGGTTTACGACGGCGTCCGGGCTCGCACGTCTTCAGGATCTCACGATTTCAGGTAAATCAAAAATTTTGACCACATACCTATCGCTACATAATTCGCTATTGTTCATCATTTCTGTGGGGAGCCCACTAGTGGTCCTGGGGGTTCCCTTTAATTGATGTGAGCTTATGACGAATGTTCACCCAAAAACCCTGGCCGTTGCCGGGGCAGTCACACTCCACAATTGTCTAAAATAAGTGTAAATTGTCCTCCAATTTAACTAGTTTTACTACCCAGTTTTGGTCTACCTTTCCCTTCAATATAGTGAATTGCTTGGACAGGAAATCTCTGGTGACGACAGTTCACTTTCCTACTTCGTCCTTTTTCATCAAAATTTGTAAGTAGCTTGTGGTATGGGCGGAATAACCTTTATCTGGTAACGACCTCTGAAAACTACAAATTTTATCTTTGGAAGTTGCGAATGAACTGCGTACTAAACTAATAATGAATTTTACTCGAACTAGTTTCACTGCCTGTTTCCTTCTGTATCGTGAATTGCTTGGGCGGGAATTTCACTTATCTCTCATTTTATAATTTTTTTTTTTTAACTTTAGGCAGATGGATACACCTGACACTTGTATCAAACTTATCTTCATTACCAAAACCTACCGAAACTGACCAAAATTTTACAATAAGTTAGTACCTTCGTCGGACTCTCGCTTGGTTTTCTACACGATAGCGCTACCCCTAATGGTACCATGGGAAGAGAGAGCCCCAGCTGCCACACTTGCACCGCCAAAAAGCAAATCATCACTGGCCTGCCCTCCACCAGAGGTTGGCTTCGTGGTGGTAGTGGACTCGCTAGTTGGTGGAAAGCTGCCCCTCTCTACCCACAAGTTATGTTGTTTTGTGCCTCTGGGCAGAAGACGAAGAAGAGTCGGCCAACCCGGAGTTCCAACTCAAAACCCCAAAATTTTTCAGTACTTTCAACACAAGGAAACATTAGAATTAGTTAAAGACCAAGTTACCACTTCATGGAAACTGGTCTTAACATGAATCCCCCAGTAGAACGCACATCCACCACCTCATCCTCATTCCACCTTCCACAGCTATCATTCTCACTTCTTTGTCTTCCCTTGAAGAAAACCCACAGTCCAAGCATTATGGGTGACGGTGGTAGTTTCGATTCCTGAATGTCATCTATGGCCGTGACTACGGGTTTGAACGTAGCGATAATGCTTTATCTGGTGAAGGGGTCTTGAACTGCTGATTTCAGCCACTTTTTCTGACTGACCTCTACCAAACTCCACGTAGCTTATACTTCCCATAATACAACAACCCTCACAGTGGTGGGTCCGCCATTTTAACTTATGCCTACCTGAAGAAACAGCCGTGAAGTTTATATGTCATTACAACATCGCTGCTGATTTCAGCCCAGTATCGACCTATAAAAAGCACCGCTTGGTTCATAATTTACATAACTCAACAACCCTCCCAGTGATGGGTCGGCCACATTTTTATGCCATCCTGAACCAAAGTTCATATAATACAACAACCCTCAAAATGGTGAGTCCGCCATTTTACATAACGTCTTCCTAAGGACACGGCCGTAATATTTATTCTATTACAGTTCGACAGCGTCCCTGCTGATTTCAGCACAGTATCGACTTCAAAAAAAAAAAAAAAAAAAAACACCAATCGCTTTTAGTTCAAACAATATAACAACTTTCAAACACTGTGCCTTCCTAAAGAAACAGCAGTAATGTACAATTTATTACAATAAGGCAACATCCCTGCTGATGTCAGCCGAATATCGACTTCAAAAAACTCCACTTAGCTCATAGTTCACATAATGCAACAACCCTCCCAATATTGGGTCCGCCATTTTACACTATGCTTCCCTAAAGGAACACCTGTAAAGTTCAATTTATCACAATTAGGCAGCATTCCTGCTGAATTCAGCATAGCAGTATCTACCTCAACCAAACTCCACGTTGCTCGTAGTTCAAATAAAACAACAACCCTCCCAATGGTGGGTGTTAAATTTATTATAATTAGGCCCTGCTGGTATCAGCATAGTATCGACCTCATAAAAATACCACGTAGCTCATACGTTCCTTGAAACATCTACCCTTTCTGCGGCTCGTCTATATTTTCACTAAAGGCAAAAACGCTAAATACACAAAGGTACTGAATGTATATTCAGATGGGAATTTCACATATTTTAAGCGGGTCCCAACTCACCGAGCCACCGACTGCGTTATATGCGGGAGTAAAAAAAAAATAATAAGAGAAATAGAAGGGATAGAGCACTAAAAACGGTGAGCGCTCATCAAAATAGAATTTTCCCGGCTCGGGAGATTATTTCCCAACATCCTTCCGACGTGAGGCGAAAAAGAGGAGGAACGGTAAATTAACGCGGCAGAGGCCCAAATAATTTGCGCCTCAAATTCACGGAGAAGGGCCGTATTAGGGGGCTCGAGCGAAGAGAGCGAGAGGGACTTGGGAGGGCTTATGAATTTGTAATACCTTCAGCCCTTCAGGAAAGGGAGGAATGATATCTTCGGAATGGTGTTTCCCCTGACAGGATCTCGCTGCCGGCTGACGGACTGAGGAGTTTTCCCCGAGTGGAAAGCTAACCGGGGAAATCGTTGTTTTTCTCGGTTCTCTTTTGTTCATTCATAAGCCGCGGTTGTCTTCCTTCTTTCCGTTCTAGAGTGATGTTTCCGTTTCGTGGGCGAGTGGAAGTATTAAAAGGCGAGATGGGAAGAATATGGCAGGGTTGGTTGAAATCGATTAGTTCCCACGTAGTGTTTTAGTTGCTATTTCAATGTTATTAGCCTTTTGTTAACATCTCTGCCGAGAGGCTGACAGAGTTCTCAAGGGAATAGATGTCAAGAAGTCCAAAACTCTGTCAAATATTACATAATGGTTTATAATTCCCGAATTAGATAACCCTACAACGCAAATCACTGGACTACCAGAACTGGACTGTGTGACGGATAAGTTAGTTGGCCCTTACCTACCGATTGTTGAATCCGCCGCCTTGGGACATGGACCAGGCTCCTTCAAGCGTCTGGGTCATCCTCTGAGCGTGGCAGAGCGTTAAACCGCATTCAGCTGAATGGAAGGGGCAACTATCATATCACCTCACAGGTTCTAGAAATGTAGGAACAGTATAGCCTACATGAAGAAAATTGTCTGTGCAACATGGGACAACATAGCCTATCTACAGTGAACTTTTTTGGACTGGGTTACTATCGCATTGATCATTTCTGACAAGAGGTTTCTTACTTCATATTAAGCAAACATTTGAATGAAAAAGAGAGAATTCCATTGTTTACTCGCCAATAATCTGGACGAACGATTCAGCCGCCACCTCAATTCGCGTGAAAACAAAGCAGATAGGTCGTACTGACAGACCATTATCTGATAGGCTGTGTTGGTTTTCTCGGCAATTTTAGCGCTATCGTTGGTTAACCTAGAAACTTCTCATTACCAATACGTAGCGCTGGAAATTGTGCATCCAATGATACCGAACTTGTCAGAATGCCCACAATGTCAGTTAGGTCATTTGTTTTGCACCATCTCAGATAGGTGATGTTGTCAGCCCTATCTCAAATAGGTCATGCTGCCACTTCACCCTCGACATATGACAAACACAAACTGCTGCCATTGGTCACGAGTAATCTTATTGAAAAATCCCCGATTTTCTTGAAAAGTAAACTAAAACAATTTATTTAATTTAACAAAATGGGAGAGAAAGATAAACTCTGCAAACTATTTATTTATTTAAAATTTGAAAAGTAAAATAAATAATTCGTTTAATGTAACAAAATGGAAGAGAAAGATAAACTTTGCAAACTATTATGTAAAGGTTTATTATTTCTGTGTTAGACCCTCCAATTCGGATCACCGGAGTACCAAAACTGGACTGTACAACCAGAGACAATGCTTTTTAGGTAAGCTCGGAAATCCAACTGAAATTTAAAGAGATACAATAAAGGCAAAAAGAACGCATCAGCTTGCTCTCCTCAAATGAATTGAAGCTTGGGAGATGGCGTTATGGATTGCATAAGCGTATACCATCTACCGAGCCATTTTGGCTTGTAGTACTTGTTTCCTTCTGTTTCCTGCCAGAAATAGCAACTTCAATTTTCGACTTTCGACGAGCTTGATTCACAATTTCGACCACTTCTTCTTTTTTTTCGAATTCTATGTGTCTTGAAGCGTAAACCAAGAAGTTTTGAAGGGTTTGCAAAATTGTTTTCTTGTTCGGCTGCTAAGGTTCATTACAAATGATAAACCAGAAGTAGTTTAAATGTCTATAAATATTCTATAGCTGTAAACCGTTTTTAAGGAGCCCTTAGCATTTTTGACAGCGGCCCCGGATTTCGTCTCCATATTTCTGGTCTTGAATCCCATCATCCTCCCTTTAACTCGAATAAAGAGCGGCTCAAACTTGGCAACCAGAACCGCGACGTGTTGCGCGAGGTTGCGGTCTTGTAGATCCATAGTAAACACCAGCGATTCATCAGAAGTTTATATTCCGGCTCGGGGTAGAGGGCGGAGGTCGGTTTTAACAATGTAAGGAGAACCCCCCTACCGAGCTTGAAGTTCGCGAAGAGCGCTTTTGTGTTCGGGGGATCTACCCCAACGTCTATAAACCGCTCGGTGACAATGGCCTATTCACGATTTCATAATGGAGGGGAACTGGGAAATTAAAACGACGACCATGTACCTACTAGGATTCGAGCGGGTTTCATTCCTGTGTTAGACACAGTTGTTTGACGACTGATACATGAACTTATCAAGTTGTTACGGAAGAGTGGTTTACAGTGCAGAACCACGCAACTAGGTTACACTTCCCTCCCACCATCACTACTTATTCATTTCCCTCGCAAACTTCGTGAAGAACATATTTTGAGACCTCCTACAACTTCCCTTCTCATTAGCAACCTTTGGTTCAAATTTGGTCTTTTACAAAGATCTTACAACTACAGAAAGTACAATGTTTAAATTCTTAAATTAAATGTTTTATTCGTAAAAACCTTTAATACAAATACAAGGTTGGGAAAAGGCGATGACAATTTAAACATAAGGTGATTTTCCTAGCTACCTTTATACCTAGAAGAACAAAGTAAACATTTTTTGAGAATGGAGAAACATGAACATGATGAAAGAAATCATTAACTGTTCATTTTAAGCTGAAAGATTTCTTCGTCTTTTGATGTCAAATCATACATAAATGGATGGAGCCTTTTTTTGCATGAAAGTTGACAAATGCTTGCATACGAGTCTGCAACACATTGGGACATTTTCATGCGTGTTTTCTTATTTTATTTATTACTAGGCAGATCTCACTTGATCACTGAAGAAGGTTTCAATCTCCTATTTTAGCTATTTTCAACCAGACCTCGGAAATTAATCCCCGTAACAATCTGAAAACATGCGCCTAAAATAAGAAAACGCTGCAAATTCTTTCACTGGGGTTTATTATTCAATTGGCTTGCGTTCATGATTTGAATTTCTATTAAGCTTTGGAGTGTGCGTGTTTCACAGGTGATAGAGCGATTATTGAATTTCAGGAGATATGCATAGAGCACGTAAATCTGTTCTCAACCAAAATACCTATTTGGATTGTTCAGTTGATCATATTTGTGTGCCTCCTGAAATTCAATAATCACTCTATCACCTGTGAAACACGCACACTCCTAAGCTTAATAGAAATTCAAATCATGAACGCAAGCCGATTGAATAATAAACCCCAGTGAAAGAATTTGCAGCGTTTCATGCGTATCAGAATGCTTCAACCCGTGTATCGGCCACAAAGCCTTTTATTCACTCCAGTATCCACATCTACTACATCACTAGGTTACTGATATCAAAACAAAAACAATAATAAACCAAAATAACGCAAATGTTGGCATCATAAATCGGGCCATACATCGGGAATGGTTTGACCTAAATTCCTCGTGGATTGTTCAAAAAGACTTTTAGGCCGCCTTGACTTTTTTGAGGTTTTTAGGGATTTTACAAAACTTTGTCAACCCTTAAAGGGCACTTTAAATTAAGTGAGAGAGCTGGCTCAAGAATTGGGGCGTCGCCGGACCACATTTTTTTTCCATTTTTCCTGAAAATTTCAGATCTTTGCTCCAGCCGTTTGGGAGAAATCGTGCGTACGACGGACGGACGGAAAAATTTTTTATTGCAGATTCGGATTATACACCCTTTGAAACGTAAACCATGAAATTTTCAGGGGGGGTTAGAATTTTTTTTTTTTTTTTTTTCAGAGCGATTACAATGGTTTATTATTGAATAATAAACCAAAAGCGAACGCGAAATGAACAAATTGTGGTCATTATTCCGCAAAAATTGAGTCAAATCAAACAAAAGATAGCATCACGAGAATCAGTGTTAAAAAACAATGAAAATTCATGTGCCACACTTTAGAGTTCACCATCATCCACTATTTGACAATTTTGGGGTTTCACATCCTTACCATAATGTATATTATTGTCATTACCAGTGATTGTAAGCGTGTTGTGGCATTCATGTTTCTATTTTCTTGTAATTGTTTTTGCGCATTCATATAAATGAATAAGTAACTATATTGAACGTTTCTAGGGGATCTTGAGAGTCAGTCAGGTTAATAAAAAAAATAATCAAAACTACAATTTCATCGCCAACGTTTCGTTCTATTTTTAGAACATCGTCAGGGCTGGAAGAACCATACACAAACATAACTAATACGGAAAGAATTACATGAAGAATATTTTTCATACATGCGACTTGAGTGAAAAGAACAACTAACAGATTTGGTGCTTCACTTTGGTTCACCAAAGTTGGTTCGCTATGTAGAATTTAGATATAACACGTGGTTGACAATAAACCGACGACGGACGACAGAGGGGTCGAGGATTATGGGTTTTCCCCGGTCACGGCAGAAGGGATGGGAAATCCCACACGGGGTTCAGAACACCCGTATTAACAACCCCGGACCAGCCCAAGGGGGTAAATCACCATCATATTCAAATACCTATTTATTATCCAAATTAGTTCACCCGTTCGAAATTCTGATGTTCAAAATTTCGCAACTCAACACCACATTGTAATCCGTTCAAAGTTGATGTCCCCATTAAATCACAACAGAGGATATTCAGTGAAATGGTAAATATGACATAAATGAGGTAACCACGTGCCGGTAGGTATTCAATTATCAGATACTTGCCGAACACGGGCGAATTGAGACGAGATTGCTGTGAATCGGAAAGCTCAACTAGAGCTTCCACCTCAAGCTGAGAATGGCGAATTTCTTGAAAAGCCCCTTTGTCATATCAGCGCTTTCTAAACTAAAGGGAAACTTCATAATGAACCCCCGCCTCACCTATTATTCCAAACCCGTCTCACCGCGTGCCGGAATTCCGACTGATTCCTTCAACTATGATTACATCAGAAGTTACCTCGCTCAAGATTAGTTACAAGCAACAGTGCCGTTCATTTTGCCACCGTTAACGCACAATAGATACGGTTCTGTTTTCATCATCCAGCCACTCCGTGCCGCACCGACTGGCTTCGTTCATTATCGCACTAAGTCTCATATTGATAACTGCATTATGATTAAACAGTGTCGCATCAATTGACGTTACACAGCAAGGTTTCACGAGTGGGCAAGCATTCTCCTGCATATGAGTTAGAGTTTGAATGTTGGGGGACCCTTAAGTAGCAAGAACAGCCTGTTCTTTCAGGCCCTGACAGGCTCTAGGTTGATCATCCCAGAGCATCATATTCAGGCACGGTTGACAGTGAAGACTTTCCCTGACAAATTCGGAACCGTTCCAGGACGCTCCACCAGTCAGTTGTTCCAATTAACCGTTCCAGTTCCCAATCATTTCGTTTCGGGCACTTACCTCACACACGAGATAATCGAAAACCTCCAGATGCTAATTTCCAATTGTAGTTCAGGAACTAAGACAGTGGGAGTTAGTAGATGCGTCCGTAGTTCCGGAACTACATCAGCATTAAGAGTGTTAAGAGCCTTTTGGCATTTAAAACACTTACTTACACGTCTATCAAAAATACAAACTATCTTGTATGAAATTAACTTTTCAGCTATTCCATTTCGATTTAGTGCGGAGGATGAATTGTGTGCCCATTGTGGCGTCCCGTAAGAAATGGAAAAAAAACTAGATTCAATTCTGAAAAGAATGGTATATTAAACAATATTAAAAGTTCAAAGGAACATATTGAAATGGAACATATTGTGGTTGAGTGCGCTTTATATGACTAGGAGCGGCCAATTGCGTTGGGACATAGGTTCAAAGACAGACCCTAACTTCAGTTCTTAAAAGGCAACAGTTAGGTGATTATTTACAACTTCTCAACTTTCTTGAGCAGACTAAAATAATATTGTAAAATTTTTAACGCTCATATCAAGAACCGTAATTCTGTACGTAACATTACAAAGCAGGGGTGGCCACCCCCCAAGCTTCATGACGCACCCCCAACTTAGAACCAACCCCCACCCATGTAAGTTGGTACCCCCTCCTCAAAACAATATTCGAGCACTGTCATTGTCATTTATACATTTACAGATAGAAAAACAAACCATATTTAAATTAATTACTAGGTTCATCATTATTTACGTTGTATACTAGTGACGTAATATATTTCCAAATGTTGTCACGTTTACAACTGTTTCAATCAACTGTACCCTACCCCCATGAATTTCAATGACACAGTCTGCGTCATAACCCCTTCCCCCCTGCGGGCACCCCTGACAATAATATTCATGTTTTCTACATCAAATATGAATAACTGATGGCAAATGGGTTGTGTACCTAAGCCAAATGAAAGGAAGAAGAAAATTCCGATTCATTACTATAAGAAAATCTAGAACTTGGGTCGTCTGCATTTAGTGAGTGCATTTTAAGTTGTGCAAGTAAAATGTAGAATTAAACTGTCTTAGTTTTCCTCTGAAGCAGTTCAGTGTTTCGTATCTTGTTCTTAATCCCTGAAGACGTGCCACACATTTGTCAAGGTCAAGGTCTCACGTCTCGCGAACCTCGTCAATCTCGCATATTTTCCTGAAGAAGGGAGGGAACCTTCCGCACTATAAATTCAGGAATTAGACGGTTTGAAAACACAGATAATTCTTGAAGCGTCGTCGACGTCGTAGAGTGCTCCGGAGGAAATGAGGGAAGGGGGGCTTGCGATCTGTTGATTAATTGTTTTCGTAAATTCAGAAGACGCTCCCGGCTGACAAATAGCTCAACTTCCTCTCTCGAGGTGGTTGCCCGAGCTGTCGGGTCGGGACACTTTGTTGTGAACTTTTGCGCGAAGTGGAGAGAGATATTGTGACGGGTTTGTCTTAGAATCTCGCGGCGGCGGAGTGTCGCGTCTGATTAGTGTCAGCGAAAAACGCGGTTGATTCCCCGAAGCTAGGTCTTTCTTAACACCCTTAAGTTTGACGACGTATTTAAACAAAGGAGCACGCACACTGTCCTCGTGTGTGACATAATTAAACTCCATTAAATCTTAATGTACAGTGTTATCCCTTGGTACCTGTACAGGCCAAGAATCGATTGAACAACTAGTTCCAAGATCCTTAACTTGTTTTTTAAATTTCGCTCAGTTTTTAGTTGTGTTAATTATAAGATTTCGATTGAATCAGTCTGCCCGCCGTCCGCTGTCCAAACGTATTGGACCAAAGTTTACTAAATTTGGCTCAAAAACCCAAAATCGATCCGGAATGTCCGAGTAATATCGGTATTTTGATCAATCAATCTTCAGAATTCTGGGAATCCTTAAATATAATTCTCTTTTAGGGATCTATCAAAAAATCTAAATCTCAAAAACTTTCTTAGTAAGAAGGTAGTTTTTTTTTGTTGGATTAGGGTAGAAATCAGTTCTTTGACTCGGGTTGCTCAACGATCATCCGTTTCGAATGAAAATCGGTCGTCTACGTTCAAGTCGACGGTTGAACAGGAGAGCCGGGCTGCAGCGCCCGATCAATGATAGCTTTGAGCTAGATCGCTTGGCTGAGGGCCCCTCAAGTATTTTCATTTTGAATGTAATTAAAAATTATGGCGGAACGAAATGTCGAGTTTGGATAATGTAACTACGTCTAACATACATAGATAATTGAATTATTCAGAAGGGCTATCTAATATAGAAATAAAATACCTATAATTTACATGTTTTTGCCAACTCACTAAAATTAATATAACTCAAAACCAAAGTTTTTCCTAATAAACTAAATGGTTGAAAAATGAACTTGGAGAGAAAGTCAAAACCCACTTTTTTCAATCGCGTATCGATCCCTGTGATTCAAAAGTGTATAATCAAAAACTACGTTACGCTTCAAGTTAATGGAAAGATTGTACAGATTTCGTTGATTCTTGTTTTCAGTCTAGTTGTACAACAAGCCTCGAAAAATGTCAGTTTTCCGACAAGAGGAGAGCCAATCTTTTCGATCGGTGATTCATATCAATCTTTTTGATTCAATTAAGATTTTGGTTTAGTGTTGAAAAAAACTTTTCTAGGGAGTGAGGTGTATACTACTATTTTTCCCCCTCTTGAGACTCCAACCTCCGTGGGAATCGCTTCTTTTTTCAATTATGTGCTCAAGTCTTACAAATTAGGTTTGAGTGGAACAGCACAAATTAAATTTAATTTTATTGTAGGGACAGTAAATACCAAGGTTTCCTTGCCAAAATCTCAACTTGCTACAAGCAGATCTGAACCAAAATGTTGTCAACAACAACAACTACACTAATTGTCAAAAAGTGCGATCAAGTTTCACTTGCCACAGTCAAAATGTTACTGGAGTAGGGAGTGAGAGTTGAAAAACCCACACTGCTGCCTCCAGGGATGGTTTTCCCGGTAGAGCTGACTGGGAAGGTTTTGGCAAAATCCAACCACCAGCGGTGGGACCATCTTGAATAAGGGATGTCAACAAAACAGAAGCAACTTCATAAACACCCTTTCCTGTCAGTTAGGGCCTACTTTTCAAAACATTGTAGGGAGTGAGGAAAAACCGTGTGACACTGAAATAATGGGCTGATAAGGCTAATTGATTTGATCCAATTTTTTTCCTGAGGCGGATATCCATTGTAGATGGTATGTTCTTTCATAGTGTAAGTGGATATAACAGCCCCAATAAATATTCCGCTGAGTAGTAACGATATAAGTTCTATACCTCAGCTTAGTGACAGCTGCAGGGAGTGAGAAATACGGATGTACATCATTACAAAACTGTATTTAGTTGAGATTTGACGTAATACTGATCACACTCAAGTTCAGTATTTTCTCCTGGGTCCTGTAGGCACAACTTTTACATACTTTTCCATGGAACATGTACATCATTACACAACTGTATTCAGTTGAGATTTGACGTCAATACTGATCAGTGACATAAATGGGACTGAAATTTTGAAATGACCCACTTACAGGCCTGCACCACATGGGCCATGGGTGGATAATGAAGTGCAGTGTCAACAAAGTAAGATGGTTACAAGTTTCCTTCCAACTTGACCGCTAGTTCATTGAGCCCAAGTTCGTCCTCGATTAGCTTCGGCAATGAGTACAATCCAACACAATTTATAGATTCATTTTGCTCTACAGTTTCAATCATTGAACCTTTTTCGATAAACAATAAACCAAAAACTGAAATAGTGAATGCGTGTATGAATCGTGTTTTTCCTTTGTGTGAATAACAGTTATCCTCTCTCCAATACAGCAAAAAGTAAATCTTGGCAATCGGTTTAATGTAGCACCGTTCAGCGGAGCCTTCATCTTCTATAGTGGTGCTAAGCCAAGGTGAAAATACGACTCCACAACATTATTGCTGGTTTCCTCTCCCAACCTTTACCATTGCCTTCGTAAAACCTTCTCGAATCCTGGATGCTGGACATTTCCTCTCGTATTAGCTCCCGTTCATGTGTACATGGCCGCGGGACGTCTTTTTGGGCAGTATGAGCTATATACTTTTATGTGCACTCAAGTGAAGTGCGTATGTTCCGCGTGTGCAATCACGTGCGATGTGTTTTCCCGCGGACGTGATTTCCAAGGTAGCCTTTATCCCGCCGCGAGGAAAATTTCTATCCCGGCCCTTCTCGCAATAATAATCTTCAACGCCCCTAGTTTTTCTCTCGATTTATTTTTTTCCCCTGTCTTCCCCATTTTTCCTCTTTTTCTCTCTTTCATGCTCGTTTCATCTCGTTCTCTATTTCATCCTCCCACCCGCCACACTTCAACATCCCCTCATAAAAGCTCCGGTCAACGAGAATTTTCATTCTCCCAACGCCTTTTCATTTTCTTCTTTCAATATTTCTCCTCTTAAACTCCCCTTTTTCGCCGACCCCTTCTCCCAAACTAGAAAATTCTTCCGAGGATTTATTTTCTCTCAGGTACCGGTTTTCAATTGGGACCTCCCCCTCCGCGTGTTTATGATTTCTCATTCGCCTCTCCTCTCGATCCCACCTTTTTAAATGACACCGTTGTATTATAATGGAAGGTATTTCAAATACCCCGGGTGTCGACCATTGGGTTTCTCATTTCTTTTAATCTCGAACCCCTTAAATGTTGGGAGGAATACAAACAACCGACAAAATAAAGGAAATTGAAAAAAAAATCCGAATGATTAAACATTTTCACCTCAATTGGATTTACGTCATTTTCACTGTTAGCGTTTGAAGGAAAAGAAACTTGAGATTATAGCGCTTACTAAGTCCTTTATTTTCCAACCGTCTTGAACATTAAATAAGAATAGAAATGTTCTATTCTCATTTCAAGTGGTAGACCATTCTGAACAAAGTCACTCGCGACGAAGGTGTGGAAACTCATTTCAATAAAAACGGAGTAAGATAGAACGTTGTGTATATTTCCAAAAAAATAATGAGTTACACAATTAAATCGATTTTGACGGTTAGGTCATCATCAGTAACAAACATAAACATGATTTTTATTCTGAACAACTTGTTTTAACTCATGTAACAACATGTATCCCAGGCGACGAAGTTTTTTTTTTTTTTTTTTTTTTTAAATTCAATTTTGGTTTATTTATTATTGAATAATAAACCATTGTAATCGCTCTTGAAAAAAAAAGTCTAACCCCCCCCGAAAATTTCATGGTTTACGTTTCAAAGGGTGTAGAATCCGAATCTGCAATAAAAATTTTTCCGTCCGTCCGCCGTACGCACGATTTCTCCTTGAAACGGCTGAAGCAAAAAAGCTGAAATTTTCAGGAAAAATCCATGTTGGTCCGGCGACGCCCCGATTCTTGAGCCAGCTCTATCACTTAATTTAAAGTGCCCTTTAAGGGTTGTCAAAGTTTTGTAAAATCCCTAAAAACCTCAAAAAAAGTCAAGGCGGCCTAAATTTGTACTCTTTTTGAAGAACACTCCACGAGGAATCGAATGAGCCCCTCCCCATGTCCGTACGTGAAACCACTCCCGATCTATGGCCCGATTTATGGTGACAACATCCGCGTTATTTTGGTTTATTGTTGTTTTTGTGTTGATATAAGTAACCTAGTGACGTAGTGATGTAGTAATGTGGATACTGGAGTGAACTCCTAAAAGGCTTTGTAGCCGATACACGGGTTGAAGCATTCTGATAATTTTCAGGAAAAATCAAATCTGATTTTCAAAAAACGCTGCAAATTCTTTCACTGGGGTTTGTTATTCAATGATTCACGATTTGAATTTCTACTAAGCTTTGGAGTGAGCGTGTTCCACAGGTGATAAGGCGGTTATTGAATTTCAGGAGGCACACAAATATGATCAACTGATCAATCTAAATAGGTATTTTGGTTGAGAACCGATTTACGTGCTCTGTGCATATCTCCTGAAATTCAATAATCGCTCTATCACCTGTGAAACACGCACATTCCAAAGCTTAGTAGAAATTCAAATCATGAGCGCAAGCCAATTGAATAATAAACCCCAGTGAAAGAATTTGCAGCGTTTTTATTTGGCAATATACATGGTATGTATATACAACTGAATTATAAGATTAATCAACACTCTTAACTTATTATCTAATAGTTATACGGTTTTGTTCATTTCTGTAACAAATTCATATAGTCGATGGAATGATGTTGGGTATTTCAGTAAGTCCTTATAATGAAAAGGTAAATTTAGTTTTGGACTTATATCGTCGAAAAACTTTCGTCGAGCAGTTGAAAAACATGTGCAGGTCATAAATATGTGCTCGAGAGTTCCATCTCCCAGCTGACAGTCGTGACACACTGCTGACTCTTCTCCTAGGAATCGATTCTTCTAAAAATCTCTTTGCAAAGACCAGGAGGCGAGGAACCTACTTATAGTGCGTTCCTGCACGAGCGGAATTTGTCCCTGCGGGGGAATGCAGCTACAACTCGTTTGTACAGGAGCAGGGGTTTCGAGGAACCCAGCTATACTGAAAATACGAGGGAGGAAATATAACAGCTACGACACCTGTGAATTTAAGGTTAAAATTTAAACAGCAGAGTAGGTTTAGGACAGAGTGACGGAATCAAGAGAGTGGATCTGAATGAATCCCCTTGGGCTGGTCCGGGGTCGTTAAGACGGTTGCTCTATAGGGATTCCCATTGCTTCTCGCTTGACTGGAGAAAACCCATAATCCTTGACTCTTGGGTCGTCAAACAGTTGTTAACTCTCAGAGGATGTCCCAGATGATGGAAGGCGTCTGGTATATCACCCGAGGCGGCTGATACAAGAATCCGGAAGGGCCAACTAACCATACCTATCACATCCTCCGTCTGTTTATTGCTAACCACATTTTATATTAAAAGTCCAAAAACTTCGGGGCTTTTAGTAACACACACATTCATGTCCATACATATATAATTAACTTATTCATTGCACGGCTGTGTACTGGATTAATTTAGGAGATACATTCCACAACTTGTTCAATAACAGTCTGATGTTGGACCTTCTGCATACTGGTTGGATACCTACTACATAAATACAATTCACTTAACCCTCGAAATTCCATACAGTTAAAATCAGAGCTTCAACCTACGTTCCTACCTGTTAGGGAAACTTGCTCGCATTCATGGTTTTATTTTTGTAGCGAACTCATCGGCTATAGGCTATATAACTTATTTCCGAATTTATCGATCCCTGAAAACATCGGCTCGTTATTCAAAATTATTCAGAAGTTGGATAATTCTACCCGGAGCTTCGGCGGGGTTTTGTGAAGTGAGTAATTGCATACTTGCCTTTAAAGTGGATCCCTATGAGCATTCCCAACTCCATTAAACCTAAACTCCAACCTGGAGCATATTTTTGCGTATATGAGGAAAAAGGGCTATCTCTCTCGTCGCCAGTACTGTACGGTGGTAGGTCTCCATAATATGACGGTAATAGAGAAAGTTGAGATGAATGAATAATGTATTCAGTGGTTTATTTCGTTGAAATTTTAGAATCTTCAAACATTGATAGCAGAGCAGACAACAACGTTTTGAGTTCTTCCCAAATTCGTTTAATACCTGCCGCTAAAAAGAGTTGAAAAACTAGCACAGGTAGTTAAAACAATAAAACTTGAAATACGATTGGACTGCATAAAGGAAATTTTAAGATCTTGTCTTCCTTTGAAAATCATTTAGTTTAATATTAGTCACCATAACGGGAACTTCAAACACGCTTCTTTCCGACCAAATAAGTAGAAGACAGACTAACTATGGCCCCAAATAAGAATGTCAAAACTCTGTTGTCAAAGAATTTCTGCTGCAACAATTATATACATTTCACCTCTTCTTAGCATCGTGATTCCAATGGGTTGATAGGTCTATATGGTCATGAACAAACAGACACTTCGTTAGGGTTGAAAATTCACCACATTGTCGCGAACAGTTACCTTCCAAGATAGGACTTTTGTTCGGCGAGAATTGAGTAATGAACAAATTATTAATGAAAGGTATGTAGTGTGAATGTTCCTTCACAACGTATAACAAATTATTTTAGGGCAGAGATGGAATCTTCCAGTACAGTTGCAGTTTCATCGCGACTATCGTTATTTACGTTTCCCGTGCTCCCAAATCCAAAATATTACGTCGGAATTGCACTTAAATTTACTATAAAACAAAACTGATATATTTCCCACTTCTTCTTCTTTCTAAGTCATGGATACCACAATCTAGATACAGACATTAAAAAAAACGCACCAAATTCTTTCACTGGGGTGTATTATTGGCTTGCGTTCCATTTGCACTACATCACTAGGTTGCTGCGATAAAAAAAAAAAAACAATATTAAACCTAAAGACGCTGCATTCTTTCACTGGGGTTTATTATTCAACTGGCTGGCGTTCATGATTTGAATTCCTACTAAGCTTTAGAGTGTGCGTGTTTCGCAGGTGATAGAGCGATTATTGAATTTCAGGAGATTTGCATAGAGCACGTAAATCTGTTCTCAACCAAAATAGCTATTTGGATTGATCAGTTGATCATAATTGTGTGCTTCTTGAAATTCAATAATCGTTCTATCACCTGTGAAACACGCACACTCCAAAGCTTAGTAGATAGTCAAATCATGAAAGCAATCCAATTGAATAATAAACCCCAGTTAAAGAATTTGCAGCGTTATTTTTTATGGTTATCAGAATACTTCAACCCGTGTATTGGCTATAAACCCTCTTAGGAGTTCACTCCAGTATTCACGTTCACTACATCACTAGGTTACTGCAATCAAAACAAAAACAATAATAAATCAAAATAACGCAAATGTTGGCACCATAAATCGGGCCATACATCGGGAATGATTTGAGCTACGGACCTGGGGAAGGGCTCATTCGATTCCTCATGGAAAGTTCTTAAAAAAAAGTCCAAATTTAGGCCGCCTTGACTTTTTTTTGAGGTTTTTAGGGATTTTACAAAACTTGGACAACCCTTAAAGGGCACTCTAAATAAGGTGCGAGTGCTGGCGAAAGAATTTTGGCGTTGTCAGACCAATATTGATTTTTCCTGAAAATTCCAGATTTTTCGCTCCAGCCGTTTGGGAGAAATCGTGCGTACGGCGGACGGCGGACGGACGGAAAAATTTTTATTGCAGATTTGGATTCTACACCCTTTGAAATGTAAACCATGAAATTTTCAGGGGGGTTAGAATTTTTTTTTTTTTTTTTCAAGAGCAATTACAATGGTTTATTATTGAATAATAAACCAATACACTGCCCAGGGGATGGTATAGCAGCTTCCTTGTTACAATCAAAGTGACACCATAATAAAATTCTTCGAAAAATGTGGAAATCACGTCTATTTCAAGAATTTCACGTTAGCGTATACGCAGAGCGTACCGCTGATTATATTGGGGTGAAATTCCTATAGGACCTCAAATAACTTTATCTGCATAATCTCTCTAAAAATAAGCTAAATTCATCCAAAATTGTGGAAGTTTTGGCTGTAACAAGGAAATGCGGACAACACAGATCGACAGACACGGAACCAAATTTGTTCAGTAGGCTATGAAACGCAAAATGCGAGTGGAAATTTTAAATTCGGACAACAACAACTTTTTGGCTCCTGTATGTGAACACAAGGCTTCCGCTGCTTCCCAGACTCGGGAGCAATAGATGTGAATGAGATGAAGTTAGTTGAAGCCTACGGGATCAGGAGGGAACAATAATAACTTCAGAAAATGGCGTCTCCTGAAAAACGATGTTTTTCCGCAGAAATGACCCATTAACTCCGTTACTGTACAACTTATAGTCTGATTTTTTATATTATTTAAGTAAGATTGTTTGTAAAACCCTGATACACAAACTGCGCCATCGATTTTGCGTATGTTTTCTTACAACATCAGATAAGTTTTCATAGTTTTCAAAGATTCTTGCCTAAACTTGAAATTTTTTCTCAAACTCTCTGCAATTTTTCCCAGCTCATGGCTCTATCTCTTCAGAATAATATACTTAACAAATCAAAACAAAAAAGTTGAATAAAAGCTGAGAAAATTGGGCAGAAACTGAATACTTTTCAAGGGCATTTCATCAGTCGGGGCACATTACCAACTACCCTTGAATTGAGTTAATCAGTGTAAATGTCTTTCTAATGATTCAGATAAAGTATTCTTGAGGTAGGGGGGGCCACAGGGAGGGGGTGTGACGCATACTGTGTCATTGAAATTCTTGTGGAGGTTCCTAAAAAATGTTTGGGGGGGGGGGGTAAAATTGATTGAAACAGTGTTTAACCTGAAGCCATTCAAAAATATAATACATCACTAGATAGGACGTAAATAATAATGAACCTAGTAATTAATTTAAGTATTGTTTTTCTATCTGAAAATTTATAAATGGCAATTACAATGATCGAATATTTTCCAACTGGGTTTGATTTTTTTTAATATCTATATAGGTAAATATTATTTTAGTTTTAGATAAAATAAGGGGTGCTTTTGGGTATTGTTTGCATTTTTGTTTAGGGGTCCATCTTACATAAGAGGGGGGGGGGGCTGGTTCTAAGTTTGGAGGGGTTGGGTGCGTCATGAAGGGTGTGTTTTCCCCTGTTTAACGGTGTGTTTTCGGAAAGTGGTGTTTTCTATTGCAATCCCAACGACAAGGCGTTGACAAATGTCTACCTATTATCCAAATTTAACTCTTCCTAATTAGTTCACACGTTCAAAATTCACATGCTTAGAACTTTGAAACCCAACACCAAACTTTCATCCTTTCAAATTTGATGTCCTCGAAATTCACAACAGCGTGTGTGACTGTGGTTCGCTGAAAAAGTGAAGCTGACGACAGATCGCAATCTGGAGGGCTTCCATTTTCACGAAAAATGTATAGAACGAAAGAAGAAAAAAAAGGCGAAGCAAGTTGTAAGGGCGCAATAAGGCGTAATTTCACTGAAAAAAGAAAAAAAAATACCGTTAAAAGTTGTAGGACGCAGTTGTGGTGAAGAGGGGTAGGTCTCGGGGGTTGTGTGGAAAGGGGTGTAAGCCCACAACTCTAGCGCCCCCGGTGTCCGAAAAAAGAAAAACTCTTATAAGAGTGGAACGGAAGGCGTTATTACTCATCTCTGTCCATCCCCCGCCTCGTACACTGAAAACTGTTGTACGAAAATGGAAAACATTTTATCTCGGATTTTCTCTTAAAAAAAAAAAAAAAAAAAAAATTACCCCGTCGGCGAAGTTACTTTGCTTGGGTTAGCGGTCTACTTTCTTTCGAATCTTTAGAAAAATGTTATTCCCATTTTTTTTATCCTCTTGGTTAATTTTTCTCGATTTTATTATCCCGTCCTTTTCTTTGTTAACAACCGGAGCGTTTTTCGTGCTTCCTGCGGGAGCTTCGTTCCGCGGCGATTTCGAGGGTTTTTAAAACCTTTCACGCCGGTGTAACCAAGCAACGGTCGGTGAAATTTTTAACGGTTATGCGGATTGTTTTTTGGATGGTCTCCGGCCAGTTCTTTTGTCGGTATGGTAATCGTAAAGTTTCAGATGTTGGGCTCGGAATGTATTCTCTAGTCCAATCCGATTTGCATTTCGTAATTCTCATTCCAAAAGAACCTAGGAATTATAGAAGATATTAAGGAGGTAGTCACAGGTTGGATTCATAGTGCGAATGCATAAATTCTTACTTATAAGGAAGTTCATTTTATACAATAACGTATTGTATTAAATTAGAATAAACCTCCATCGTATAATGTGAATGAAGGTCCATGGAAATTTTAATGGAGTCAACGACAGATGACGAAACCCACCATAGGCCAGTGAATCTATGTTAATGTTATTATCAGCCGTTTAGTTTCAACTGACAAATCAACCATTTGCATTCTTATTTTGCAAGCCATCTCATCTCTGTTACTCAACACAACTCAAAATGGAGTAGCCTACCATGGAGAAGTGCGGTTACCTAGCTAACCCCCAAAACCACCAGAACATCCAAATGGTCCTTCTGCGAATGAAGCAGCGTTGATCTGTCCTCTTCTGGTCTCGTTTTCTTTAACATTTTCAAGCCGAAACAATCATCAAAGTAGCATCATGCTACGAAGCATGTCGGTTTATGGGCAGATCTTCATTTCTTATGGCCACTGATGATCTGTGCCTATTTACCAATAGATTCACGTCTTTATGAGTTGGGGTTATTCGCCTCTTCCACAGCCAATGGACAAACCTTACATCTGCGTTTGCCGCGAGGATGCAGTTTTCTGAATGGTTCTGTCCTTTCTGATCGTCCGTGAGTTAGAATGTCCCCGATGGACGATCCTTGTCGATAGGAAAACGAAGGCACTTTGCAGGACCAATGAAGCCAAACACATGGTACTCCAAAGTTGAGTGACCGGCATTCACCGACCCTCCCCCACCAGGTTCTTCCCCCGTACCCTTCATATATATATTAGTAAAATAAGTCAAATTATTATTGATAATGAGTTTACTCGGTGCAATAAGAGAGTTAAAAACTTTAAAAACAGCTTTCGTACAAGTACGCAACCACGAGGAACATTTTATGTCTGCGCCCCCTCCGGCACACACACCACGTACTTCCAATAGAAGGCCAGTCTTGATGTAAAACGCTTATCAAATTCAACGTCGGCGAGAGAATGAGGCGTCTCGATAAATGTATCACGTACCTCGCCAATTTCAGTTTCATTTGTGGATATTGTAGTATTCATAAGCAGCTTTTTGCGTAAACGATATTCGCGCACTAGTTCCAACGAGTGCCGTTTTGTAGGAGCAATGATAACTACGTTAGATTGCGCTCGTTGATGGTTGCGATGTAATGGTTTGGTCACTGAGGTTCCGAAGCAACGAATGGTAAACTGTTAAGACATAATCATCACCACTCACAGGACTGTCACAGTTAGTAAACAATATGGTTCCATCGGGTGGTCACTGAGGTTCCGAATGTCCAGGGGTTAACGTAACAAGATTAAGTAAATCCACAGCTTTCAAATGAGTGGTGAAAGAGTTTTGTACGATCACAAATGTCGAAGATAATGATCCGTAGCAACGAATCGGTTGTAAGCGAAAACCGTCAGAAAAAATGTGTCGTTAGGGAGTTATTAGCAATGAACTTCAGAAAGGTCTTAGAATTCATGTAAAAATTCTTGCATACAAGTCTGCAACGCATTAGGACATTTCATGTCTTTCCCCTCCCTCCTTCTTCCCTTCCATCTTCCCTTCGAGCCAGACTACATCACCTACTCCAGTAGCGTTGTTGTTCATGTCCTAACGAGACAAATTTCAGCTTCCTACGGTTGATAGGAAAGAAGTTAGCTTCAGTAGCCACTCTGCTGATCAAGACCCTGTACATCTTATTGTTCATGTCCTAAGGAGGCTACCAGCCAAATTTCAGCTTTCCACAGTTGATAGGAAAGAAGTTAGCTTCAGGAGCCACTCAGTTGATCAAAACCCTCTGCAACTCATTGTTGGCTGGAGACTACCAGCCAAATCATAATAATCATATAGCCAAATTTCAGCTATAATCATATAAGTACCTACCTCACTTCTACGAATCATAATAATCATTGAGCATATTTCGTTACGTAACGTAACGTGACATAACGACAATTTGGTTGTGTGCCATAGCAAAGACATGAAATGTCAATATTTTCGTGACGCTGTCCGCGTTACATTTTCGAGTTTATATAGCAAAGTAAAGACATAAAATGTCAAAAAAAAAATTCAGAATGTCTCAAAACGGTTTCGGAAGAAAATTTTTGAAAATTTGTAGGTATATTACAATTTTAAAGCTACTGCAACACTTAAATTTGTTATTGAAAATTCGTTAAAATCCTCCGAAAAGCGCTACATTAATTGAGTTTAGTGATTTACTTTTGCTGAGAAGACAGAACACATGAAAACTTTATCATCGAGTTCAAGTAAGAGTGGATTATAACTAAATCGAAGGGCTCATAACTGGGTTCTGCTCTGTAAAGGGGCAACTCCAATTTACCAACCTCCTGACAATTAGGATGAGACCCTCCTCTACCCCTTCGGCTCGGTGAATAAGGTGAGGCTTCCCCAAAGCCATCCAAGAAGTTAAGGAGCAGGATATCAGCCAACTGCCAACAGCCTGTCGATACCCTCTCAAGGTGGGGGATCCGTTATTATCCCACGACCTTCCCGACCAACTCATTAGACTTCACTAGCGTTTTGAATACTCAACGAAGGGCGGAAATTCAATTCCGCGCTATAATTTCGGATAAAGGGGCCTTGGGACCGCCGCAGAGACCGCTGTAGTTAGCGTTTCAGTTTTGCGGTCTTGTCCTTTCTTTGCTGGCTAGGGTTCTCCCGGTTGGGGGGGTTCAATATTTTCCATTATAACAAAGTACAGTAGACAGTGAGGTCGTATTTCACAATAGTTGAACGTAACTCAGTAAATAGTAAGCCGGATCCAGTTGTATCAGATCTCCCAAACCATTACTCAAACAAAAACAACAATTGACATAACAAAAACTACTTGATACTCCTATAATTTCGCACCCGTTGCCTGTTTTTGCCGATAAATCAAAGGGGGTGTTACAGTACGATGCTTGGATAGCGGAAACGCACCCCTCCAAACTCCATACAGTGGTCCACAATCCCGAAACCGTGTTCGAAATTATAAACGGCAGGAACTGTTTACTTTTTCCCACCAAAATTGATAGGTTTTATGTTTTTATATAAATAAAATCCGAAAATCAAGTTCACTCTATAGGGTAACATTGAACCCTAAAATTGATGCAATCCACCCTTATGGGTGATTCCTATTTTACGGGACAATCGCTGTCCTTCATTGATAACTAATTTTCTGTTCAACTTTTTCCAAAAATTATTTTTGTAGATTTTATGTGGTAAATAGGCCTACTCATGGCTGTCATAAAGTTCGGCTACTCTTCATTGTATATGCCGGTAATTGATCGAAATGTACCTCTAATCTCATTGTCATGGTCTGTCCGTGAGTCGGAATTTGAACTTAATCCGAAATTTTATCCGCTCAAAGTACGTTTTACCGAAAATATTTTAAATAGAATTTTTTTATAATTAGTTACTGGATGTTAGTGCGCTTACAAGTGAGACTAACTTTTAGATAGTCTGTACGAATCAAGTGCTCAAAGTTTGTCCCAAACCTTCTGTCTCATTGTCATGGGTTTGAAGGAAATCATCGTAGCTCTCTCAAATGAGGGCATTTTTTTGGCAATTCAAAGTTTTTTCAGCGTTGGTAACCCTGTCCTTTGAGGAAACACCATGCTTCCGCCATTTCCATACAGTTGGGGCTCAAAAATGAAGTTAGCCGTTTGTAAAACAGGTGTGTACGTTTCATACTTCTCATTGTTATGGGTTTGAAAATCACTCTTAATCAATCTTATTGATTCGTTTAGCATTCATTTTGGGATAGAGATGTAAAAACTCTATTTAATGCAAGTTTCAATGTCTATAAGTGTTCATTAGACTCCTAATTGCAGAAGGTTAATGTTGATTTCTCATTGTCGTGGCGATTTTAAACTTCATTGTTGTGGCTACACAAAAGCCGTCATGGCTGTTTGAAACAATTCTTTTTTCAAGTTTGGTATTTGAAACTAATTAAATACTAATATTAAATCCAAATAATCGTTTATATCTAGTCAGTGGAGAGTGCCAGAGGGCACCTATCCCACATCAAGTGCCATTTTCAACTGTTATTATATTGGTACGCCTAACTATAATGTATTTATTATACAAATAAAGTTTCTATTTGAAAAAAAAAAAATTAAAATGTGATACTTCTTCTAACACGAAGTCAGGAAAAACTGAAATCAGATATCTGTCTCATTCAACCTTACCTACCACACATCGTTTACGTAATTCTATTGTTATTTGGTTGACAAGGCTCATTGCCATGGATACATACCATTCTCGTTACCTATAAAATTTTAAAACCTGAATTTTGAGGAAACAAACGGAAATCATGCGTGCTTGTACATCACTGTACCATTAGAGTAAAATCATAAATTTAGGAGAACAAATTTTTTTAGTCAGAATCAAAACTTCGATTGTCCCGTTAAATGAGAATCACCCTTATGAGGTACGCAGATAATTCTGAATGGATACCCCTTTTAATAAGCCTTGGATATCCCTCAACTCAAGATAGCGGATTAGTAATGCGGGAACATCATTAGGCAATACACCTCACACGGTGTAACTTCAAGAAACCCCTTTGCTTGTTGATATCTTAAAAGCTCATCATGCGGTTACGTCCACACGAATCATAATTCGCGGTCTCCCCCTATATCTTCAGTTTACACAGCGTGTTTTCACATATTTGCCGAAATGTTCAGAAGGTAGCCACGTTAATGTGAAATTGCTCCATCATTTTAGCCACTGCTACGTGAAATAGAATACATTATTGGTAGACTTTTTATCGGTTATTTATATTATTGAAAGTTACACACCACCTTAATGAATTGAATGACCCCAATCGATGTTCATTCTTAAGCCCTTGTAATTTACCTGCCTTCTATAGTTTTCACCCAATTTCGATGATGTTGTAAGAGATTGGTTTGTGTATTCAAATCTGGTTTTTGGTTTATTGATTTTGTGATTAAAATTTAAGATTATACTATTTATTGATTGTGCATCTACGAGAGAGCTTTGTGCCACATCCAGCTTGGCACACGTTATTTAAATTTACTCTGCTTGTTTTCTCCCGACTGTAAATTTTAAAATATCCTTTAAATCTCAGTCAACTTCGAAACCTTGAAAAGTTGGACAAATAAGAACGAAAAAAACATTAGGAAACATTTTTTGTTAGAAATTAACCTGTTGCTGATGGGAGTTGGACCTCCTTGGAGCATCTTATGTTATGAAACTTCCTCAATTAATTGCTCCAAACATACTAAATATTAAAAATCGTTTGGACCACAGAGTAAACAGTTTGAATTTCAACATGATTGAATTACCTATGTCTGCGTTTGAAGTTGTTTGCTGAACATTTCAGATATTGGCCGACATAGATTTTATCTCAACATAAAACTTGAGTTCGTTTACAACAAGAAAATATTCCCTCACGTCTCAATAAGTGCGAAAGCTGTATCTTGTTTAATACAGCTGATCCAATTTAACGAAGTAACCCCACCAAGACATCAAAAAGTATCCGTAAGCCCGTATGCAAGTTTTCTCGTGAGATCCAGAATCTGCTCTTCAACACGTTTGTGTTCCAGCGTGTCTTGCTTAGAAAACCTTCATCCACCTTTCGGCTTAGTCTGCGTGAAAACTGTGGCAACGCGTGCTACAACTTTTCCGTGAGTTTTCCTCTCTGCGGGTGGAGAGAAAACACGAACTGAATAGAACCTTTTCGAATCTTCTCATATTCGCAACTCGCATGAGGTTTCCGCCCATCTCATTTCCCATCCCTTGCCCTTTCTTAGGTTGATCTTCTTGCTGTAACGAGCTTTTTACATTTTACTTGAAGCGCGATTGACTAAAACTTTATGTATTTGAGAGCGGAGAAAATTAGCTCTTCAGACGAACATTTTTGCACTTTTAATAGCTAAAATGAGTACCACATCATTGATGTAAACTCTGATAACGGAATCTAGAAGTTTACTTCTGGGACAAGTCGCACTCTTGGGATGTATTTGGACAGTTCCCATTTCCCGTTTCTTGAAACTGCAACACTTGACCATAAACCTGGAGCTTTTTCGCGTCGTCCTTGGGGTGTTGCGAACCTCGGAAGGGACAATAAGTCTATTCGTCAGCTCCTTGCCATATATTAGCAGAGCCCGGCAGCAACCACTTGACCTTCTAATATTGACTGACCTGATATCCCTTTCGCTGGGACTGCTCCTTCAGTCAAATCGGGCCGAACCTTTCAAATATTACTCCCTAAAAATGGCCTATGGTGAGCCTGTACACACCATACATCCCCCCGTTTGTTTCGGAAAGCCCAATATCTGTGATGGGTTAAGATATCCCCTAGTCGTTTCTTGACACCTGAGCATAAACCGAGAGCTTTTTAGCTTCAGCGGTAACCTCGGGGTGTTGAAGGCATGTCGCCTCATCTTTTGAGACACATACTTCATACCAGGTGCACCTGCATCCCCTGGCCAAAATGAAAAAGATACCTGACAATAATGCTATAAAAAGTATAATATACTCATACTGTTTTCAAACTTTCCCCTATGAATCCTCGTTGAAGAGCAGCACCAAACAGAACCTCAGGATGATTGAGGAGATAGTGGAGTCTTGAGTTTGATGAAGGGAGTTTGGAGTTTGCGTGCTCTGCGCACGATGGCTGTAGCTTGGAATTGAAACACAGCGTTTCACGCTGTTTGATTCGATCCGACTCCAAAGCATGAACTAATTAGACTGCCCGAAATGAAGCTCGTGAAATTTCTGAGCGCACTTGTAGTTGTTTGCTCACCTGCTAAAAATGATTGAGGGCGCTAAATTCACCAAAACACACTCTTATCCTGTTATCAGTTGATTGTCCCCAACCCTGGTGGCTGAATTGAATTAGCTATAAATACGTGATGAATACATACTGCATACTCGTATAATTCCCACAGTTCCCTCCCAGCAAAGTCATCAAAATAAAATATGGCTAAGTCTGTGTTCGTGATTAACTGTACAACGGTAACGCTAATCAGCCTGGGTCTTTAATTCAACGATGACATTTTCCATACCACCCAATACCCCACAGTTCTCATATCAGCTGGTCTCTAACATGATACGAAAGGTACAGCGTTACCTGATTCTTCCAAGTCTCCCTTAAACTCTAGTTCTGTCACACAAACCAGATCAGCTGTTTTCTAATATTTTACATCCAGAGAATCATGTCTTCCAGCTTTGTTAGGTTGGGCGCATCAGTCAAAGTATCCTTCGTCCATTTTTCTGGTCTACGCCATTTTTCAAGCTTCTTCACTAGCATAGAGATCTCTGGCAGTTAGCACTGTTACATCCTTTTTCGGTCGCAGGTCGGCTTGATCGTTCCCCTGAATATTGCAGCAAAAATTCAATGGACACTATAGGAATCAACCACTTGAGTAAAATGTACTAATGATTTGTACTAGTGCATTTTCTTAATGAATAAGTTTCTTTTCTATTCTAAGCTGCGGGCGTATTCTATCATAGTGCTATAAGTTCGAGTACCCAGAACTTTTGTCACCACCCATCATTTGAAAGTTTCTGAAAGCATAGGAATTGCTCCATTTACTGTGAACATTTGCTAAAAGAACGCGAAGTTGTCAACTAGGATTATGAAAGTTGAAAGTGAAGCAGACAAAAACAATCATCATCAATTGAATTTAGAGGCAGAGATGCAATTTTGATCTAGTGCTGAATTAAAGCAGTTTTACATTGAATTGTTGCAATGCATCAAGATCAGTAACATTTGAGGTGACCAGAACTTCCATGAAAAACGTTTGCAGCCATATTACCAGCTGAGCATCATCCTAAGCACTGACGTTTTCAGCCTCTGAACAGAGGAGAGGTCTATGGTTCCAAATGGATGGGTGGCCAGCTCACATGGTCGTACCATCACAGAGTGGATGATCTCTTACTTTGAGAATCGGTTACAAATATCTTCGTTTCACCATTACTCCAGGATTCGGTCCACTAATTGGTCCCTCGACTCAATTCTGACCTCGTACACCTCGGATTTCAAGTTTCCCCAGAAGTAGAAATCCAAGGGTGTGAGGTTAGGGCTGCGTGGTGGCCATCGGATTGGTCTATCTTGGCTGATCCATCTAAAAGTGAACCACAAGCTCGTCAGCTCAACAAAATTAGATAATGAGAGAATAGGATGAGGAGCATGGATGTTATTGTTTGAGGGCATCACTGTTGAATCAAGTGTTTTTCGAAATTTTCATTATCCCCTCCTCTGTTTTATGGGCATATCTTGCCCCTATGAAACAAAGATCTGATCTGACCTGATTGTGCGGTCGACTCCATTCGTAGACGAGCGACCCTCTGCATCCGCGAGAACGGCGGATATTTTGAACAATTCGTGCAAATTAAAAAAAAAACCCAAATGTGCTTCAAAACATACCTTTTTTTGGCATCAAATCTTAATTTTCTCAGAAAAGTTACCTCTAAAAGAGAAAAACTAATTATACCATTGAAAAGCTGAGGCTTTGTGCATTTTTTAAGCTTACAGGCTCAAACGTATCATTAAAATTAAGGAGGACTAATAATTCAATAAAAATATTGTTTTTTCAAAATTTGAAAAAAATTATTTTTCAGGCTCATTTTTCACCCTTTAGTTTTTTTTAAAAAATTACTGTTAATGATTGAAACGATGGAAATTGAATGGTCTTTCCAACGACATCATTAGATTTGCAAATACTTCGAAAACGCCGGAGTTACGCCCGTTTCAGTGACGTAAGGTCGAAAACACGAGAAAAATCTTAGAGTTAAAAAACGCTGCAAATTCTTTCACTGGGGTTTGTTTATTATTCAATTGGCTTGCGCTCATGATTTTAATTTATACTGAGCCTTGGAGTGTGCGTGTTTCACAGGTGATAGAGCGATTATTGAATTCCAGGAGGCACACAAATATGATCAACTGATCAATCGAAATAGGTATTTTGGTCGAGAACAGATTTACGTGCTCTATGCATATCTCCTCAAATTCAATAATCGCTCTATCACCTGTGAAACACGCACACTCCAAAGCTTAGTATAAATTCAAATCATGAACGCAAGCTAATTGAATAATAAACCCCAGTGAAAGAATTTGCAGCTTTTTTTTTTTTTTTTAATGGTTATCAGAATGCTTCAACCCGAGTATCGGCTACAAAGCCTTTTAGGAGTTCACTCCAGTATCCACATTGCTACATCACTACATCACTACGTCACTAGGTTACTGATATCAACACAAAAACAATAATAAACCAAAATAACGCGAATGTTGGCACCATAAATCGGGCCATAGATAGAGAATAGTTTGACCTACGGACCTGGGGAAGGGCTCATTCGATTCCTCCTGGAGTGTCCTTCAAAAACAGTACACATTTAGACCGCCTTGACTTTTTTGAGGTTTTTAGGGATTTTACAAAACTTGGGGCGTCTCAAGAATCGGGGCGTCGCCGGACCAACATGGATTTTTCCTGAAAATTCCAGCTTTTTTGCTTCAGCCGTTTGGGAGAAATCGTGCGTACCGCGGACGGACGGAACATTTTTTATTGCAGATTCGGATTCTACACCCTTTGAAACGTAAACCATGAAATTTTCAGGGGGGTTAGATTTTTTTTTTTTTTTTTTTTTGTTCAAGAGCGATTGCAATGGTTTATTATTGAATAATAAAGCAAAAAACCCGAAGTTCCAAGGGTATAAACAAAAATTGCGAAGAGGCATTTTCTATTAGAAATTTTCCGTAGACTCTTCTCCTGGCCTGTGACCGTCATGAAATGTAACACCCTGTTTAACTCACAGTCCCCTTGAGATATCTGACGACCCTTCTAACAGCTACACGATTTTCCTATGAAGGATTCGCCCGAAACTTACTTGCCAGGCAAACTGAAAACAGCATTTCACATTTCTAGTCTAATCGATTTTGTATAATGATGACTTTATGAGGTACATTACGAATTTCTCTATATTAGTGTTGTTAAGTCATCGGATGATTCTGGAACTATTGTTTCTAATACAATCGTTACCGTCATGCCACTTGCTTAATACCGACTGATCTTAGCAAGTTAGCAGTGAACGGTCACATTGGCTGTTATGCCTGCATCTGGTTTGGGTGTTTACTGATTCCATGGTTATGGGATTTGTGCACGATTGAATTCGGTAAACAAGGATCTCCCCCGTCGCGACCAACAGGTGATCAAACACGATAATCCGGCTGTGCCCAAATCTCCGTCGTGAATCTCAACGCTCGAATCTGGTTGTCTTTCGTACAATGCAGTATTGAATATTGCGTGGGATTGAACTAGCTGATCCTAGGCTTTACACTAATGTCACAACATGTACATAATAGAAAGTCACTTGGTTATTAATGGTTTGCATCCTTTGTGTACTCAACGACTGATTGAACCTTTATTAGCTACGAGAATGATGGCAGGGCAAATTACCGGTACTGATTACTTTCAATGATGAACCTTCGTAATGAACATAGAAAAACATACACAGCGTATCCAGCTAACCAGCTCTTACCGTAGAACTTAAATTAACGAAAGACGCTTCAACTTCATGTTTTGATTTATTATTTTCAATACGGAAGCTCTCTAATTGGCCAACAAATTCTTGTTCAACCTATTCAGAATTTGTTGATTTATTTTTCAAGATACCTAGATTCCAAAAATTGATTTTTTCCTCCGTGTGGCATCCAAAGATTTTGTACGAATCCACTTCAGCAAAGTGTACGGAATTTGGCTTTATATACATGCTTTTTTCGGAAAATCAAATCAAAAACATTCGAAATGAGTTATTTTTTCAGCTAAGTTTGATAGAAGATAGTGTCAAGAGAAAGGATCTGAACGAATCCCCTTGGGCTGGTCCGGGGTCATTTATACGGGTGTTCGGACCCCTGTGTTATTCTTAACCACTTGTTATATTGCAATTTTTGGGGCTTTAACAGTATTGTTTGATTTTTTGAGACGATTGTCATTCCTGTAAGTCTAATGTTGTTCTTATTGGTTTTTGTTTCAGAAATGACGATAAAATGGGAGGAAGGTACCGCGGCAACAACCACCACGACATCTACGAAGCGGAATTGGACGTGAGAAAAGAAAAGAGGAGCCACAGATACCTGGGGACCATCGCCTCCATGTTCGCCATCTGTTTGTGCCCTCTCATGGTGCTCAGGTTTGTAATTTCACTTATACGTAGAATTAGTTTCTGGTCGTTAGCTGGGAATTAATCCGATCAGAGTGGTAGCCCTGCTATAACTTTTGGAGGGGTGGAATCATCAAGTTTCCATTGGGTGAGCAAATAATCTAGGGAGGAAGTCAAGTCTGTACAGTGGTCCACAATTGAAATCTAGCAGATGAACAACTCTATGAGCTTATTGTAATGAATTCGTTGATAAAGCTCATGTTTTTCATGCTTTGCTGGAGTACAATCCAGTTCTTAACGACCGACCCGACAGTCCCCCCCCCCAGTTCAACACTCCTTCAACTAATCTTCGGATGGGCTCCTTCCGCCCTTTGTTATCCCGGCATCACCACTTTTCCAACCGCCCGAGGGGGTCGTTCGCGTACCTGCCACCTTGGTGCTTTACTACTAGCCTTACTGGTGCTCTGGTTGTATCTACAGATTTTTCCAGGGAGTTGGTTAGGCTTAGTAAGTACCGTTTATGAACACACCCCTTGTTAGCCCCCCCCCCCCCAGCCGTAGCTTTCAGGTTGAGCTAGGCTATTTGTAAGTTTCATTTTCGCTACTTAAATGTGTAAAATTAATCATTTAAATTATCTGGCTGAAGAACCATAGAGGTCTACTGTCCCGCTTTTTTAATGGAGAAATCGGTGATCTAGTCAGATTTGAGATATACTTAACCATGAAGCAGATGTGTCAAGAAACATACATTCATTTGTTCTTCTTGTTCACCATTCATTCAACAAACAAAAATCACTATGAGGATCATGGAAAATCACAAAAATTTCATCACAGTAATGTAAGAAGCAATAGTAATATCAAACTTTCAAACCACCAAAACCGAAATCATCATTTTCATCATCATCCAGTTGGTCGTTCTCTTCATCGATAGAATCAGCCCTTCCTGTTTGTCTGGTGTTTCTGAGAACGGAAAACGTAATTGCTCTAATAATAGGTACCTAAAAGTAGCTGATCAAATCATTTTATATGGGCTCTAGTACCAGGGAGATGTTATTCCTATTTATTTCTTTGAAGTTATGGCTTCAGAGTGATAGCAGTTCATATGAATTGAAAAGAATTTTTGTTTAATCATGAAACTGCCTCATAGAGGAGTTTGAAAGTCAATGTGAGCGGTGAATAATCCATTTAGCAGTGCTAGACGAACTTATGATCCTCCGAGACGAGCGTAAATGGGATTCCTCGAAGAAGAACTTTGAAGGAAAGATTTAAAACAACAGGAAAGGGAACTATAATGTGAAACTCATGTTTGTAAATGCCGCACGCAGCAGTTGGATCTTGAACGTGGGTGTCTCATTCGGTTCCGTTTTCCCACGCCTGTTATTTGTTAATTTCACGAACTCCCAATGAAATATTCGATCGGCAGTTGTTGTATGGTTGTTCTGCTACTTTTGATGCTCGTGTAAAGGCCATTTTAGAATGTTCTGCAATGGATCGATTTTCAGTTATTCTCTCTCACACGTTTGGGTTGTCCCAGATCCCCTGGGTTAATCTAATAGGTGTCTATTGACAAAGCCTTACTTCAGACGGCTAAAAAAGTATTTATTTATACGGGACCAGCCCAAATACAGAAAAAAACATAAATATACAAATTGATTAACGATAATTCCATACCAACACTTAACAATATGGAGACAATAAGACAGTAAATGAGAACAGTGAGACGAGAAAAATTATAAATAGTGACAAAAATTTGAAAGTTTAACGTATACCTAGGATCTCAACAGATTTTTTATTTTTGCTAGGGAATCGTTAAAAAAGTCATAGTTATGAGCCGAACAGACCACATTTCTCAGAAGAGGGCGGTTGAATAGATAGTTTCTGTCTGCGAATGGCGTGTGGAAGACAGGTGGATCTCGCGTACGGTGCAGTGGGACCAACAAATTTACCCTGGAGAGCAGCCGGGGACAATCAATGTCTCCATTCACCAACCTATGAAAGAAAGAGAGGTCCGCGCTGACTCGTCTCGTCTCAAGTGGGGTCAGCGCCCACTTCGAGCATACAGTTCACCATAGTTGACAGAGAAGCCAGTGCGGGGCACTCTGGTCCTAAATCCAAAGAATCGGAGGAAGCACCTTTGCACCCGCTCAAATTTGTAGGCATGTATCTCGTAGTGTGGAGACTAAATCACGCTGCAGTCAAGGATGGGCAAAACTAGTGCACGGTAGAGCAGCAACAGCGCTGAGGGATCTGTGAAATCTCGCGAAGCCCGCTTCAGGAATCCCAGCGCTCTCATAGCTTTGGTGCAGACAGTGTCAATATGGGCAGAAAAATCCAGTCCCGCATCAAGTAAGACCTCAAGATCGCGGATGGCTGCCGTGAACGCGTGAAAGATATCACCTGACATTTGGGTTGAGGAACATTCCGTTGTCTGCAGATGATAATTGACCAAAGATTTTGAGGTCGTCTGCAAATGCCAAAAAATCTACATCGGTCAAAACCCCGAATGTATGTTCTCCTTTTCTTTTGTGCAGGTAGAATTTAAATTGAATGTTTAGTCTAACTATATCTATTGGTTTTTTTCGGAATGATTTCAGAGTTGCGAAGTTAGCACTTACTGAGACTTACGACAACAGCGGTCACTTCGACATCACGTACACCATGTTCGTGTGGTTCGCCTTCCTCCCGACCACCACCACTCCAGCGCTTTACGCCGCGTGGCGAATGAGCAGGTATAGTACCAACATTTATAACCGTAATCAATAAATAAAAAACTATAAATAAATCCTTCTGTAGATCAAACTGCTGAATACAGTGAATTCTAACCATTGGATTCTACTAGTGATCTACAAAGTAAGAACTTCCGTGGTGCTGTAGTTGGTATTCCCAAATGCAGTTCGTGGCAGCCGAGTTGGACTTACCGCCTTCCCATATTCGAATCCCAGGGGGGCTGATTTTGTTTTAATTTACCGACTCGTTAACATATCGTCGCTTTGGAAGAAAAGTGACACAATCCGAAATTTTACGTTTTTCAGGAGAGCAGATCAAAGTTTTCCCAAGTGTATTTTTACTTCTGTCTTTACTGTAAGTCCTAGAGACTTGACATTCGATTCCAGGAAGCAGTTGATACGTATAAAAGAAAGTGTGCAAACCTTTTTCTCCTGTTGCATTTAACTGCATCAAAACATGGCGGTGTTCCATAAAAAAACCTCAACTCGTTTTAAAAATTCTAGACAATAAAGAGCTTCGCAAAATCGGACCTTTTTCCATAAAATATCGGAAATCGACCCATTTTTTTCAAGGACTCAATATAAATAAAATCTGGAACAAGAAACATTGTTCAGCTGAAAAAGAATGATTTAATAATATAATATATTCTTTACTGGAAACAACGCATGTTTTTAACAAGTTATAAATCACAATTCTCACCACATTTAGTTTAATATCATCTTTTTAATTATCAATCAAACTTGAAAAAATTCAAAAATAGAAAATAATGTAAACATTTTATTCAGAAAAGTAAAGTTCAGTCAAACTTTCAGGTCTCATTGGAAGAGTGAGTCTCATTAGAACTAGCAACATGGCGATTTTTTCCATAATAATGCACCACGTTTGTCAAATTTCGGATTTGTCACTTCCGAAGACGATATGTGGAACCCGAACAGTCGCACACTGATCGTCGTCGAAAACCGCTTAAAACTCAATATTTACCGTATTATTGGAGCCGGAAACGTAAACTTCGTCAAATTCGCAGAATTGACGTAACACACAAAAATAAACAGTATTCGTCAACATTTAGATGGTTGAGGTTGATTGGGTTAGATGGGTTTCGATAAAATGAAAAACCGACAAATGCGCAAACATCTGAAAAATAAAAAACATTGATTCATCAGCGTCGACGTCATTGACGCCAGAATGTAGTAAAACACCCCCGATTTCTCGATTTATTACCTTCAACATTTTGATCCGTCACTTCCACTGACAAAACTGACTCGAATGTTGGAAAACAAGAACGCCGACCAGAGATGATAAAACATTGGGCCGGAGATCAAAGGTGACAGTAACACTTTCGTTTCGATGTCAACATGAGAGCGAGAACGATGGACACGTTTTAACCAGTTCATTCACCTGTATTATTCAAAAGGGCGGATGGTGGCAGCTAATTATGAACTATTAAGCCAAAGTGTACGAATTTTCTTCAAAGGACAAAGAAGGACTTTCTAATAGGGAAATATTAATCCTCTGTGTGATAATTTGCATACTTTTTTTTTGGTTTAAATTCAATAATAAACCATTGTAATCGAGGTTGAAAATTTCATGGTTTACGTTTCAAAGGGTTAGATAAAATTTTTCAGTCCGTCCGCCATACGCCGTACGCACGATATCAAATGCTGCAAAAGATCTGAAATAGGAAAAATCCATTGATTCGATCATTCTTGTCGACGTCCCTTTAAGACTGTCAGAATGTAGTAAAACCCTAAAAACCTCAAAACAAGTCGAAGCGGCCTAACTTTTTCTCTATTTGAAGAACATACCATGAGGAATCGAATGAGCCCTTCCCCACGTCCGTAGGTCAAACCATTCTCGATGTATGGCCCGATTTATGGTGACAACATTTGCGTTTTTTTGGTTTATTATTGTTTTTTTTTGTAACCTAGTGATGCCGAAGCAGTTGTAGAATGTGGTTACTGGACCAGAAATGGATAAAACATTAGTTTATAACCGATGCGGTATGATCATAATATATAGGTAAATATTATTACTGGGGATTATTATTCAATATTATTACTGAAATAAGTCACTCGGGTTTATCATTCAATTGGCTTGTTTTAAATAGAAACGCAATACTAGTCTTTTTATGGAAAAACGCTGTTCTTTCAACCAATTCATTCACCTGATATTATTCAACTAAGCTTTGGATGGTGCGTGTTTATGAACGATTATTGAATTTCAAGATAATGGAGCACGTAAATCTGTTCTCGACCAAAATACCTATTTGGTTCAAAGTGACCTCCTGAAATTCAATAATCTTTCTAAAGCTTAGTAGAAATATTAATCCCAATTGAATAATAAACATGAAAGAATTTTTTTTCAAATAAAATAAGTGTAATAGAAGTTTTAGATTGGTTCTTAATTACAAATAAACCCTATAAGTGTACGTAAGAAGTTTAATGTATTTTTATTCCAGAGAGTTGGTAATGCACACATTACTCTTGATTTAGGAGTAATCTCTATCGATCCCGAACTAGAAGCAGGGTCTCATGCTGTAGCGGTTGCCTCAACAAAAAAGAAACCACGTGGCTGGTGGTAAGCGGCGACAAGAACAAACCCGCGTCGATAACTTACCTCAAAGCTGATCCATCTCACCTGTTCGGATCGGCGTTCCCCGGCTTGTTATCAAGGTCTGAACAAGCGACACCTTCCAAAGGGGGGAGGGAGAAAAACCTCTTTGAAAAAAAAGAGAGCTCGCCGATGTGGAAAACCGCCCCGATCGCTTGGAGCGCCGCCAACCAGAACGTGGATTTATTGGTATCACAACTCCACAACCCCTCTCCATCGTGTCTTTTTAAAAGTGGAAACAAATGGACTGAAAGTTGTGGGGAGCGGATCACATTGACCCAGTTGCCGTGATGTAGTCCAAGTATTTGTTTGCTTGAATTCGTTGGTGCTCGTTTTCTTTAAAATGTGTACGCCAATCCAAACATCAAGTTTCGTACTTCTGTACCTGTAGCAGGTGTTCAACAGCCCTAACCAGGGATGATCGAGTGTTGTTGACTCAACATTAGTGATTTGAAAAATCGTTTCTCTGGCGGACAGAGTCTGTATTCGTTTATTCCATTGAAGGATTTGGGTCTATGGATGGTATCAGTAGCGGCTCCTGACCTGAAACCCAGGGGATGCACCGAGACCATAAAGGAAACATAAATGACAAAAATGTGCTTTTCTCAGCCAAATTCAGTTTTCAACTAACAATATGCAAAGGAGATCAATCTTGCCCGCTTTCTCGGATTCAAATCGTGAAACAAACGACTTAACCCTACCTTTAAAAGAAGTTCACTAGTAGGTACGTAAAGGTACCTGGAAAAAATGAACCGTGTTTCAACTGTCAGTTGAAATTCATATCTACCCAGCAAGAACCAGGTGTAGTTGTGGAGATGAAAGCACAATTCCATCTTTAACCCAAGCTTGTGCAGGCACTTGTGAATCGTGGAACGATTTCTGCTTGCCTTTGAGGTTTGTTGCATCCTGCCAATAGTGGCGTTGGGTGCCCTTCATTGTAAATAATCACTCTTTATTCCACTGACAATTTAGTAAACTCGCGTTTTAAAGCACGTCCTGTATTCATCGCGTAATTACAGCTGATACAGTTCAGTCACAAAGGTTGGGATCCCCCACAGCTTCCAGAGCGCTTGGGACCAACTTGGGGAGAATCAACTGAAAATAGGATAAGAGTGTGTTTTGGTGATTCTAGCGCTAAAGCACGCATTCTTGGGGGTGAGTGGACAACTAGGTGTGCTCTTTGAAGCTTCAGTCAGCAGCCGCTCCTGGATTTAGCATCAATGGATTCTTCAAGAACGAAATCCAGTCCATGGGTTGTATATTTACCATCCACCACCAGCATATATGTTCCAGCCGTTTGGAAGAAATCGGCTTACGGCGTACGACGTACGGCGGACGGACGGAAAAATTTGTATTGCTGATTCGGACTCTACACCCTTTGAAACGTAAACCATGAAATTTTCAGGAGGGGTTAGAATTTTTTTTCCAAGAGCGATTACAATGGTTTATTATGAATAATAAACCAAAAGTATAAGAACATTTCAGACCAATGGTATCCTATTGTGGCAGATAATTTGACTTGTGGTTGTAAGTCAAATACGTAAAACTTGGGTAAATTGACCTTCCCCAATAATTCTGCTCAAGCCTACCTTAGGGAAATTTAGCTAGGCGATTAATTTAAGTTTCAAATTTGAACCAATTAAATATAAACGTGTGCTTTTACTCTCATTTTCATTGAATAAATATATATTTATGTAGGTTTTGAAATCCAACTCCTTTCCACCGTGTTTGTTTTTCTAAGTGGGAACAAACTGACTACAAGTTGTGGCACGCGAATCAAATTGACCCAGTTGTGGTAACTCAGTTCAAGTATTCGGAAGGGGAAAGGGTCACAAAGGGTCACACAATGTACCCGATCGATGAAGAGGAGAGTCACCAATCATTCTTGGTGCGGTCCACCTAAATCAGGGCCGCTAACGAGCTTTATAATTTGCAATGATGTTGTGCCATCACACTACAGTAGAGACGCAGTGAATTAATTCTCAAAACTCCACTATTTCTGTATTTAAGTAGTCTCAATATGCGGTTTACTACTCTATGATGAGTAAATATAGTCCGTGGTTCGTTATATTCCTGCCTCCATACTTTATAATTATTAATTAATGCGAAAAAAAAGCATCGGGATATGATCTCATTAGTGTTAATGTAATTAAACATCTACCAGAGGAAAGCATGCAAATAATCAATACAGCAGTGAGGCTAAAATGTGTACCACGGTCCTGGAAAGTCGAAGAAGTTATAATGATATTAAAACCAGGGAAGGATCGGAGTTGGGAAAAGTCTTACAAACCGATATCTCTGGTAACAGCAACACCAAAACTTTTCTGGAAAAAAGAAAGACTTATTCGAAGATTAAACTTCTCACTGAACAGAAAGCAGTAATCCCTAATCACTAGTTTGGTTCCAGAGAAAAACATTCTTCCAATGAACAAATGCACACTGATTTCATTTTAAATTGCTTGGGAACGAAATAGGTCGGGGTAGCTACCTTTTTGGATGTTTTCCAAGCATTCTAAGTCTGGTATCCAGGGCTAGAGTCCGAAATTGATAGAGACTTACCAAAGCAATTTTACATCATCGCGGAAGTTACCTCGTTGAAATACACTTCAGAGTGAAGCGTAGAGGACAGCATTGGAGTATCAGGAAATTAAATACAAGTGTCCTGCATCCCCCCTATCTCCTGTATACTAGGATACCGAACTACGGGGGAGAATTAAATTTAGCAGAGTTCTGAGCTACCACCCGAATTCTAGCTCGGGAAAACCTTTTCCAAAAGCCTTTAACTAAAAATAATACAGGGATGCCCACAGGAGGGGGGGGGGGGGTTAAAGTTGATCGACATTCAACAATAAACTAGATCCTAGGTAAAGAACCTCAAAAAATATACACGTTTTGTCTAAATAGACAATATTGTTGACTGGGTTTGAATTTTTTCTCATACCTATTCTTTTAATTTTGGATAAAGTAACGGATGCTTACCATTACTTTTCACATTTGGGGGGGGGGGGGTAAAAACTTACATGGGGGGGGGGTATAATTTGGGGTGGTGGTCATGAAGCTTGTGGGGGGAGGGGGCACCCCCATTATACATATGTATATATATTCGTGGAGATAAGGAAAAATTAACAAAAGGCAATGTGAAAGGATATGTCGCTGTATTAAGCGCTGTATTAAATCAAAAAATTAATTACCTCATTATAAAAATCAAGAGAAACGACTCAATGAAAATAATCAAAATTGTAGATTATAAATAGATGGAAGTAGACGGTAGGGGTCATTAGGAAGCGAGTGGCTGCCTCGTGACGTCACTGGTGAAGACCAGACCAGGCGCTCCGTTTCTTTTGCATTAAACTAAACGTTTTTCGGGAAAGCGCCCAGTGATTTAACCTAAATCCGGTTTTTTTTTCTTTTTTTTTTTTTACTTTTTCTGCTAATTGTTTATTCCTTTTTCGATCCTGACTCATGAGGAAGGTATTAACAATCAAGTAAAATATCCAAAGAACCAAACTTAGATGATAACAAGGTTGAAATAATTTTCAAAACTACGGAATTCCATGCTTATGATACGTTTATTTAAATAGTAACATGAATGAATATGTACACACATCTTTAAACATACGTGTAAATGTACACTTATATTACGTTATACAGCTACTTCACTTATTTAGATCAACTTAGTTAACTATTTTACGAATTTTTTTTGCGACTTTTCGTTCATTCGAGTTTATACGTTTTCCTGCCTTTTGCCGCTTCTCTCCTGACGCAGTCTTATTGATTCTCTTCATTCTGATGAATGTCCGAGTTCGAACAAAACAAGAAACGGCAAAATCATCAAACTGCGAGTATTTATTTTTTATTTGTTGTGTGAGTGTTTTGAAAACGTAAGGTTCCTGTTTAATATAATTTCCATGAAACCTGATGAATTCATTTTCCATTGTTCTTATCATCTCCATACACCCCTCCGTAGGCTCCAACAAACAACCGCGAGACAATGTATGAATCCAATTTTTATCACGTGATGGTGCATCTCTGGTATACCTGCCGTACAAAGCTGCTTTTTCTGGGTACTTTCTCTTAACTCTGTAGGCAATGTATCCCGCTATGGTTTCCAGGAGCTCCAAATTTTCATTGGTTTCTGGCGAATTTGCGGTTTCTTCATAATTTACTTCAAGCTGCTCTAAAATATCGTCGATTGTAGTAATGTACTCGTCTTCTTCTTCGTTGCTCTTGTCTTCATCTCCATTTGTGGTGTCAGCGAGTTGAAAATTTACGTTGCTTTTCAAAGGGTCCACTAATTCTTCATTGATGGGCGTCAGAATATCAGCCCTCAAATTTTCGCTGGTTTCGACGGTACAATTTCCGCTATTAATAATTTCGTCTGCTTGATGACAGAGCATTAGTGCCTTTATTCTCTGAGATACGGTAGTTGGAAGGGGGTGATCATAAAATCTTCCTAAACCCCTTATTTTTGAAAAGTAACTCTCCAGAATATCCTGATTACATCTAGAAGCCATTAGGTACGAGTAGCCCTCACTTTTTAAATCATTGAACAGACCTTTAAGACTTCTCATTGACAAAAGAAATCCTTTTTCTAATGGAAGTAGAGAAGGTTTGGTTCCTTTCACTTTTTCAGTATTTCTTTTAGTTGTTCAGTTGGAGGATTCTGATTTTTCTTCTTCTCGATTACCTTCATTGTTGTGATTAGGTTGAATAATTTTGGTTTGGTTGGGTAATTTAGTACATCTTTTGCATAGTGAAAAGCTTTATATGACAGAGAGCGCAGAGTAATAGCCTTCGCAATGTCAACCGTCGACCAGCTCCTACATCTTCCTTTTAACAGCGCTTGCTGCTGATTCGAAGTAAATTGGCCATCAAAAACCGACGTAATATGTCGAACCTTGGCTAATTCTTCTGTTAGCTCTTCAAGACGCTGCTTTAAAGATTCATTTTCCTTTTTCAGCCTCATATTTTCACTCACAACGAACAATAATTCTGATGGCCGTTCGTTGTCATCCGTTTCAACGGAGTTTGTGGCCACATTTTCATCTATTTCATTCGTAATCTTATCGGTCACATTTTCATTAGTACTTCTTTGTGGTGATTTCAACAGATTTTCCAATTCTTTACGCGTATTCCGCTTGTTTACTCGTACCTTCCGAGCCAGAGAAGAAAGTGTATTTGAATCCTCCAAGGAACTATTTTTCGGCAGAAACAAATGTGGAACCGCATCCGGTTTTAGTTCAAATTTAGGGGTGGTATTGAGCAGTTCACTTCTCAAGTCCCGAATGTAGTCCGAATCATCAAAATGAAGAGAACAGATCCGCGAATGATGCACCGAAAATGCGTCAGCCCGCTTACAAACGTTCACCCACTTTGATCGCACTTTTCGTCCTTTGGAAAACGGTGAAAATGAAATTCGGACGTTTTTTTGGGTACACTGTAATTCTGACAACCCGCGATTGCACAGCACACCATATCCAAGCTTTAAGCTAGCGTAATAAGCAAAAATAACGTTGTTCACTTGGGCTAGAGAACGACAAGAGCGAGTGGTAAGTGACCGAGGGTCTTCACCAGTTACGTCACCGCAGTTGGGGTTTCCCCGAGTGGCCGGCTAATGACCCCTACCTTGCCTTCTACTACCCTTGGTACCTACTAAGTAGATAAATTATAGACACATTATGATATTCCCATTATTCAAATCTGTATTTTATACGAAACAAACTCTTGAGCGGAAAAGAAAAGAAAACTATTGTTGATAGAAAATAAAGGAAATCTGTCAATCAAGTGCTTGAGGAATCCGTTATTTTATTAGATTTTCAAAACGTCCATTGTTTCGAATGCAGCTTCTTGCTCTTTTTCTCACTGCTCCAACGGTCACTTCTAACGTCAGATGCATCTGTAATTTGGCTCCGGCCTCTACGATCCTTGCCTGTAGTACTTCAACTCTGGTCACTTCTGTAGCGTACACTTCACTTTTCATGTAGCTCCACACAAAAAAGTCCATTGGAGTTGAGTCAGGCGTACTTACCGTTTGTAAATGTGGCCATATCCAAGAAGGTGTATCGACAAACTAGATATTAAACCCGCCCCGTTTTAAAAGGAAAAAGAACTGCTAATCTACAAGCGGCAATGTTCAAAGTACTCCGAAGGTCGGTCACTGTTATTATGATACCTAAACAGACCAAACGTTTATTTTCTACCAACAATACAAACTAACAATACAATACAATAGAGCGATTATCGAATTTCAGGAGAAATGCATAGAGCACGTAAATCTGTTCTCAACCAAAATACCTATTTGGATTGATCAGTTGATCATATTTGTGTGCCTCCTAAAATTTAGCATTTTCTCCCAAATAGAGAAAACGTACGAATGTTTTTATTGTGGGAGGGGGGGGGGGGGGTGTATTGAGGTTCAATAAAAAAACGCTGCAAATTCTTTCACTGGGGTTTATTATTCAATGATTCATGATTTACGTAGATAGAGCGATTATTGAATATCAGGAGGCACACAAATATGATCAACTGATATTTTGGTTGAGAACTGATTTAAGTGCTCTATACAGATCTCCTGAAATTCAATAATCGCTCCATCACCTGTGAAATACGCACACTCCAAAGCTTAGTAGAAATTCAAATCATGAACGCAAGCCAATTGAGTAATAAACCCCAGTGAAAGAATTTGCAGCGTTTTTATTTATGTTTATCTTGAAAATGAATTTCATCATTGATTGATTGAAGGCTCTTTTGATTTGTAAACCTCGCTTGATAACACGAAGATGATATAATTTCCCGACTGATACCGATGCGAGCACCTGTGTCCAAATCTATTATTCTACATTCCTTTTGTTCACACTTTTTCCTCATTTTATTTTAAAGATCCCATAACCTTCTGCTCGAACTTTCATATCATAGCCCCTTTTCAACTGAAATACGAGCCCCGTCTTGTCGTTCATAAGAGTTGAGCAGCAAATATAAATTGAAGGGATCGAATAGAACCGGGAAAAAAGTGAGAGACTGGTTCCCCATCCAGCTTTATCCTTTTGTCTGTTGAACGTGGCACTACTTACCGCCCAGTTATTACTACCCTCACTGGATAACCCCCGTCTCGTCTTAAAATATCTTTCACTCAACTCCCTCTATACACCCTCACCCCTTCCCATCTTAGGGGATGAATTTAATCTCCGACGGCAGCCTTCCGAGCAGGCAATAAGGGAGAAGACCATTCAATTTTCTACAAAGAAAACGGGTCTCTTCCTTCTGAAACAGTCTGAAGAATCGATCGTTCACTAAAGCAACAGGCTTCCTGATGAAAAGAATTCATATTAAATATCAATGAAAATGCGATTCACAATACGCTCTTCAAGCCTTTGACAAGGTTTGGCACGAGGGGCTAGAGTACAAACTGCCCAGGGATCTCCCAAGACAGAACTAATTACTACTGAAGTCCTACCTTGAAAATAGACATTTCAGGGTGAAGCAAGATGACCAATACTCCTGCTTGAAGCCCATAAAAGCAGGGCTCCCTCAGGGGAGTGTCTTAGGGCCAGTAATCTACCTCCTGTACACACGGGACTTACCCCAAAAAGAAGGCACAACTGTTGCCACCTTTGCAGATGATACGGCTATCCTCTCTGTTGGATATGAAATAGAAGCTGCAACAAGCAAACTACAGACGCCTACTACTGAGGTTTCTATGGACCAAGATGTGCAGAATGAAGCTGAACGAATCAAAATCAGCCCACATCAACTTCACTAACCGAAAAGTCCCAATGTTGGATGTTGAGATCAATTCGAATAATTATTCAAATATTTGGTTTACTTTTTGAGAATACCGTATCCCGTTTCATGAAGCCGCTGACCCTGACGTTGTGGTAGGGTAACACGGGGTTGGTGTCGAGCGGTACCACGAATGGCAGGAAAGTGGAGGGGTAGTGTCGTATGGTGCCATGGTAGGTAGAGGCAGTGCAAGAGAGGCTTATACTGGTGTCATGAGATGCAGGACGACAGGCTGTAGTGTGGAGTGGTGCCATTGGAGACAGGGGAGATATAGGTGATGTGGAGTGGCACTGGTAGTGTAGAACGAGCATCGAACGGCAGAGGAGTGCATGGCTGGTATGAAGTGATTTCATGAGAGACAAAGCAGCACAGTTGAGGTATAGTATTGTTCCATGGGAATCAAGGCGGCAAAGTTGCTGTGCCAAAAGTGTCAGGGTGGTAGAATGTTAAATAGTGGCCTGGGAGATAGGGCAGTGCAGGGAGGCATCGGTGCAGGACTGGAATGGAGTGGTACCAAGAGAGGCAGGTAGGCACAGCGGCTGCGCTAAGAGAGTCAGATTGTTACAGTACGTGATGGCACCATGGGAGGCTGAGCTCCAGCCTCGAGCTGCAGGGTAGTGCAGGGCTGGTATGAAGTGATTTCATCTGAGACAAAGCTGCACAGTTGTGGTATAGTATGTTTCCATGAGAGGCAGGGTGGCAAAGGGGCTGTGCCAAGACAGCCAGGATGGTACAGGGTGGAGTGGTGCCCAGAGAGACAGGGAAGTGCGAGGAAGGCATTGACTGGTGCCACAAGATGCAGGATAGCTCAGGGGTGGTACGGAGATGTTCCATGAGAGGCAGGACTGCACAGAGGCTGTGATGGACTGTCAGGATTGTACAGTGTTGGCTGGCGCCATATGAGGGTTAGGACGCCACAATAATGGTGTAGAATGGCTCAGGAGGATGTTTGGTGCGACTCCAGAAGAATCAGGGAATGATGTGGATTCCTGTTTATTTTGGAGTTCATACAACCTTTTTCCAAGTTCCATATTGATTCCTTAATTTGAGTTCCAAAATAATGTTTCAATTTCATAACATTGCATTAACACAGGCCATCCAAGGTTGGGTCTTTTCTCCGGAGGTGCCACTCAGTACTCTTGCTTCTATCATAAATATTTGTTTTTTTCTTCAAAAATTGAATGGCTCAAATAGAAAATCTAAATTACAAAAACAACTTGTCTGATGGAAATAGCACGGCTAAATTTTGGAAGCTTATACTATCTTTTACTTCTGTCAATAGTACCAGAGAATGCCAAAATTGGTTCCCATAGGTTTTCCAAACATCCCTCAATTGATTCGATTCAGTTCAATTTGTCGTGACATCTGTATAACTTTTAATGATTGTAGGACTGTAGACAAAGGCGTTCCGAAAATTCCGTGATTGGAAGACACCATGAACAACTCTGTGCGAACTCTTAACTGGTGCCAACTTGTGGGTCGTTTACGCCAAGTTTTGTGGCGAAGGGGTTTGAGAACATTCTATACAATACCCCCTGAACGGCGTAAGACTTATAGCTAGGCGGTATTTTTTCCAGGAAAAATGACTTTTTCCCCCCCGAGACCTCTCGTTGATTAAAAAGAAAGGCACCTACCCACCTCCGGGGAAACGTCAGGGCCACTTGCTACTCCCGACTCGTCTGACAACTGGAAAACCCGAGTGAGATTCAATTCGTTGAATTCTTCCGTGTAACAAATCTTTTCGAACGAAACCAGTTAAGTCTCGACTAACCGACTAGGGGAAAAACGTATTTTCTGGATCGCCGAGAGGAACAAACCTGCCGTAAATTCTTTTACCTTGAGGCTGACTTTTAAGCCACAACTTGGATGGTTATTGTTCAATTAACCTCCGTCATTTCTCAATATAAAAACGCTGCAAATTCTTTCACTGGGGTTTATTATACAATTGGCTTGCGTTCATGATTTGAATTTCTACTAAGCTTTGGAGTGTGGGTGTTTCACAATTGAATTTCAGGAGGCACACAAATATGATCAACTGATCAATCCAAATAGGTATTTTGGTTGAGAACAGATTTACGTGCTCGATAGTTTGTTTGACCGACATTTGGAGTATCGATACCAGCCTTCCGATACAGTATCGGTACAAAATATCAATAATTGTTCAACAATACCCATCCCTACTGGAAAAAGCTCCAAAAATGACTGAAGTGATAGGGTGAAAATTCAGAGAAGGGAACGACAACATGGTGGCCATGTTTGTGCATCCCACAGTCAGTTAGTGGAACTTGAACCCTGCTGCTTCATTCGCTTCCACTTTTGCTAACCCAATGAACTAGTTTGGAAACTAACTAGTTTACGCCCAGTCCCGATGTTCGGCGGAAAGTTTTATAGGTTTTGGTCAGCTAGATTTGGATTCTGGGCCTGTGTGGGTCGTACGGCGGAGCTTTGATCCCAATCACATTTGGAGTCTAGTTGAGGATGAATTTGCGACATTCATCTCAGTGAACTTTAAAAAGTGAATCAAAGGGTTAAAATATTAAAAAATCATTATATCGAAAACCTTTGAACTACCTAACGTTATTGTTTAGGTTTATTATTTCCAATAATAAGACTTTTGTAATCGTATAACAAAATTTGTTTATAACTCTTAATGAAACTTATTCATTATACAGTTCAAGTGCGTAGAATCAAAATCTGCATAAAAGGGCCTTAGAATTTATGCAAAAATCCGTATTTTACCACATGGAGTCCATCAGCGGTCCAAACTTCTAGCTTTATCGCCTCATAGTCATAGAATCTAAGAGCTCAAAAACGTGGGGTTTCTATGTTTTTAGTGACATAGAATTAACATATTACCATGTTATGTCGTATAATGTAGTACAGTATGAGTCCGATAATCCGGCACATTCGGGACCGGCTCGGTGCCGGGCTACAGAAAATTCCGGTCCATCAGGCGGTAATTAGGTTAATAATTAAACTACATATTCAGTATGCAATACATACAACAAAATCATGATACAACATGTATGTACACGTACTGTAAAACATGTTTCACTTAGATTGAAAAAAGTCATGAATGTATCTTTGATTTTGGGCGTTTAGTATAAATTGATTTCTAATCATATGGAAATCAATAATTTCTGAAGCAATGTAGCTAGTACTAGCCTCAGCAAAAGAGAGAAACGTATTTGGTAGTTCCACAGCTTCATCCCAGATGATTGTTTCCTTTTCTTCCGTTTCGAAATCTGAGTCACTTTCTTCAAGATTTTGAGTGGCTGGGTTTACCAGAATGTTGATGATGTCCCCATCGGTTGGTTCTTGTTCAACAGGCTCATTCTCGTCGATTAGAAGCCACTCCTCTACCTCATCTTTAGGTATGGTTTTCAAGTAATTGCCAGCACTTCTAACGACATCCAAAACTTTGTTCAGAGCGTTGTGATGGTTTTCTTCCTCATCAGTCTGTAGAGTTTGGTCATTTGCAAGGTTTGCAGCTGGCCAAAGTTTCTCCAGCATTTTTATAGTTTTAGCTGGTTTTAAGACAGCGTAATAGCGTAGACGGCATCTTTTACTGTAAACTTTTTTTGAAAATCAGTCACGTCACAGTCGCTTTCCGACATGGTATCAGGCATTTAAGAGGCGCTTCCGGATGATCCCGAACTACCCTGAAAACTTCCGAATAGCTCTCGAACGTTTTGATTTGCTTCAAAGACAGAAAACCAAAATTTTTACAATTTTCCGGAGCGATGCTCGACTATTGGGCATTCTGGACTGTTGGATGCCGGACTAATGGACTTCTACTGTATATAGTATGCCAATATATTACATTGCTGATATGGGGTGTCATTTCCTAGTAATTGATTGGGATGCGTTTGTTATTTATAAACTTCCCTTCATTTAACTGACTGAACCAACCCTTACCACTTTACGTTCATTCTCTCACTTCCCCAAAGGGCTAGAACTATAATGACCAAAAACAAATTATGTGAATGTGAAGGTGTCTTTAACATAACAAAATCGTCTAGTAAAATGCAGCGGTCAACTTAGCTGATAGAATTGCAATGGCATTTGGTTTTCAAGAGTTTGCTTTTGAAATAAAGTTTTCATAAAGTATGATATATATTTGTCGACAAGTGAAGCGTGTGTAACGTAGGTGTTTTCCGTTGCTCCATTCGTGGATTTCAACGTTGTGATTATGTACAGTATGTGTTATTGTAGGTGTTTATGTGTCCGTTTGTATTACGCATCAAGGGACTAGTGAAGTTTTAGTGTTTCAGCAACTGCATTTATGATAAATTCATCTTATCATCTTTGGGAAATCAAAAAGACAATTACAAGGGGTGCGCACACACTGACCAGCTGAAGAGCCCTTGCTGCTGATTGGTTTCCCAATCGATCTGCAGAGGTTAAGTTTAAATGGAACTCTTTTTAAGTCATCTAGATGAACGGTAGGTGATCGCCGACTTGAAATAACGTACCACAGAACTCATCTAATAAATAGATCAGTGTTTTACGTAAAAGGGAATACACAAATAATAAACCTTCGAGTAATAATTTGCAGCACTTTTTTCAATTTTTAATGTTTGCAGCAGCCCAGGCAATTCAGTTTGATAAATTGTTCTGAATTATTATTCATCGTAGTACTTTACCCAGGATTTCGTGTACACCGAACGGGAGATATTTGCAAAGGTTCAAAACCGTTTGCGGACCTTCACTAACATTTGCAAACATGAAAAACGGGCTCCCGTTCTCACTACCTCAGCGCATCCACAAGTACAGTTGTTTTGGTACATTTGAGAAAGCTCTGAACAAAATTCATGAATTTGGCATCTGCGTTGTGCTGCCGCTACTGCCAGAAATACAGAAACGCTCCCAAAAGAGGAAAAAAGAATGCAGAAATCTTTCTTTCTGAGAAGAAGGAATTATTCGTAGATGTTAACTGGCTTGAGGGGAGATAAAACAGCACGCCTCCAATTATTAATTTGAATAAAAACAATTAATTGGAGGGATTTATCGTGGTTCCACTCCATTTAAAATTGTATCGGAACAAAAAGCAATAAATACAAAATGATGAAGAAGCCAACACGTGGTTTGTGCCTCGATAACTGCTGAATAATGCAGTAGGTACCACCGGCCGCTTGATCTCTCGCCGATAAGCCATTTTCACCGGAGAGCAAAGAACACGAGTCTCTTTGATGATTCATCAGCTTACGGACAAGTGGCGGAACGCGCTCATGTTCTCTGTTCACACCGTCCGAGCTTCTATTTCTCGAGTGTTTGAGAACACTGTTGATGAATAATGCACGTTTGGTGTAAACAGGCCTTTACATTCATCAATAACTTTGAAGATGCACAAGAAGAAAACAGAACTGAAAACAATCACCCTGAACAAACCAACAAAACTAGGATACAGCAGAAAGAACAAAAATAGGTCAGTAAAACATTGATAACGAAAATGATAAGAAACACCCCCACTGGTGAAAATAAGTGTGCAGCTTGCCTTGTTTTTTGAGCTCCCGGATTGGATAATTTCATAGCCCCGCACAGTGTTCCAGAATTGTATCCAGAATCCAGAAACCCCAATTCCTGAAGTATTTTCCCTTACCTTGTCGGTCTCAAATATGTTTTGAGAACATCCCAAAGAAGTTTTTCCTTGAGTTTCAGGCGCCAAAAATGATTTGGGAGCCACCAATAATAGTTACAATCACAACATTTGTGGAAATGTCGAAAATTGTCATGCATGTTTACAATTTTTTTCTTTAATTTTTGACAAGAGGTGATAGCAATTTTTTCTTGATACATTTAGGTGTCAAGAGGGCAAAAAAAATGTCTCGTAATTTGAAGTCTTTTTTGTAAAGGGGTTAATGAAAAATTGACGAATTTTCGAGTTTCAGATTTCTTTTTGACTTATACTTTTTGTGCATCCGTGTGCACCTTGAATTCTGGGCTTGGGCACTTCCTAAACATGTATAGGAAGACCTCAAACCGAAATAAGCTGCGATTTGAGTTAGCATCATCATCATAGACTTGGCTACTTTGCACGTTCGTATCTTTTTTTTTTAATAGCCCTTCAAATATCGGAGATAGAAATGAATATCCATCATTTAGGTACATCCTGTACAAATAATTATACCAAAACAAATGGCATTGGTACCTTCATTATAGTCCTATGACTAGTAAATGTGCCAAATTTTAGGTTTCTAGTTCAACTACACAAGGAGATATTAAGTTTTGACCGGTTTTTGACGATTCTGGACCACTGTGCCCCGCCTCAATTAAACTGAAAATTCTATGAAACGTGATATACCTTGGAGCGTTAATGAGATCTGCTTTTTTCGCTCCTCCTTTACACGTTGCACCTTTCGTCTAGTTCAGTCTGGCAGTGTAAACTAAATATTCGGTAGATCTAATTTCCACTGATTTTTTAAAGCCTTCCATCAACTTTCACACCAGGATATCATGTTTATGCTGAATGGGCTTGGTGTGCTTGGGAGCCTACTTGCATAGATGGAGAGTTCCTGACAAATCAATCTTTGATGGTTCATCAAAGAGATACTGTATCAAGACCTCTTTTTTTTTGGTGGCAGGTGAGGAAATCATTGAGATCCTTAGGTGGAAATCGGATCTCCTAAGATAACCAAAATGGACCGCACTTTGTGTTATGTGGGATCCAAACCCACTAGAACCTCACCTTCCATTTCCCACGACGGAACTCAGCCTGGAACTGTTTGACACATTACTTCAGGCTGGAATCAAGACCTCTTAGCTGTATCAGGAGTTCTGCAGGTTTCCCATTAAGATCTTTTGCTCTTCCCGTTATCCATGAACAATGTTTAAACAATATTCAAAGGAGCTAAGTTTCTTCTGTAAGCCGACAATCTGAAAATTGTTGGTAATATTGAATGAACCTTGAATTTTTTTGTGAGCATAAAAGTAGTGTGCTCCTGCTTTGTCCTGATTAGTTATTTTCACAGTCCCGCCTTGATTCAAACTGAAAATGCTTTGAAATTCCGCCTTTACGGCAGTTGACGTTGGAGCATAGATGAGATTTGGTCTTGATCGCTTCTGATTAGTCAATTGGACCCCCTCAAACTGCATTTCTTAGAAAGCTCAGGGAAGTCTATTTCGCGCATTGTTGAATTATTGTATTCCAGTCTTGAGTCATTTATCAACTTACACCTCAAATGAGGATGGTGAGAATTAGAAATTTTATTGTTATTTTATTGAATGGGGGTACATTTTACCTGTGCTATTATGAGTACTCCTCCTGGACTGAAATCACTTTCAATCAATATTATAAGGTTGAAGTAACTTGACTAAATTTTAGACAGGAAACTAATGTGTCGGCTCGATTATTCAAATGACACCAGTTGTTTGATATTGTGTTAGCATTGTCATTTCAAATACCAGATTCAAATATGTACATACTTCACACATGCAACTCCCCTGATTTCCAATAGATCGAAGCAACGGGTGTCTTCAATGAACAACATATAGCTGTTTAAAATGCAGTAAGCAGTAGCTTGGTTATTTTCTATGATTTTTCAACAGTTAGAATCAATAAGGTTAGAAATACTGAAGTCACAATAAATTATGAGCCGTCAGATTTTTTTTGTAATTATCAAATATTATATGGCCAATGCGGGTCCACTTAAGCTGGTCCTATTTTGCTCAAATTTTGAGGAGAATTTTTTTTATGTATATTGGCACAATATGAGAGGGTAAGACTTGAACATTTCAGAAGTTGTAAAATAAGGGCCACCCTAATACACACTGAGGGTTAAGACGACGTCCATTTCTCGTCAAAACGATTTGTCAGGAATATGCTACAAGTCTAATCCCTAAAGTAAAGAACTTATTTCAACCTCTCAAAACTCGAAATCAACCTCTCACGGCCGAAAATTATCCACGCTTGCGGTGGAAAGGTCCGCGGATGAAGTTGAACTTGACGTCATTAGGGCTCGAGGCTTTTAGCATCTTCCGCCTGTCTCTCTATTCTATGTGACCCCGGGTGACGTTTGCCTCTATGAGCAAGCTCTCGCGTACTCATCGTTGTCCTCACTGTGATCCCTCGGTGGAAACTAAATTAACGCCTTCCCCTGTGATCTCGTCACAACTTCCGCCGGACCCTTCATCCCCCTGTGCGGCCCTTATCACCCGTTATCGCCTCCGCCCCCGCGTCAACTCGATTAATTCCACTTCCCCGCTCTTCATAATTTACTTATTAAGGCCCTCGATAGCGAGGACCCTTTAATATTACAGCCGTTAAACCTCTAGAGTTCTCTCCACAGTTATCACTTCCCTATTCCATTCTGCCTAGGCAAGCAGTAGAACCCTCTTCAAAACCCGTTTTAGCCCTGTATTTTGCTGTTTAATTGATAACACTGCCCCATCAAGATCCGTAGAGTAAACTAGGGTATCCCTGTGTATTTTTCGATGCTGAATTCGAATCCAAGGTCCAAAAAATCCCGTGACCCCCAAAATTTTGAGCTATGGCCGAAAAACTACCCTTAAATTGGTGTCAGAACCTTCTTTTTGAGTCATGAGATTGGGATGAACTACGACATCTATTTAAGTGAATTTCTACATTTTTTTTTCAACTTCAGATAAGGAGAGTACTTGGGGAACTCCAATGACTTTTAATTCTTTCGAATATCACTGAGATATCACAAGAAAAGAGAATAGGATCCGAAAGCCTTTTCAAAAATCGTATTCAAATTCAGCGAACCTGGGAACACAGGAATCCTTACCTTATTCGACTTGGGGCGAAAAATCAACTGTCAACCCCTAGGAGGGGGTACTTAAGGGAACAAGAGGTATCTACGGACTCTTGGAAGTTCAAATTCGATCTCAGGAACCTCGAAAACAGAAATCCATACCCCACTCAAATGAGAACTCAAATTTCAACCCCTATGAGGGGGTGGCGGGGGGTGATTGAGGAGGAGATAGTTTCCCCGAGTACTCTCTTTGTCTGAAGTTAAGAAAAAATATTGAAATTCACTTGAAAAGATGAAAAAGGGATACCCTACTCTTCCCTACTTTACGGATCTTGACCTTTTTTTGTAGGCCTGTGTAATCAATCAAATTTTGTAATTGGCCAATTACCAAAAAATTATCAATTCGGTATTAGGTCCATTGCCTTATGTCTTATTGACTCAGCCAAAATCGGAATTTGCACACGCACTGTTTTAGGCCACTGTTAGGCACTGTTAGGTCACAAATGGAAAACAGCCGGCCCGGGAGATATTTTGTAGAAACATAATTAAAACTTTAAAAGAAAAATACAATACTTACTCATACGAATACTCTTGGAAGACAGTTTCAATTTATTTTCTAGTCCAACAAAAAGTATTGTACAAAATTCTCCGATACACTTGCAAATGAAGCTGATCGAGATTCAAGAAAACTCACTCCGAAAATAGAATAGAAGACGTAGAGTTGTGCGATTAGTACACGAACACTGCAAATTCTTTCACTGGGGTTTTTTATTCAATTGGCTTGCGTTCATGATTTGAATTTATACTAAGCTTTGGAGCGTGCGTGTTTCACAGGTGATAGAGCGATTAGTGAATTTCAGGAGGTATGCATAGAGCACGTAAATCTGTTCTCAACCAAAATACCTATTTGGATTGATCAGTTGATCATATTTGTGTGCCTCCCGAATAATAAACCCCAGTGAAAGAATTTGCAAAGCGTTTTTTTGGTTGAGAACAGATTTACGTGCTCTATGCATATCTCCTGAAATTCAATAATCGCTCTATCACCTGTGAAACACGCACACTCCAAAGCTTAGTAGAAATTCAAATCATAAACGCAAGCCAATTGAATAATAAACCCCAGTGAAAGAATTTGCAGCGTTTTTTGGTTGAGAACAGATTTACGTGCTCTATGCAAAGCTCCTGAAATTCAATAATCGCTCTATCACCTGTGAAACACGCACACTCCGAAGCTTAGTACAGATTCAAATCATGAACGCAAGCCAATTGAATAATAAACCCCAGTGAAAGAATACTTATTTACCCCAGTAATAATATTGAAAAATAAACCACAGTAATAATATTGAATAATATTTACCTATATATTATCAGCGTTTCATGCATATCGGAATGCTTCAACCCGTGTATCGGCTATAAACTACAAGCATCCACATCGGCTATCACTCCAGTATCCACATTCACTACAACTCGACGCTATCGGCCGGACATCACTGTGTTACAAACAAACAATAATAAACCAAAAAACGCAAATGTTGGCACCATAAATCGGGCCATACATCGGGAATGGTTTGACCTACGGACGGGGGGAGGGTCTCATTCGATTCCTCATGGTATGTTCCTCAAAAAGAGCCCAAATTTAGGCCGCTTCGACTTGTTTTGAGGTTTTTAGGGATTTTACAAAACTTTGACAGCCCTTAAAGGGCACTTTAAATTGAGTGAGAGAGCTGACTCAAGAATCGGGGCGTCGTCGGACCAAGATAGATTTTTTCTGAAAATTTCAGATCTTCTGCTTCTGCCAGCCGTTTGGAAGAAATCGTGCGTACGGCGGACGGACGGAAAAATTTTTATCGCAGATTCGGATTCTAAACCCTTTGAAACTTAAACCATGAAATTTTCAGTGGGGGTTAGAATTTGTTTTTTCCAGAGCGATTACAATGGTTTATTATTGAATAATAAACCAAAAAACTGTACTTGCAAATGAGAGAACTTGGTCTTCGTCCATAAGAAGCTGTGCCCTAGACTTGGAAAACAAGCTCCCAATAATGACTTATAGCGATAGGCCCAAAATAGGAACCGGCGACCTTCCCGTAGGTCAAAGAACCGCCAGATGTCGGTCAAGACCGCGTATTTTTCACGACCGGTCCGTCGGAGTTCCGATCGTCAAATGACACGTTAATATTGGAAGGGCGACCGGGTGCCTTAATTGTCGAACCATTTCGCCGTTTTTAGCTGGTTTTTAATATTTTTAATTGGGGCTCCGAGTTCGCTCAAAACGCAAAGACGGCGATGAAGCCGTAAAAAGCTGCTTGAATTATGCATTGAGAAACCGTTTTGAGGGCTTGAGGCGCTTTAATGGAGATCACACTTCGTACAGAAAGGTCGGTATCAAGCATTCGAAGAACCGGGTCTCGCTGTTTTATGTAGCCAGTTCACGTTCTCTCGCTACTTACATGATCCGCATTCAAGGAAAATTTATGCAATCTGCCTTTTACAAACAAATAGGCAGGTAATCCATGCATTGCAAGGACGTCCTAGAGCCCGGTTTTTATATGATCACTCCAATCAACATAATTTTGAACACTTATAAATAATTTTTAGTACTGGAAGGAATTCTTTCCCTCCCTCCCTCTCTCTCCCCGCACCTATAAAAAGGAGGGCTTAATTGACTAATTGCCCCCTCCATTTGCTGAAACGATTAGCCTGCAACACGAAAGCGATAGATTGAACCTAAAATGCTGCGGGTCTTGTCCATTCATATTGAACATATTCATCATACGGCTGCCACTGTAACCTGGTGGCAAGTTGACGTTTAATAGGAAGAATGACAACGATTTTTTGAGTGGATAAAGAGGTTTTTTGGCCACAAAGATCAATTTGAGTGTAAATACCACCAATGGGACATTCCTAATGATTGATTCCTCGGTTGGTACTGTGATAGCCGACACCATCTATAGGCTATCAGCGGAACAATCGCGAGAGGAGAGGCGAGGAGTGACTGGGGGGGAAGGTGAGATAACGAAAACTTGCGACAAGCCAGTCTCCTCACCACTTTCTACCCAGCTCTCATCCGACCAGGTAATCCGTTCTTTCAATTTCTGTATTTAAACCAAATTTATATTAATATCCCAGATCCATCCTATTAACCTAACTCTTCACCAAATACCCTGCGGTGCAATTTCACAAACATAAACGATAGTAAAGAAATACGTAAATCGTTTCCACCTCGTGGTTAATAGGAGCCCCGTAGTAATTCTTGGAGCAATAAATACATTTATTGAATAAATAACTATATCTATTTCCAAAACCTTGCGTATTATTATTTCTTGAACCTTATATATCTATATATAAAATAACCTTAGTAGTTAATGAGGTGAAAAAAAGGGAATAATATCAAGAATACGTAATCAAGTAAAGGTAGAATTGATATAACAATTCCTTTCAAGTATTACAGTACCGAGTGGAGAAAAGTTACTTTTCCTCGATTCTCCAAGGAATTTCGATTCTTCGGTTGTTGTGTTCTAAGCCAAACATAAGGGATTAGAGGATTTACATCATTGCATTTGCATTGACATAATTTCGCCTTCAGGTTGTGCTAATACAGAATGGTTAGCACTGTTCCACCTGTGTACAACGGGGAGCTCTGGATCGTCTATTCTATTCTTGTCAGGTCTTTTCCAAACAAAACTGTCCACTTCTCCTTGGGGGACGTTCCCAGCCCACCATTGTGATACGCGAAGAAATAATTGGGATGATGGAAGATTCATTTATTTAAATGAACGGCAAAAAAGAATACAAAATGAGATAATGAATTATAACATTTTATTACAATAGGAAACCAGGAAAGCGTTGACCTCACCAAGAAAACGGCACAACGGTCCGTTTAGAAGGTAGTTGTGGGCTAGGAAAGGCACCTTGATCAAGAGTGTTTGGAGAGTTCTGTAGGGAGGCACATTTCTATTGACTGTAGGGAAAAGCAATGGGGATTGGAGAACTCCATTCACAGCTTGTGAAGAAATATAATATCGCCACCTCTCTACACCAAACTCAGACGTTACGTTACACGCCTCCAGGACTGGATAAAGAGATGGAGGATGAAGATGAATGAAGCGAAATCGGTCCATGTCGACTTCACCAACCGTAGGCTAGACTTTTTACCGGTTCACCTCAATGGCAAGACCGTACCGCACGCTTATCAAGCTGAATACCTCGGGATGACCTTGGATGCTTAACTGCGGTGGAAGGAAAACGTCAAAATAAAGAAGGCTTAGCTGGCGATCAAGTTCAACAAAATGTACTGGTTGATGGGCCAGCAATCAAAATTGTCGATCCATAATAAATTAACTCCGTACAAACAAGTCCATAAGCCAGTTTGGACTTATGGAGCGCTGCTGTGGGGCTGCACTGTCCAAAGCAACCGTGACCTCGTTCAGAGGTTTCAAAACAACGTACTGAGATGCTGTGTGGACGCATATCGGTACACCAGAAATATCGAGTTCACGAAGAAATCCACATCCCCACCGTCAACGAAGTTATCAAAACCCAGGCCATAACCCATCACAAGCGGCTACAAGGGCATGTCAACGAAGAAGCTGTCCAGTTGGTCGATGTTGACGATCTACTCAGACGTCTCAAAAGAACGAAGCCTCAAGATTTGTGGAAGTAAAAGTGGTCCCCTTCCCTGCGAAACCGTTCGGTGAACCTTTATAAAGAGCATCGGAATCACGCCTTAATAATTTTTTTTAAAAAAAAAAACCTCTCTACGGCTTTCAAGAGTGGGCAAACCCCTACTCGGCCGCCAGGTGCCTAAAATCAACCTGCTCCGTTGGTATTGTCAGTTTAAATGCAAGGTAACGTATGAACTTCCGTTGAACCCTCTCCTGCGTATATCTGTATGCTGCATAAAAGGGGGACCAAACTATACCCAAAATCGGGCAGACCAAAGACTTGTACAACAGCAGAATTGCTTCAATTGATGAGAAGTCCCGCGTGCACCTTTTTAGAAAACCAAGGGCTCTCAAAGCTTTCAGAGCTACCGCATCCACATGATCGATGAGGGTCCAAAACGATTGCAAGGTCCCTGGTGAAGACAACTCTGGTAGGAGAGGCTCTTCCGATTAGATAGCTGAACTCCAGTTGGTTAAAGATCTCGTGTAAGATGAAAATTTGGTCGGATTAAGAGCTAATTGATTAACTGAATGCCTCTTAAAGAGCAAATCAAGGCTAGCCTAAAGAAGGCAAGAGTCTGCTTAGCTAGAGATTCGTCTGAATATAGAAGAGATCTGCTAGGATCCGACGTTCTCTCCTGTCTCTCGAATTGTTGAGTAAAGTGTAGGCTCCATTGCTCTTCACTATGGTATTGTATGAATTGAGTAGAGGTGTTATTTTCTCCAAGATTCCATACATAAAAGTCTTATTCGTATTGCATTTCTTGGTTACGAATTTCAGAATGTCTCTGTTATGTTGCAGGACGACAAAGGAGAGACTAAGAGGTTACTTCAGGTTCAGCGGTCGTGGACGGAGCGTCAACACCGACACCAGGAGCGAACGAAGCGAACCACCTCTGCCTCCGCCTCGCAATCCTTACTCCTCGACACCCAGGAGCTCGGAGGCTGGTCTCTCCACGACTTCCAACTTCAACAACTCCTGACTCCACCTCGTCCACGACTCTGCGAACGTCTGAGGGACGGCAGAGGCTCGTGGAAGGGGAAGCCTCCAATATACACCCCGCCCGCCCCAGTCACCGCGCCCTCGAGGCCGCACAGGATCTCACCCTATCGAGATCCTCATCATATAATCAGAACACTGCAAATAATCCAGTTTGTACTTACCATGCAGCCATGGTTCCAACACCATGCGCCCCAAAACTCCAAAACTGCTGGTTACTCCTGGCAGGATTTTGGATAAATTTGAATCCTCCAAAACTCAAAATATAGGTAGCTTTTGCCCCAGAGGCCAGCTATTGACTTGTACTAGTCGCCATTTGCGAAGTTGAAGAAGCAACATATTAATAGCATCATAGTCTCCAGTCATTGTTTATTGATCTAATCTGTGATTCGAAACTTGAAAACAATGTTCATCAACCAGATTTTAATAGCAATGGTTTCCAAAAAAATCCAGAAGTGCTACTCCCAACTAATTTTACACTAAAACGCAAAACAAATCTCATAAAGGCAGTAATGAAATACTTTGGCACATTGTCAAACATGTTAAAATCATCCCTTATATTTTGTTAAACAAATGTATTTATTCCATATTTACATAACATTAAAGCTAACAAGCTTCTAGTACTAGGTTCTATAACACGTATTAGAGAGCAGAGTAGAGTTCATCTCAGGCGAAACACGGATCATCAAAACATTACAATGTCTATTCTTAAAGCCCATTGATTTCAGTCATAACACACCAAGGATTGTACACAACGGTATAATATCCATTATACCATCCGGATATATCAAAATCATACTTTTACAGCCGCTATTGACCCTACAGCGGCTAAATTTTAAAAAAATGTTTTTTAAATAACCAGATTTTAAGGAATTCGGTTCAAGTTTCCGAATATTGAGTAAAATTCACTTCAGCATTTGAATTAACGGAATTCAAATTCTTAAAATAGTAGGATAGGGTTTAAATGTGGTTAGTACCACAAAATGTAATTAACTTATAAAATTTGACGAATAAGGTTATTCGGGCGAAATTTCACGTAAAATGATTTTATATCATTAAAATTGTTGTGAGAAAACCAGACTATAACAAAGATGATTTCAAGAGTCCACCTTTTATTGATGAAACCTTGCTTGAGAGAAAGACGGAAAAAAGTGAAAAACTAATTTTCTTAATGAATTTTTAAAGAGAAAAATTGAAATGGTGATTGATTGGATGATTGATTGATGAATAGTAAAATGTTAATTGTTGCATCTTCCTCTTCCAAATTGGTTTTTGAGATATATAACTATAGGATTGTACTCTGCTTGACTGGACAAAAGCGTTCGACTTGATGATTCACCAAATTTGGAATGCGGATGAGGTGCGTAATTTGGGGTTGAAAGGTGACCACAGCTCTCCTATACAAAATGATACAACTAGATTTTATTTTTGTTGATTTTAGAAAAGTCAACTGGGATAACTTAGTCGTCAATGCACTAATACACACATCATGAATGCAGGCCGGAGAGGTTTTTTAATGAACTGCAGAGGTGGTTGGAAAAGAGTGGATGGTAACCAACCACCCTTAATCTTGCCCAAATACGGATAAATTTAGGGGTGGATTCTTGCAGTCTTGTCCCCACACTCTCCGAGCCACCCCTGCTCTAATCAAAAGTGATGTCCCCTGTACCAACATTTTCTCACTCGACTGTGAACACCGACATTAAATTTCCGTAATGTTCATTTTAAAATTCACATGGACTCGCAAGATCCTTAAAAATTTTGTCTACACGATGAAGCACTAATTTATTCACTAACGAGCAAATATTTCTCATAAAAAGTAAAGCAACTTTGCAAGATCAAATTTGGGTTACTACGTAGGAGTACGTTTGAATCACACCTTTAGACAGTATACTTTGTTCAACAGTTAACATAAATCATGAATAGTGTTTAAAATAATAATTAATTGAGTTTGATAATCAACGTGATAAGTGTTTTCACTCGGTTATCAAATGTCAGCTGATCAGCTGTTATATTATATCAAAACGGACCCCCTATTAGAATGACAGTCAATTCATTTAAATTGGTAAGAAAATTGAATTTTATATTAATTTGAGAAATGAAACTTCGTGCATACTATTAAAAGAGTCAACCATCAGATACATAAGTCGTGCAACATGGCCCAAAGAGCAAATTTTCGTATGAAATTCCAATTTTGATTGACTTTGGTATATTTTGCTTTAGAAATTGGTAAATTGAAGGTTTATTGGTGGTATTCATTGTCCCATTTCAAATCTGAGTTCTTGATGCACTTACTCTGAGTTAGTGGAGCTCATTTTTACATCATACATCATACTATGTTTTTCGTTCAATAGAACATATTTGTGCCCCTTATTAGATTTCTGGAGAGAAATTTCTCAAAAATGCCACCTGTAATATCATTAAAATAATCATTAATTCAATTCTACAATCTTTTATACGAAAATTTGTTAAATGGAAGACGCCCTATTAGGTAACGGTCAATTTATAAGTTTGCCATTCGTAAGTTATCTGGTTTTAAAAGCTGAAAGTCGTAAATGTTGTTGACGAACATCATGTGCTTCAGATTTGAAATTCTCGTTAAATTTTTGGTTTAGAAATTTGTGGACGTGTGAAACATTTGATGATAGTTCCTATTTACGTCAAACAATATAAAGATTCTTCGAGTATCTATAATGTACTAGATAGAGTTCAGCTTGGCTGAATGAAAAAGCGAAATATTGTGGCAGTGATGGTAGACAATGGTAGGCGCAGTGTTGCCAATCCGAGAGTTTCTCCCCTACATTTAGCGTTTTTTGTAAGTGACGGAGTAAAAAAATGAAAGTAAAATATAAAATTTAAAATTATTTTGTTTGAAGGTTGATAAGTACTATTCATTATAACCTATTCATTTTTCGTTCATCTGACAAAATGCATCCGATTTTCAATAAAACGTATTTTTGTATGAAAGAATTCTCTCCCTACAAAGATTGGTGAATATTTCTATATCTTGGAATCTTTTTCCTCCTAAGGGTTTCACAGGGTTTCGGGAACATTTTTTCTCCTATTTATAGGGTTTTATTGTAGGTTTGTTGGCAACACTGACAGGTAGTTTGGCGGATATATCCCTCGTAGACACGGTGGAAGGTTATGGAAGTAGGTTTCAGTGCTAGAACAATAGTTATAGCATCCTTAAACGACAAGGATTTACATAATCCGTACACAGTGGTTACAAGAAGATGACACGATGTGCGAGCAAATTTTGTTTTAACGGATTCATTAGCAATAAAACTCACAGACATGAAATCCTAATCTGGTGGTTTTAGCATCCATGGACAATGCTCATTTACCATCCACGCATAGTGGCAATGAGATTTGAACGACATCTTGTCTACCAAACAACACCACTCAACAGTCAATTGTTTATTAATCCAATGAAATATTATTATTCAATGTGAAATCCATTAAAAACTTATATATCATCAATATGACACTACTTTTTATCTATTACCCTGTTTTATATCATTTCAACCACTAACTTTTGTTTTTCTTAAGTGCAACGTGACTACTGGTTAACACTATAATAAAATATGTTTTTTACAACACCTACTCATAAATAAATGAACCTACCATCCATGATAAATTAAATTTATAAAATGGAAATAAATAAAAACTGTACATACTTTTATTGCTAAGAATTGAATATTGCCAAATTGTATATTGATATGTAGTTTATATAAAAATACAAATATTGTGTATGTTACCATTAACTGAGCATATTAACAAATGAAGAGGCCAGGGAAGAAAGGGGCTAACTGCATTTTGTATGAAAATTGAGTTAAGGTTGGTAATATGTAGCTCTTCAGGAATAGATTCCGGTGAAACACTCAAATAAGGAAGAAAAGGGCTCTGAAAAGCCGCATTGGCAACAACCTCACAAAACAGGTCAGGATTGTCCTTGTAGAAAGTTCTAGTGTTTTAATCGTGTAGACTTCAAGAATCGTAAGGCCATTATTATTCATTTCAACGGTACGCCCAAGAACGAGCAGAAAGCATATTATGCTGGCCCAATTGCAGTACTGTCTGTTGGAAGGAGGAGAGTCGACAGCGAGAATGTTGCAGCATTACATGAAGCAACTTGCTGCATTCAGAGTAAGAGTGAACAGTGATGGCGATGCTCATTCTGACGTCCAGTCTGTCGTGTGACACATTAAGCGTCTGGATCATCCTCTGAGCTTGGCGGAGCACTACACCGCATTAAGCTCAATGGAAGGGGCAACTATACCATTCCATCACCTCACAGTGGACAGGCTTTTTCAAGCTTGCACGTTATCGGGGAAAAACGGGTTCAGTTGATTCAAAAAGGATTGAAAGAAAGAGGTTGTGCACCCCAAGACATGCGTGGTAGTAATCCCAAAAAACATGCGTTCCCCAAAGGAATGACCTGCCTCATTGAACGACATACCGCTAGTTTTCGAGGAAGACTAAGCCACTACAGTCACTAAAAAAGTATATCTCCCTGAAGAGGCCAATGTGAAAAAATAACAAGCCCTTTCTTGTTTGCCAGATAACCTCTTTTTTCCCTGCACAAACAGGGTTTAAGGCAGGTAAAGGGTTAAATCGGAAGTGAAACATTTTTGCCCGAACCCCCAACGATTTAGTTGACATCAGCGCTAATGTACGAGCGCATTTGAGCTGTTTCATCATCTGAATGCTGTTGCTGAACACTTATTTCATAACTTTCATTTTCGTTTTTCTTAAGATCAAAAAAATTTATTATTAGCCCCTTTCTTCCCTGGACTCTTCAAATATATATTGTGTTACCTACCAATTAGAATATAACGTAAATTTTAATAAGTACCTAATGTGTATTAATCATCAAAGGCCGTTGTTAGGGCCAGTAAACAATGATCTGTGAATTATGGCTGTTTGGAATGGATACGGCGTGGAAACGTTTGATCGTTTTTGGTGAAAGTACATTAAAATTGGTATTTTTCGTTGTTCATCAGTAACGTGGTCATCATAAACAGCCCGTTATGAGAGGGGGGGGGGGGGGGGCAGTAGACCCGATGCTCTGGGCCCAGCCTTCGTAAGGGGCCTAGATTTTCATGAGAAAATTATTTTTTTTATTTTTTTATTTATTTTTTTGTTAAAAAAGAGAGGCAAATGGGATTATTCTCAATTTTTCACAATCGATATTCCTACCTTAATTTTCCTAACTATCGAGAGATATTTTGCCCCTGGGTCCGCATTCTCTCTCCAAGGGCCTGACCATAAATATCACTTTTTCGAAAGAAAATCAGTCAAATGTGGTTTTTTCTTGGATAACTATCCGTTCATGATGGAATCACTTAAACTCGAACTGAGGACTTCAATAGTTCCGAAATTGTGGGCATAGTGAATTCTATTATCATACTGGTTTAATTTTTTCTCGATAAGGGACTAGAGGAACTCCAGGTTACTGAAACCACTAGGACCTATCATGACGCTATCCTCATTTTAATTCAGAACCTTTTTTTATAACCTCTTCATTCATAAAGTTTTCAGGTTTCCTTGGAAATATTGGCCGGAGTTGAAGCACCCTTTTGGAAATGTCAAAGTTCCATTGATGCAGCAGTGGGACATTCACAAAAGTTGTGTTCTGCTATTTCCACTTCTTCGCAGCAGAGCCGGCATTCTGTTGTATATCTTACCCATTTTGTTAAGGTGGTAATGACAAAACTGTAAAGACTTGGGAAGGTGATGATGTAGCGTTTGAGCATTTCCTTGAGATGGCTAGGAACCGCTTGGCTTGTCTCTGGTTTGAAATATTGTGCCAGTGTGCTGTCCGTGTCTTGTCCTCCCATTTCTGAACCTGCTGTGTTATGTAACTCTTGGCAAGCCCTAGATGAGGTGCAAGTCCAATTGGTTTGGACTCTGATCCCTTTTTAGCGAGGCGGTCAGATTCCTAGTTGCCCTCTATTCTCTCAACCTACGGTACCTAGAACAACATTCGTTTGTTGCCCTGGACTGCAGCCTTGCAGGAGCTGAGGCAACTCCAAGTAAGCTTTGAAAATACTGAGAAGGCAGAGATGACCTTTACTGCTACCTGTCTCTCTGTGAGTATACATATTGTCACACTTTTAAGTCGCTTCCTGAAGATCTCTTGTGCACCTATTTAATGTTTAGATGCTCCGGATCCTGTTTCCCAAGAGGGAATTCTGTCTAACATAATCAATTCTCATCAAAACATCGGAATGGCCTTTGTTGATCGTTCCAAGATTTTGAAAAGTTTCACATCTGTTGGACGAGTCAACAGAAACTGCCTGAAGAGGAACTGCAGGAAAATTCTTTTATTTTTTTCTAAGGGGCGTTCCAAATAAAATTTGGAATAAAATTCGAATATTTTTTAGTTTCTTGAATCTTCCTGGCTGAGGAAAACGTTTCCACAAGTTTTCAGACCGATTTGTGGCATTGTTGTCGATCTACAGACTGTCAAAGCTTACAAAAAGGTCAACGTTTTTTATCACTTTGCCGGCTGCTACCGCATTTATTCCCCCTTCAAAAAATGAAATCACCAGAGTTCCGGAAAGAGAAAAACCCCGACTGTGGTGTAACCCTTTTTTGAACCAAACTGTAGTGCACCTCAAAAATGGATTTGTAAAACCTACATACAAGTTTTCTCCCAATAGGCCATCATTTATTATAATTATTATTACTCACTTTTTGCTAAATTTCAACACACACAGCTGAACAACATACAGTTAAAAGGGTATCATAGGATACCGAGTTGAATCAGCAAACGCAAGATATCACTGATTATCTTTGTATCAGGGAAAACAGAAGAGTAGAATGATTATTGAGGATGTTTTGTCTAATTTTTGAGGTGCTAGAATAGTATCCAGACCACCAAAACTCCGTCGATAAAAATCCGTATAATACAGCCATTTGAAAACCTTCGTGGGGAGCCGAACCTATGTTTTTCTTGCCTCAAATCCTATTGAGGAAAAATACATTTTCTTCTATTTTACCGGTTTTTCCATAGTTTTATTTTCTGGAGGCGGAACAAAGGCGTTGCTCAGAAGATATCTCAAACCTTTTTGCGAACTTCGACTACACGTGGACGGTCGAAATGCGAGGAATCGGACAGAAAATTTGTGGGAAATGGCCGGCTTTTATTTTTTTAGTTGGTACCAACCTAAAGGCAGCTACGTTACCAAGATGGCTGGATTATGTTTCAACGAGCCAATCTGCGTAACTTTTCGATATCGTTTTTCTTACAAAAAAGCAGAAATCAATTTATGCTTTTTCTCCGCCGTGTTGGATGGACCCGGGAATCAACAATGCGATGAGATCAGGAGGAAAATGCGGAACCGAAAGGGGGATGAAATGACGTTTTTTCAGGACCGCTGCAAAAAAAAAGGGAACAGGGGAATGTTTGAAGAATCCTGATTAGGGCAACTGGGTCGGGAACGGGAAAGTAAATGAAGAGGAGCTTCTGTCAACAGCTTTTTATTCAGATGGGACGCCGACGCGAAAAACTTGCGCCGGCGAAAGAATAATTTGGATAGGAGAAACACGATATAGAGCCCCGCCGACGGTAATAGATAGTTGAAAAACCTTTATATGGCTTGAATAATGTAGGGAAACAGCTGAAAGCACTCGGGGCTTCGAAGCTTTTCCACGGCGCTTCGTATCGAGTGGAGAGTTGAAGAGGTCCGGTAGAGCTACAGTTTCAAACATCAAATTTCCGCTTTTTTATGGGTAAACTAGATAGATTTGTTTTTTCAATTTCAAACGGGGACAAGGACAATTTTAACTCAACCCTTGAGAAGGTAGTATAGAAATAGCTTTTTAAAACTCACTGGCATTGCCCGAACCAGTAAATATTTGTTTTGCTGAACAAAGTCGTGGATTTCTACTCGAGATATCGTCGAGGCGATTTTGATAATGTATAGAGAACTTGAAAGATTGTACTTTCAAGGTTGTGGTAGATCACGGCCCGGGATAAACTTCTTCGTTTAATTTAAAGCATGAAAACCAAAATTAGGACCAAGGTAGTAGGTAGTTGGAATATGTAACGAGGAGATGATGGAATGGACTAATTGGCGCTTCTAAGCTGAGACGGAAAGACTGCGCCAGCTAGAGGATGCGTTCGAATCTAAGAAGGTTATGCTCAGGTTTGTTCCCAGTTTCAAGAAACGAGGAAGGGAAGTTGGGTGCAATCCATCAGCGCCAATCGAGATAAATCACTGGCTGCAAACAATGAACATTGCCCAACCAGAACTATAAGCTCAAGACTATTGGCAAAAACCTGTCACTTCTGCTATCACCTGAGCTTCTGTCACGTCCAGGAAAACATCACTATCACTGGTAACGTCTTTGCGCTTATAACACAAAAATTAAGGGGGATAGGAACTTATGGTCAGCACCAGGGAAGTTGTCCATGTCCATCACACTCCCTGGGCTTTGTAAAGAAGGAGAATTGACGAAGAATGGGGGAGAAAAGTCTCACAATAGGCAAATCAGGGGTAAATATGTTATTTTAAAAGGTAATGTTCAAAAGGTATCAACCATTATAACTGGATCGTCATATACATGTCTGCTAAGACAAATTCTTTCTTTCCCATTGACAGACATCCAAAGAAAGAGTTTAAGAGTCCCAGCCCAAAAGAACGGTCCAAGAAAACATTCTGGTCGTCCAACAGGTCATTTTTGAGAGTTTCTCAAAATTGAATAGTTCGTGGAAATGGTAAGTGCACTCTGAAATTTTTTTAACAAATCTTCAAAAATGGTTCATTATTATACAAACTACAGCAGAAAACATATTGAAAAAATGAGACATTTTTGAAAAATTGTGCCCAACATTTAGAGGTTGCTGGGTTTTGTGTTTTTATTGTCGATTGTAACGAGAGGATTAATTGATAATTAATCGCGTCATACTGGAAATTAATTTGAAATGAACAAGCACCTATTTTATAACCTTTTTATTTGGTTATGAGCCCATCAGCACTACTGACAAAAACCTGTCACTTGTGCTGTCAACTGTGCTTCTGTCACTTCCAGAAAAACATCACTATCACTGGTAACGTCTTGGCGGTATTGACACGCCAATTAAGGGGGATGGTAGCTTATGGCCAGCACCAGGGATGTTGTCCATGTCCATCACACTCCCTGGGCTTTGTAAAGCAGGAGAATTGACGATGAATGGGGGCAAAAAGGTCTCACACTAGGCCGGGCATGGTAAATTTGTTGTTTTTAAGGGTAGGTAAAGTTTGAAAAGTACGGACCGTTATACCGGATCGTGATATACTTGTTTACTAACATAAATGGTCACTCTTCGGTAGACAGACATCCAGATAAAGAGTTTACGAAAAGTCCCAGCCCAAGAGAATGGTCCAAGAACACATTCTGATCGTCCAACAAATCCCTTTTGGGGGTTCCTCAAAATTGTACAGGTCTTTGAAAAGCTGAGTTCACGCTATTCCCAATACACAAGACCTGTGTCGATTCCCAAGAAAATACCAATTTTAATGTATTATCGCCTGTTAGAAACTTTGTCAGAATTGATCCTTTGAAAGTGAGCGGTTGTGAACAGATTAAACTTATAATCCGAGGAGCGTCAGATTATTTTTATGCGACTAATTAGAATTTAATGGAGTAGATGACATATTTTATTGTATAGCTTGAAATATGAAACACCAACGATATTTTGATGAAATAATTATTTCGTAATTCCGTTCGAATTGTAAAAGCAGTTAATTGACAAGGGACAAACGTAACTGCGAACGACTCATAAAGTAATAACTGTTTTACGTAGATGAAACATAACGTAAAATGCGATTTCAGGCAAAATTTAGTCTAAAAATGTCTAGAATTATAAACATAATACAATGAAGGCAGATACATAGCTACCTGACTTGTATCGTGAGAATAAGAGGCAAAACAAAATCACAATCCTGTTAAATTGAAAGTAGCAAACGCAAAAGCTCTTTATCATTTTCAATTCAAATGTCAAACTCTCTTTATTGAATTTAGGTTTAATTTAAGATAAAACTGGATGTGTTATATTTTTAATAATGTACGGCTTATTCCAACTATTCATAGTGTCCCAGTTCAACAATCCAACATTTATTTTTGAAGAAATCAAAAAACTATTTCTATTTTATTCTACTTTTTACATTAATTTTCAACGGTGCAATCAGATTTTAATTATCACGGGCCACGACGGCTTAGCTCGGGGATTTTTTCACTTTTTATTTCAGATGAGGGATTCGCATGACATTTCGCGGGAAAGCGACCCACTCGATAGACACATGAGACGCGTTATTTTGGATTATTTTTCACGCTGAATCACATAATGATGTTTATTTATTAATATTTGCAATATCAAGATGAAAAAAGGGCAAAATCGATCGAAAAACCAAGAATGCAGTAGGTTTTGCGTTGGGAAGCGACTGGAGAAATACATAATTGGCGCAGTTTTTGGTGTGTTTCCAAGTTGGTATTGCTAATGACCAGAGAATAACAACACTGTGCGATTCAGCGTAAAAATTATCTACCCCAAACCATTTGTTATACTTGAAATAACCCATCTCTCGTGAATACCAAATCTGCAGTGAAAAATGGGTCCTATTTTAATAATACGCGGAGAATCCGTTGGGCCACTGTGGCGCAAAACAGCCAAAACTTGATTCCACCGTTGAAAATCAATTCAAAAATCAAGAAAAGTTACCGTTTGAAGTTTTTTGGTATCTTCAAAGTGTTTCTAAACAGCGGATGATAACGGAGGATGTTGACCTGGGACCCAAAAACGATTTTACGTCAAAACGATTTTGTAAAGAGATCGGACAATGGCTATGAATATCCGTTTCAAATCTAATCGCAAACCAAATTCTCTCATACGCCTCAAGTGCGTCATTCGTTCGTTTAAGAATTCAAGGAAATGTACTCATGAAACCCTACTCGAAAAATATTCTACAACCTATACAGATCATCACATTATATTTTCAGAATGGATATGACCTTTCAAATTCTAAAATCCCTTATTTTGGATAATACATATTATAGATAATTTAGCCTAATTCGTGATTTGCTTTCGCGATACATGTTACGTCTTAGTACGTAGGTGTGGTAATGAAAAAATAGAAGCAGAAATAAATGTCCAACTTTAATTTGCACCTCGTTTTCTTGAACAAACTATTTTACCTTAAGAAAATCGTATACTTTTCTATCGAATTAATTTATTATTACAGTAATAATACCGTGTGTCTACTTCCAAAATGTCGATGTATTTTCAATTAATCGTAGTTTCGATTAGTGTTACGGCTAATGTTAAATGTTGCGGCCTGATCGATGTTATTGATTTAATATTTTATAAATGTCATGCAATCAAATTTTTAGTTTTTCCTCATTTTAGATCTAATGCTCAGAAAAATCTGGTGATAATAAAACGAATCCCGAGTATTCATTTCGGAATGAAATAACTCTCCGATTCCTTGGAATTCCTATGAATACAAAACATAGGTAGATTATAAAATTAGCGTGTAATACCTACTTAAATATGAACAAGAAATATGTGTAGCTATCATTGTTAATGTAAATTGTATAGCTGAGATGTGCAATTGTTTTGATATCGTCCTGATGAATTGTTTAAACCTTTTTTATTTGATCCCATTAATTTCTAATTTTCATCAGTTTTTCGTTTACCTATTCATAATTTTAAGACAAAATTTATACTGCAGCTGCACCATTTAAAAAATTTGTAAATGATCTATTCACCATTTTTTAACCATTTAACTCAACAGCAGCTATTTATACGTATTTTTACACGCCTACATATTTTACTAGCATATTCCTAATATCATCATGAAATATTCATGAATATGATGCGTATTAGGTGCGTGAATATCATACTACTCAATATAAAACAAATAACTAAAAAATAATTTTTTATTTCACTAAAATTATATACCCTACATTTATTTTCGATTCTAGACCCTATTTTTGTAAAAAATGTGTCCTGCAAATTTCTGTATCCCAATTTCGCTCCTATGTTTTACGTATGAAATAACCTCAACCACGAATATGTGTAATACATTTAAAAAATAGCGAATATGCAAAAATATTTTTTGACATTATGTTAAAATGTTATTGTGTTATCAATAAACTTGAATCGTGAAGTTTTTACCGCCTCTCGATCACGCCAATACCGGATCACATGCTACCTATGAATTATGAATAATTATTTATGCTTGCTTATAAAATAATTTCAAGATTGAAATTCGAGGAACGTGCACAATAAAAGACAGTTAGGTAGATGAATTTTATTTTATTCTTTCGTGCCAAAGCATTGGTCTGACAAATAAACATAAAACTAAACTGGAAGAAGTATATCGCGTTCAAAAACTTCGTGATAGTATTGTTTGAATAAAATTTTGGAAATTTGGCTCATACCACGTGGCTCCGATTAATTTGTTTTTAAGCTCATAATTTCCTAAAGTATGAAGGTTAAACATAAACTCCCAGAAGTTAATGTTAAGCTAGAAATTAAAATATCAAATTTTTGCTCACAGCGCATGGGCAAACATCAACTTAGTTATTTCATGCAGGAACCCTTTTTTTATGTCGCAGATTCAGATTCTAGGTCAAATTTCATGAAAAGTACAATCCTCAATGGATTTTTGTTCATTGCCCGCAACAGGCTCTGGAGCGGCTAAAGATGGGCAACCCAGGAAATGCGCAGATTTCTAGATGAAGGTAAGCCCCAAATGTGGCACGTGGTGTGGCACTACTCTTGGACGCCCTCAAAAGCTGATAACAGGCTATCACGTATCAACAGTGACAGGCCATTCGAATTAGCGTTGAAAATAACGTGAAATTCCACCCCGAATTGGACCTGCTCGAGCAGCAAAGCACCAAAAGACTCAAATTTTCCTAAGAGAAACCAAGTTTTTTCGTCCTCAACTTAACGGAGTAAAATTAAAACTGGTCATATATGAAAAGCTGAAATCGGAGGGGGGGGGGGGGTTTAGCTTCTACTGTTGAGACTCGTCAAAACCTATGTGCATTCAGAATGAGAGCGGCTCGAGAGAAGATTACGGCTCTTACAGCGAACGTTGTTCACAGTTCTTTTAATTCAGGGGATAATTTCAGCTTCTTTCTTATTTATAGTGGGTTTAGTAGCTTATAATTTAAGCATAAATCGGGGACTTTCCTAAGAATTGCTAACGATTTAATGCGATAAACGCTGAGGAAGTTCCATTTCTACCAACGGGTAGGTTGTGCGTGAAAGTCCTCAGAAAATTTGTTTGACACTTTTTCGTGACATAAAAATGTGACGCTTAAAACAAGATGTGATATTCAGTAAATATCCCACAGTCCAAGAGGTTTAATAAAATTTGCTTCACACCTCAATCCGTTAGAGTGTTGCGACTAAAGGGAAATTTCCCCTTAGTATTGAGGATACAGGTTCGAGTTCAATTAGAGGCATCAACATTTTTGAGGCGCAACAATTGGCGCAGTCAGTAGTACCTGACATAATACGAAACAATTATTAATCAGAACCCTCTTGTTTCAAAAGACTGTAAACATCACATTCCTAAACATAGCATCTTTCACTTCCTCAATCACTTGATTTAAACAACACGGTAACAACGATCTCCCTCGACAGCTGACTTATTCCAGCAAGCATCTGATGAGCCTGGCGTTCCATTTCGTCTGAAAATAATCCAACTGAGACGGCTGGTATTTGACTCCAGGGATATGTTAAGTTCAAGGAAAATAACCCACGGTCGTAGAGGTTTGATTAAATTGTCATCGTATAATTGTCATCACCTGTTGAAGTGTTGCACCAAAAGGGAAATTTGTCCTTAGCAGTAACGACAAGAGTCTAAACTCAGTCAGGGGTATCAATATTGTTGGGCCGTGACAGTGACATTTTTGGCCAGTTAGCTCATTGCTAAAAATTGATCAAACTGCATTCACTTTTAATTTCGAGAGAGACAAAATAAGAACACGTGGCGGGAACTTTGGCGTCCAGTGAAGTGAACAAATAACAGTGAAGGAGGTTCCAACTTCAGGTATTTAGTTCATGAACACGTTGGCAGAGTGTGAGCCTTTTCCAAATCTTTTTTTCCAAGCAAAACCCCACTGACACCTTGGATGGTGAAGTTTGATTTCGCGGTGAACAAGTGACACCAAAGTTTGAGCGAGAGGAGGACGTGTGACGGCAAACCAAAGTGAAGACAGCTGACACTTGAGAAAACAACATCACTAGCCAAGACTGAGCCGCCATGCTCAAATGGAAGAATGGAAGTGATGACACATTTAAATTAGTGCAGCATGCAGTCTTGAATGGTAACTTTCTAAGGTGGTTATCGGATTGGGAGAAATTTGGTCCAACAAGTCAGGTGAAATGGTTCTGCTGCGCAGCATGTTGTGGTTTTTTCTTGCGAGTGAAACTTGACATCTTGTGTCCTGCGACTGTTTATACATGGACAGCACATTCAAGTATGCGGCTTTTTGGACAGCTGTGCATAATCCATGGGTAAAGGAATGCAAGCGAAACATGAAAACGGAGAGCTTCCTATCTATGGTTTCATCAAGCGTATCTGTACCACTCCGGGGGGAGCCCCAGGCAACCGACGCAACGCCTCGGCAAAGAGTCACCTGCCTGCTCCCCCGAAAGCGGTTGACTTTGTTTTGGCAGCGGTTGATTACCCAGGCTGGAAGTCTAAGCTTGAAAGCTGAGGAATAAGCACTCTTCTGGTAGACTCGTCTTCCAAAATAGTGCGGCATGTGAGTTACGTGGCTTGCCCATAACTCGGGCACTGTCCTGCTCAGTTGGTTGGGCGAGCTAGAACCCCCAGCTAAACCTGAACTGCCTCGAACAAACAGGTACTTGTGTCTCTGATGCAAGCGGTGTTCTACCAGGGTTTTTCCTCGTTGCTAGCCAGGAGTGAGGGAAGATGCAAGAAATGAGCGCTGGAACACTCCCTTATAAATCAATCCTGGGATTCACGAATCCCAGGGGGGAACATATTCCAAATTTCCCAAACTCCGTCCTCACTTTGACCAGGAATAACTTTACACTCTATTGGTTACCTGTGTGTCTTGACGATTACGTGGTCACATTAATGATGCAACAGGTTTTCAGTCGTCCTCGCCCTGGAAGTGGTGTTGGTTGTCAGTTATTTTCGTCTGTAAAAGCGTCCAGGTTGTCAGTTGGGCACTAAACCTCGAGCCGGGTGTCAATCGGAAACCGCCCCTTCCAAGCAAAACCCCACTGACCCATGCGACCTCATCCTCCCCTAAACGTATAGTACATTATCCCATATTATAAACTATCAATTCATCATTTTATTCGAAATTTTAACTCCTTGCACGACATTAATACCGGCTATTTTTATTCATCATATTTTCTTCATTCTTCTTTGGGACCACACAGAGTTGGTAAGAATGTTAGTTATATCAGAGATGGTAAGAGAATCAGGTCAGTCAAAAGACGACCATAGTTTATTGGTTGTTTTTTTTTTTCGCTCCTTTTCAATTTGGTAATGTTTATGTGTTATTGAGTTAGCGTGAAAACAAGTGTAGAAGTACAGATTGTTGTAATTGTCTAAATCGGGGATGGCCAACCGCTTGCGGCCCGCGGTTATGTTTTATGCGGCCCCCGAACGACTTTTTAAAAGTGTTACGGTGGATATTCTTTAACAGAAATATAAAATACAAAATTTTCTACAAGAGTACAGGTTAAGTTCACCTACATTTGTGAGAGCACTTTTTCCTCGATGAAATTTATAAAATCAACTTACCGTAACAGACTTACAGATTTGCCCAAAGTGGCCACCACCTCGACAAGAATCCCTGGTCTAAATAATTGTATCCATAGAGCTAACTTATTGTTATTAAGTAAAACTTATACTTTCAATTGGTGGTTGCTTAGTTAAATTGTGTTACGTACCCAATACGTTATACCCAATTTGTACCTACAAGTGATTTTGATAGTCACTCAAATTTGGAAATGATTTGAATCGGTGATATTCACGTCCCCCCATGTTTTGTACAGCACCCGTATTATCGTTTTAAAAAATTTACTCAACTAATTTGTTATTGCTGTTATGTTCATTTGTGGACAGTTGTATGGGCTTTAATTTAAAAATGTTTGCTATAAATAACCAAAAATATGTGTTTGTTGTCAATAAAACCTTTTTAATTAAGTCGTTATCAATTTTCCTTATTCTGTTTCTTACTCATTATTTGATTTTCAGAAATCGAAACTCATTCAATTTAATTATTTATTTATTTAATACGGACAAGATCCGTAAGAAGGTTGAATGCAGAAATAACTGTAAAATACAAATGAAATTATTAGAATAATAAACTAAAATTAATTAAATCGACTGTGGCTCTCAGTCCGAACAACTGGAAGAGAGAGAATGGAAGGAGAGGTCTTTATCGGAGCATTACATCACATTTGGGGTAAGATTTGATTCGTTGATTTTGAAATCTGACAAATCTCACTAATTGAAATTTAACAACAAAAAATTAATTAATAAAGAAAAGTACACTACTTATTGAAACTCGTAGTGAGCCATCAAGCCGAGTGGTGGTGATCATCAAAGAGCGAGGCGGCAAACATCAAAGGCCCTCCCACGGCTCCCTTACGACCCATGAGCGGTTTCCCATTCCTTGGGTCATTTTGACCTGCACGTGGTCTCCGGAAGGTTAACGTGAACATGCTTGAACTTAGTAAGAATAGCCTTGTAAAGTAGGCAATCGAAACAGATGATATGATCGCAATTTAACAACTTCAATAAGTTCTCAAAACGTCTTTTTTAAAATTTCAAAAAACAAACATTTCAGCCATAAAAATGCACGTTCATCCACTTCGAAACCAGTTTTACATCAACTTATAAATTATATCCGCATACTCCTCACAAATTAAAGCTTACATGACTTGAATAAAACTGTACACTTAATCGTGAGTAAACTTCAATTGATTTTAACACCCTTAATAATTTACGAACCATTGAGTAATAATGTGTTTTTATGTTTCGTTTCCTACATTAAGACAAGTTTTAGTTGATCGTTATAAATAGTCATAAATAGTAATCGAGGTAGTCTGTAATTTAGTACAGAGAGTTGATAGGAACTACAGTTCTAGTGCTATCCTATGAGGCAGTGAAACCAACTACATATTATTTGACGATGTTGCTTAGGTACGAAGTTGGAGTACTATTTCATCAACAAACTTTGTATGGCGGAAGCAAATGACTTTCACGACCAATCACCAGGAGAAGGTAAAGCTAAGAAGAAGTTGAAGACTGAAATATTCATGTGACAAAATAGTTTGGTATATTACTGTTTGTCTTCGAATCTATGAAACACGTGTTTATATTTAGTTTGTCCACCGAAATCTTGTTGCTCGCATTTTGCATTTTAAAGTCGACGGTGTGCACGGTATGTCAGGAGACGTTTTTCGAAGAAGACAAGCCCTGGCGTTACGCCCGCGCAGGCGAGTTCCCTTGGATGGTCAGCCTCCAACATGCTGACGCCCCCAGTCTCGGGCATTTCTGTGGAGGCAGCATAGCGACAGCAAATATGGTGTTGACTGCCTGCCACTGCATCGTGATTCATTCCATCTTCAGCGTGGACGAGAAGCCATACGTGACTGAGGCCAGCAGCAAGGTGGTCGTTGCGGGCAGTTTGAACAACAACCGTAGCGACCCCAATCATTTCAGGTGAATCAAAAACTACTAGTGCCTGAATGTTTCACATGACAATCGATGAATTTCCTTTGTTCTGAAATGATTAATAAGAGTCCTTCAGCTCCCAATGATTACGGTCAGTTTGTTCATTTTCAGAGTTGTCGTGGGCATATCACGTTTCATCATCCACCCAAAATGCCGACATTTTCACATACAGTCCGAAGAGGAACGTGGCGGTTGGGACTTCGATTTCGGATTGGCCGTCTTGAAAACGAACTTGACCCTCGATGGTATTAATATGGATGTTTTTCGTCTGCTCTCCTGGAACGAATTCGACTTGAAGAGAGAACTCGAGAGGAAAATGTCCCGACAGAAAGAGTGCGTGGCGACCGGATGGGGTAGAAGGCTCTTGCGAAAACCCAATGACACGCTCAGCTATGAGGAGGATTCTGAAAACGATTTATTTTGGCCGCAATTGACAGTACTGCAGGTAATGCAGATTCCCTCTGCAGCTTATCCATCAAGCAATTTTCGATTAAGTAGAAATCCTGGTTCGAACCACAGATGTATTGCTGTTTTAATGTTTTAGGTTAAGTTGAATGACTACGCTTCGTGTTACAACATCCTTTGTGGATTCGACCAAAAGTACTGCGAAGTGGATCATTGGGAAAGAAGTCAGCTCTGTGCCACGTCTCAAGGCGAAATGGAAGTGTGTCAAGGGGACTCTGGTTTGTTTGAGTTGTTCTCTTATTCCACGATCTGTGCGATTTGTATGGTTCGTTAGATGCCCTTTTAACCGGCTTGTAACAGGATTCGATTTAATATAAGACCACTCTGTCCGTAGGAGGTCCGCTGATGTGTGGCTCAAGCAACCTAATGTATGGCCTCGTCGGATGGGGACCCAGCTGTGGGAAGTACAAGGTTCCATCAGTATACCCAACCATCTACGATGGGCTCAGCTTCATCATGCACCACCTAGGCAGGGAACCGAAACGTCGACGTGGCATCGTTGGCGTCTATAATGGAGACAACAATTGCAAAACCCCATCACTTCGTTTCTTCGCCTTGTACTGGCTCGTCTGGTTCGCCTGGTTAAGAGAGTGAAATAAAACGGTAGATCCTGAATTTTGTAGTTACGTTTTGATCATAAATAGTTGAATTTACTAAGCTGAAACAACATAGAATTTGAGAAGAGAGAAATAAGTGACAAATGTTTTAGCGGTCAGAGCTTGCCATTTAATCCATTGAGCATTGAAAACTATGGAAATTATACTCTTTTCACGGGTTTTACTTCCAACTATTCCCATTGGTAGCAAAAACTTCATTTACGGTTTTGGGAGATGCAAACATTGGTTAACAGTGGCTGGGATGTGGAGACTTTATCATATGCCAAGTGATCAGGGCAAGAAGCCAGATATCGTTGCCATTGAGCCCGATGGGTCTGCCGTAATCCTGGATGTCCAAATTGTCCATAAGACGTTATGGCTGCAACCGTGTCGTGGAGCGGGAAAATCGCCTCGGAGTTACTCGAGCTGGGTAACTCATCAGCAGTACTTCGTGGTATCACCACCCTCGTCATCAGGGGCTGGTAATTAAACTGGTGGTCATTCTATAGGGGCACCTCCATCCATCCCTCCTTCTTCTTCCTCTATTTCCAAAATCCCAAGGGCCAGAGTTGAATAATCCTAGGCGTCTTCTCCAGTAATTCCTACAGTCCCATCAGTTTTGATCAAATAAACAGAGAATTTGCGGGTTACGCTTTAGATGGTCCCCTATGAATTTCATCGCCCAGACACCATTGTTTCAGTCTGCGCATGCGCAAACGTAAAATCCACTAAACATCAATTTCTTAGGTTCTAGTGATCCGATCACGGTCAACTTTTAATGGTAGTAGGGCGAAAACGTTCTTAATGCACTCGCTTGAACGAGAAACCCTTGAGAAAAGCCTAGTTTGTTACAACAAGCTTATTCGTGTTTCGAGGTTATCAGAAGTATTTCAAAAGATGGAGACTTTCATAATAGTTTAAATGTTGAAAAAAAAATTCAGGCGAATGGATGGTCGACTATCTTCGGGTACCTTCGGTTTTGCTTTCAATATTAAATAATCAGATAAATACCCGTAGAGAATTTAATTTAAACTTCGTAACCTTGGATTTGCTACCTACTGCTACATCAGGAATGATTTTAGGTAAAATATCATTGCTGTAACCTCTACCTGCACAACAACGCGATGTAAACACTCAATTATACTTGTTTCGTTGTTTTTTAGTAACCGGGAAAATTATTAGTGAACGGCGATAAAATGTGCGGGGTTCGGGTGCTTTTGAAAAGCCTAATATGATATTAATGGCCATCGTTTGGTGCGTAGTTGCTCCAAGAGTTGAGAGTGGAATCAGGGTACGGAGCGATTCGAAAATCATCGGCGGGCGGGAGGCCAAACCTGGTGAATTCAAGTGGATGGTGAGTCTCCAGTTTGTTGAAGAAGGCAGCCACTACTGCGGAGGGGTCGTGCTGACTTTTGACAAAGTGCTGACCGCCTGCCACTGCGCAGCGTTCTACAAAGATGACCACGATGAAGAGCTGTTCCCGCTGCATGACAAGGTTATGGTGGCTGGGAGCGTTTCAAACGTGATCAATCCGAATGATCCCCATCAACAGGTTATTAATAAAATCATGTTTGGACCGTATTATGAAATAACCATCTAAGTTGATTTTTGACCAAATTGGACTAACGTTGCACTCTTTTTCTGTATAACTTCCAATTAAAAACACATCATTTCAACTGTTGGTCTTTGAAGACAACATTGAAGTATAGGTAGCTATGAAAGACACGGAAGAGCCGAAAGAAAATGTTTCTTAACAATTTTCGCTTAGTTTTGCACATATTTTTCCATCACAGTTCTATAATTTTCAATTAAACAAAAATTAGTCGAATTAATGATGATCAGGAACTTACATTGTGACGCATAATACTATGGTGGTTTTTTTAATGACTTTTCCGATATGTGTGCGGTTTGGGTTTAAATCAGTTATCAATACGCTTCCCATAAAAAAAGCAGTTACTCCCAATCACTATCATCTTTCTATTTTCCTTCCAAATTCACCGTCTTAAGAATGATGATGCCAGCTTAGCTGGCAGCAAAAAACATCCATGCCAAATTTTTCACCTGTACGTCACGAACTTGTAAATATTTACTCAATGATTCCTATATCCTACCTGTCGCCTTTTCATCATACCTGCAAGGTTGGAGAAGCAGCACTTGGGCGGACTGTCACATCATATGACTTTGGGAATAATGATTGGCACACAGCTCACCTTCTGTGACCATATTATGGCTGTGACATCCTGGGCTATGCAGTTATTGGGGTTGGTTAAGCGGAACACGAGAATTCACGCATGTACCATGTTGCCCTGTTTAAACTTCTTGTCCTTCCACCAATGGAATATGCATCCGTTGTTTGGAGTCCCTGCAATAGTTGCCACATTGGTCAGATTGAAAGGGCACACCGCAGGTTTCTGAGATAAGCAGCCTTTAAGCTTCGTATTCCCCTGGATTCAGTGGTTATGATGCACTTGGTCTTGGCTGTGGGATGCTGGGCCCTGGTGATCGTAGATGCTTCTCGGATATGTCATTCTTCTGGAGACTAATGCATGGAGAGGTCAACTTCCCTTCGCTCCTGAGTAAGGCGAATCTTGCTGTCCCTCGAAATCATCTTCACCGCTCCTTTTCCATCCACAAACCATTTGTACAATTGCCCGCTGTGCAGATCACCTAGAGAAGCCTTCTAATTAATCAATCCTCATAAATAGACTTTTTTTTTTCAATTCTTTTAATCCTTTTCGCTCTTGCCTGCTTAGTAGTTTGTAAAATTTGCATCTCATCACAAATATTTTCTCCAGGTGATTGTCCTGACGAGGGCGGCCATCATGGCGCCGAAATATAGCATTAAACGCAGACAAGCCTGGTCAGTTTAAACTCAAACCTTATATTGTCAATCGTTTCGGCTAACACGATGTTCAGGCAGCCTCTTTTATCACTTAGATGGTTATTGAATTAATGGACCACTCTATAAAATCAGTGATGCAAAAACTAATTTTGTAAGTTTGTGATGGATATGGTTAGTTGGCCCCTTCCCGATTTTAGAATCTGTCGCCTTGGGAGATGAGTCGGACGCCTGCCAGCGTCTGAATCTTCCTCTGAGCGTGGCGGAGCATAATAATGCATCCACTTGCTCGGAAGGGGCAACTATACCATACCATCACCCTCACAAGTTAGAGACTCAGCATTTAATTGAAAAGGAATTAAGTTTTATATTTCAATGGAAACAGATCATAATTGATCATAATTCATGCATGTCAAAAAAATTAAGTAAGATAACATTATGTAAAGTGATGAAAGCTATTTAAGGAAATATTATTTCCCAAAATCAGCTTTTTGACACTTGCTTGGCCGTTGCGTGAAATTTTCCATTTTTGATAAATATGGGTAGTTCTCCCCTTTTCGTTTCTTAAAACTGCTACGTCTGAGCATTTACCTGTAACTTTTTAGTTTGAAGTTTATCATCTGGATGTTGCAGGGTAATCGCTTCAACCCTTGGAAGGGGTAACTACATCATTCCATCGTTTCTTTGTTATATATTAAGGAACCCTTACACGCTCGGGCTTTTGCGTAGTTTCACTTCTTAATTTCAGTTCTTGTATGGTATTTACGTCAGCCGTTTCCCTGAGCAAAAGTTTCTGGTTTTTCCGAAAAACGGCACAGGTCTCTCGGCTTACACAGCGTCCACTTTTAAAACAAACGTACTTGCATATACACTAATTATTGGAATTGTTTGGGATACCTACACATGGATAATCTCTGTATAGGATTAAAATTAGCAATTCACTTAAGGATCTTGCTGAACTTGCACTACTCGTGGATAATTCGGCGTTGATGATCGAGAGCATTTCAAATTAAATTAACTTAAAAATTTGTAGTAGAAAGTCCATTAGCGAATCTTTTAAAAGAAATTGTAAAAGAGGTATACGCCATGGACATTTCATCAAGTCCAATAACTTCTTGTAGTTGAACGCTTTTGGTAACAAAAACTTCGCATCGTTAGTCCTGTAACATCAATCCTGTTTGTGTTTTAGATCATTTTTGTTTGTTATATCATAGGTCCAATATTTCATAACACGTAATATGTGCTATAGTAATGTTATCTATAGCAGTTTAAGACCTTTAATTCGTGCCCTCATTCGTTTCATACTTCATGCAAACGTTGGAGGAGCCAAATGCTGGGAATCTTCACATTTTCAGTTCCCGTTAACTCAATTTTCAGACCACTGTGTAATCAAATATAATGGTTACACAAGAAAAACTAGATTGATTGTCCAAGAATTAATATTGTTTAGTTCTCAATTTGTACAGTCGAAACTTTGAAATACATTTAACAACCCAAACTGGGAGGATTTCAGGCACTTGGTTCGTCTCCGTCCAGATGGGCGCATGAATTTTCATTACTGTACGATGAATTTCATTTAAATAGGTTTCATTTAGTTAGAGACTTGATCTCGATGTCAGATGTAAACTTGGAAATGATGCACTGGCCGTATCCATCAATGAGTGAAATCTTCAAAGGCAGAGGGAATTCGTAGCGATCTGGTACCTGAAAAGCTTCAATCAAAAGAATGATCTATTCGTATGACAAAAACGGGGGTGGACCTGTCAACAGTGACTATTGCGCCAACATTCCCTTATGGAGATGACAGTTTTTTAGCACAGTCGTGGAATTACTGTCCAGTATTGCTCTGCAGTAACGAAAATATATGCGCTCGAAATCTGGAAGAGTTGGAATTGGCGTTACCGTTGGTAGAAATGGATGTTTTCATTGTTTTTAGATTCGACGCCCAGTGAAAGCGTTCTGCCACCCTCAATGTCGATCCAGGCGCCGCGGGGGCTTCGATTACGACTACACCATTCTCGACGCGGACAGAGAATTCGTGAAATCCCCCACGGTCAATCCTTGCAGATTCGTCAGCATTACGGAAGGCGTAGCTTGGAAACACTTGGTCGAAATGGTCAAACAAGGAATATGGTGCACGGCCGTGGGTTGGGGCTCGACTCGACTAGTGAACGGCACTTACATCGACCCTTCTGCCCACCTCATGAAACTCGGAGTCACTCTTCTCAGTTTCAGCGAGTGTCATCGGTTCCTGGAGTCTTTCAATAAATTCTACCAGAAAATCAAGATCCAGTCGAGGTACCAGGTCTGCGCTATGGGACCGGCCGGCGAGGACGTGTGCAAAGGAGACTCAGGTGGTGGTTTGGTTTGTGGAGCCCACGTCTACGCTATACTCTCTTGGGGACCGGTTTGCGGAGAGAAAAAAGTTCCTTCCATGTACTCGGCAGTTGACGGAGTTTGGGATTTCATGCTCGAAACCATATTTAGCGGAAACGTTAAAATTTACCCGCACCAGTATCTATTATACGCGAGCATTGTTTCATCAATACACAAGTTTCTAAACATGTAGTAGTTTATGGCTTTAAAACCCCCCTGTGGGTAGTTTTTGTGCCCCTCTCCATTGTAAAAATGAACAGCATATATATATTTACAGTCCACGTCAGTTGGCTAAAGTAACTGTCATTTTGGACGGTAATATTCGTACCATTGAAAAATACAACAGTATCCAAAGGCCCAACTTCCTCTAAACGTAGTTGAAATGAATTGCTTACTGAAAGATAGATAGATAGATAATTCTTTATTGCTGCACAGATATTAACATCTATAGCAATCTATAAAGCGGCTTACACAGTATGCCATAAAATAAAATAAAACAAAAAAAAAATAAAAATAAGAATTTGCAAAAAAAAAAAAGTAAAATAACATTTACTTTGACACATTTCTTTCTTCTTTCATTCCCCAGTTTTTTCTTCTCCTTCGTTTTCCTTTCTCATTTCTCGTTTTCTTTCTTCTTTCTCTTTCTTATTCCCACGTTAAATGCTTATGACCATTGAACGAAGTTCGCTCGCCTCTCTCAGATAGAGGAACAGCCTGTTGGCAACTCTACGCTCATCTGTCGTCAATATTCGTTTAAACTGCTCACTGAATGTCAGGGGCAGCGCAAGCACTGGGAGTAGAAATTTCAGCCGGGGGGTGGACAGTATGGGCACTGAAGGACAAAGTGAAGTGCAGAGTCTTCCACATTCCAGTTGCAGATGGGGCAAGAGGACGACAAGAACTGCACCTTAAGGCCAGAAACCAGAATCCTCGAATTGTATTTTCCGAGCACTCACAGCTGGGCCAAAGGTCGTATAATAAACATTGGCCAGTCCTGAGTGAGGTAGTGCTGAGGTTGAAGGGAAGATTCCTGGTAGGCAGAGGATCCATAGTCGGGGCAAGCCTGTGAAAGCACAGCCATCTGCAGATCGATGTTTCTGGAGATGAAAGGCAGGGAGTTCAGAAGACCAAAAAGTCCTCAACGGTCAGAAGGCAATAGACTGATGTCAGCGGGTAGGCTCACTCCAAAAGCTCCCACAGCGTCCCCGAGCTATTTGAACCAGTTATATCTGGGGTTACACGATGGCAGCTTAGATAGAAAAATCAGACGTTCCATGCACAATCTTGGCAAGCGGTCAGGGCTTACTGAAAGATCTTTATAATACGTAGCTTTTCCAAACAGTTATCCGAAACTTTAGCTTGACAAATTATTTTCCACAACGCTTACACTACTTTACTTCTATCACAAGAAAATCATGCCGGAAAATTCACCTGTTACCAATTGTATATTATTAGTTTGATACATAGGCAATTTATGTTGTTGGTATTCAGATGGCCAAATAACCTGGACTGTAATTCAGCTTGTATTTTAAGAAGCAAGTAACATTAATTGTTAATGTCAGCAAATTTTTACCAATTCAATAGACTTTCTGATTGACCTAATGTTGATGTCATTTCATTATTGGAAGTGCCTTTTAAAAGACGGGAATTTGACAAAGTGAGAGAAAAAATCTGATATTTTGATTTAGAAATCTTGATTAGCGAAATTATATAATTTTCTTTTTCCTGATAAGGAATGGAAGAGACCCCAAGGCACTGGGGCCACAATGATCTGTTGGGACACTATCCCTATTTTAATTCAGAGCCTTTTACATTACATCTTCATTTACGAAATGAAGAAGGTTTTCAGGCGTTTCTTCGCAAATATCAGAGGGTGTTAGATAGCTCGTTCAGAAATGCTGGAATCTTATTGATGCAGTAGCAGGACTTTCGCAAAGTATGTGTTCTGCTGTTTCCACCTGGCCTTACCCATTTTACCTTAGAGGAATATGGTAGCAGAGGAGTCCCACAAGTTTACGAAGGTCTTTGCACCTCAGTGACAATTCGGCATTTGGCCGTTTCCTTGAGATGGTTGAGAACCACTTGGCTTTTTTCTGCTTAGGAGTACTGTGCCTGTGTGTTGTTAGTGTCTTGTCTTTTCATTCCTGGTTATATAACTCATGGTAAAACTGTTTGAGGTTCAGGTCCGACTGGGGTGGCACTGATCGCTTTTTAGCTGGTCGATATGTTTCTCCGTTCCTCTCTATTCCCTCATGACCCGGTAACCACAGCAGTGTCAGTTTATTGCCCCAGGCCGCAGCCTTGAGGGAAGTAAGTCAAGTGTCTGTTGTCTTTGACGTTATCGAGATGGCGGAAATAACTTTTGGCTCTCTAGCTGTCTGACAGTATGTAGATTCTTGCACTTTTCAGTTGTTTCCTGTCCATCTGTCGTCCATACAATCTAATTGCATGGGTTTCCACCCGATAAATGGTGGCCTCATCTCCAAGAAACTTGAATAGGGGAAAATCGGGGCCCTTGATCCCCAATCATTGCAGACCCCACCACCATTAATTATCACCCAAAGGGTAAAAGTTCACTTTCGGAAATAATGTCGGGAACAGACATAGTCACTGGCTGCATATAGTGTAATGGCTCTTATGGTTCGTTTTAAGGTGAAATGCCCGCAGCTCCTGATCTCATCTAATCCTTATTATTGAAGCTAGATGAGCAATTAGCTCCTAACCCCCCTCTTTCATTTTCTCTGTAGCCCTTTCAGGGTATGGATCAGGCTATGGTCTTTGTCAAATTCAAAAATCATCGCACGAGCAAACGTGAAGTCCACTAGGTTATACCTTTCTCTCTTTACAGTGGTCCGATTTCGCTCAAATTTTCAGGATATTCGGGGAAAAAACGACTTCATAATCTAATAACAATTTTGAAGTGATAGTGTACAAAGTCCAGTTTGAAGGCGACAAAATTGGAGTCACGTTCAGAAACAGCTAACAAGCCACCCCAGGGCTCAAAGTAGCAAAATTTCGAACGGTATAAAGTTGGCCGTTGGTGGCCGTTTAAACTCAGTTCTACGGGTTTCTAGAAGTGAAATTTTGTTTCAACTGTGTCGTTTGTTCGTTTTTTCTGTTTTTGTACTTCGTTATATCTCCATTTAAACAGTGCGAGAACGCCATTCAGACCACAAGATATTTCCAACGACGAAGACATTGTGGAGTTAACAGGTGTTGTTTGACAGGAGTTGAATTGTATGCGAGAACGCTCAAAGATGTCAGGAGATTTAGCACGTCCAAGGCGACCGTGGATGGTTCTGCAACAAATTGAGTGCCAAATGAGCAAGTCAACAAGCAACGACGCAGTAGCTCCTAACGTAAAGTGGCTGATAACATTAAAGTATTGTGTCCACAGTAATGTGTGATGGTTGTGGAGTCGACAGGTCGACCGTATGTCGGGTAATACACCTGGATTTTGCTGTTAATGCGAGGATGCATCCTTGTTACATTCCTATACCAAATGGACAGGAATGGAGTGGTGGTAGAATATGCATTAACAGGGTTTCATTCAAAATTTGGTTTCCGTAGAAGCATTGGTGCCATAGAAAGTTGATTTGATACGATAGTTCCAATCCACAGAAAGCAGAAAGATGCAACCAATCGCAACTGATTTCTACGTGAGACACCAACAGATTCAATTCCCCTTTAAGATGGTTATAAGTATGCGATGCCTGGAAACTACCGTAGCATGGCCTTAAAATACTATCTTGTCTTCTCAATCTCCGTGATTAGGTCTTGTACACACGGTTGAAGAAACTTGTACACAAGTTTCTAAATTAAACGACTCTCGGCCATGTCTCCGTTTAAACCACGTGTACCGCTAGCTCTGGGTCAATTTCTGATCCGTAGTACTTTTCTATACGATTGCAAATGCTTTTTTTTATTGGAAATAATACACCGAAATCTTGTCCCGGGAATGGGTTACCTTATAAAACATCGGTTTCTGTATTTTTTTACCTTTTTAATTTAAAAAAACTGAATATTAAGTGTCAGGCACTGTATGTGTGTATTTCTCTATATGTTGATAATTTGGTTTAGTTGAGGAATCGCATACAACGGGGATTATTTTATGTGTCAGCATCATATCGGATCACTGTTTTTCTAGGTTTAAGTGTGGATGCATATTTTATTGCAATTGGGATTTGTCATACAGGAGCCACACAAAACGGGCATCATTTTATTTGCCTGTATCAGATTTGCTTACTGTGTAACTAGGTTTAAGTGTGAATGCATAATTGATTTCAATAGATGTTAGTCTCAGAATGTAAATTTGATTTCAGATCCGGCGGCCTATCAAAGTCAAGGTACATCCTCTATGCCGTTCCAGGCGTAGGGGTGGATTTCAGAACGACTACGCTCTCATCTACCCACATAGGCCGTTTATCAAATCCTCGTTTCTCGAACGCGTCTACCTCGTTTCGATCGTCAACGGCGTCGCGTGGTCCCATCTGGTGAACCTCATCCAGCAGAGAAAATACTGTTCCGCCGTGGGTTGGGGCGTGACGAACTTCACCCGCAAAGGCGCCAAGATGATTTACTCGAAATTCTCCAAAACCCTGAAAGTCATCGGAGTTCAACTGGTAGGCTTCGCCGAGTGTACGCACCTTTTAAAGACCTTCGACAAGATCTACAGCGGCGTGAAAATCGAATCCAAGTATCAAGTCTGCACGCTGAACCGCGATAATTTCGACGTCTGCAAAGGCGATTCAGGCGGTGGTCTTTTATGCGGCAGTTTCGTCTACGGAATACTCTCCTGGGGCCCGGCCTGCGGGCAGATCAACATCCCATCCATGTACGCCGTTCTTGACGGAAGCTGGGACTTGGTGTTTGGACACAAATCGGCAGGAACAAATGCTGGATTCAAATGCGTTCGGTCGCTCCCAATTTCATTCTCGTTGATGGTGACTTTTTCAATAAATAACATTTTAAACATTTACTAGCCGTTCGTTTCAAGTCAATACTCTCGTCAGTACCATCAATCCTTTCTGGCAGTTGCAGGGCTTGAGTGGCCTTTAGTTTGCTGCATCGTCAATTCGCCTATAAAACTCTGCAAACTACCAAGAGAGATTTATTATTTCTGTATTAGATATTCCCACTACGTAAAACACGTAATAAATAGATCATATGCGACGTAGTTTATGGTACATTATCTAAATTCGGCATCTCGCTCCTCCATATCTTGTTATTGCCTTCAAGATGTACATACTTGGGCTAACGCCATCCACGCAGTCTACTACTTCCCGTTATACGATCCCTGCAGCCCGGCATTGCATCGTACATTAATCCGAATTGTCTCATTCGATTCAGGAAAGTAATTTCTAAACAGTAAGAATAACCCCTTAAAAAGTGTGTTACAGTGAAGACGCTTCTTTATAACACAAAATTGCTATCTTCATTCGGTTTGTCTCGGTCATGGAGTAACAATATGAAAATGGTACTACACAACAAGATGGTTATGTGGATCTTGATTGGTTGAAAACGAAGGGATTCAGTTGATTGAAAGTACCCCATGAAAGTACTTTCTGAAATAGATTCTGAGCTGGAGCGAACCGCAATTCCAATGTTACATATCAGCGGTCCAAGTATGAAAGCTGAATTATTATAAAACTCGCGTTTCATTGTTAATTTCAACTGACTTGATTGTAAGGATACGCAATTGACCGTAGTCACCTATTTTGGTTTATTATTCAATAATAAACCATTGTAATCGCTATCGAAAAAAAATTTTTAAACCCCCCTGAAAATTTTATGGTTCACGTTTCAAAGGGTGTAGAATCCGAATCTGCGATAAAAATTTTTCCGTCCGTCCGCCGTACGCCTTACTCACGATTTCTCCCAAACGGCTTGAGCAAAAAATCTGAAATTTTCAGGAAAAATCCATGTTGGTCCGACAACGCCCCAATTCTTTAGCCAGCTCTCTCACTTAATTTAAAGTGCCTTTTAAGTGTTGTCAAAGTTTTGTAAAATCCCTAAAAACCTCAAAAAAAGTCAAGGTGGCCTAAATTTGGGCTTTTTTTTTTAAAGAAATTTCCATGAGGAATCGAATGAGCCCCTCCCCAGTTCCGTAGCACAAACCATTCCCGATATATGGCCCGATTTATGGTGCCAACATTTGCATCCACATCCACTATATCACTAGGTTACTGCGATCGAAACAAAAACAGCGTTTATTTTTTATTATTTATTTATATTTTATCGCAGTAACCTAGTGATGTAGTGAATGTGGATACTGGGCGTTGGGCCGTAGGACAGTCGTGGTCTGTGCTGAATTTGTCTGGCTGATAGAGTTTATCCATTTTATTTGATTAAATTGTCATAAATAATACCTTTTGAAAGTAAGGCTTTAATCAAATAAAACGTTGTAACGAAGTTTAGGAAATAATGAATTAGGGTTTGGTGGTTTCCAACGTAACATGTGCGAAACTAAGGAGAACGCGTACTTATCAATGGGGCTGGTAATACAACATTGCATAAAAATAATACGACAAATAGCTAATAGAGAATCTCAGTTAGAAGACGTTTCAGGGTGTGGGAAGAGGTACTAACTATGTTACAGTCCAGGAAAGCGTTGATCTCACGAAGCAACGACGCAACGGTCAGTTTAGAAGGTAGTTGTGGGCCGCGAAAGGCACCTGGAACAAGAGTGTTTGGCAAGACCTATAGGGAGGGACATTTGGAGATCTTCATTCACAAGATTGTGAAAAAACGGAATATCTGCAACCTGTGTATACACTGCAACCGGTGTGCTTTCGAGAATGGGCAACCCACACTCGGCCGCCACGTGCATAAAATCAACTTGCTTCATTGGTATTTTCAGTTTGAAAGCCAGGTAAAGCATGAACTTCCGTTGACCATTTTCCAAAGGATATCTCTAAGCTGCATATAAGGGGGACCGAACTTCACTAGCATACTCCAAAATCTGGCGAAACGAAGACTTGTAGAACAGCATAAGTCCGCGTGCATTTTTCTAGAAAACGGAGGACTCTCAAAGCTTTCAGAGCTACCGCAT